>CM031877.1:6716326-6979081 GCA_018697195.1 Certhia americana
TCCACCACCCAACAGTGGGATTTCCCCCATCCAGCAGTGGGATCTCCCCCATCCATAATGGATCTCCCCAATCCATCAGGAATCTCCCCCACCCAGCAGTTCTTCTCATGACATGCCCTGACCAAAATCCATCCCCACTCAGGGCTGACTCGTGGCACTGATGCCTTTGTGCACTCCCTGCTCCCTCCCTGCCAAACCCTATCACTGCACACAGCTCCTGCTGCCAGGGGGGCATTTTCCCAGCATTGGCCATAACTTGGATGATCTGTGGAAACACCTCCCCTGCTTCCCCCCATGCTGATCCCACGGCACTCTCTCAATCCCATTAAAAGTAATGGGGTGAGATTGTCCAGCCCATTACTTTCAATGGCTTAGTTTCAACCAGACAGCCTAAAGCTCCCATATCCTCCAAACAGTCAGCAGTGGAGCTCCAAAACTCCCCATTTCATTAGCACATGGTGTATTCCAGCTTGCCAGGGTTTAATTGGAAAGAGAGCCAAGCCTGCGTTAAGGTTTGCTAATTGCTGCAGGAGAAACATGAGCGCTCCTTGCACCATTGATGATTATTTCCTTGCTCAGCAATTTTGAGTTCTTCAAGGTGTGAGGTTTTATGAAAATAGTCCAAGTTAGTTAAAAAAAAAAAAAAAAAAAAAAAAAAGAGACATAAGCAAACACAGCCCCAGGAGAGGGACTTTATGGAATGGTTGTGTGCTCCAAGATTCTGCTGGGCATGCTGGTGCTGGAGGGGAAATATAGTTGCAGGAGGATCTGCCAGGAAGAAACATTGGTCTTGCAAAAAGCCAAGTGAAAATCGTATATTTAAGATGCATCACAGGAGCTGCAGTTTGAGTCTTTCTGAACTGTAAGTCCAATAATCCACTGAGGGCAGAGACAGGCCAAAAATCAAACCACTTTACTTCCAAGACAGTTTGATATTACAAGATGCTCAGAAAGCTGCACAGCCAAACACCTTTCTTTGGGAGCTGGAGAAATCTCATTTCTGGTCTGATTTCTGACCTCGCCTTCTGCTCCAGGTTTATAAAACCTGTCAGAACTTGATCATGTAAAGCCATGTGCCCTGTTACAGCCAGGGAAGGGACCTATTAGGGATGTACATAATGATGTATCCAGGAGACTGAAATAATGACATCTCAACAGCTGGCTAAAAAAAGTAGGAAGACCTGGGTAGTTAAACGATAGAATATCCTGAGCTGGAAGGGACCCACAAGGATTGAGTTGAACTGGCTCTTCACACCCCAAGAATCCCACCAGGTGCCTGAGAGTGTTGACAAATGGTTGATAAAAATCTCCTCTGACCATAAAACACCAGGAAGCTGCTGGTGACATTCACATCCAAGTGCTGGAAGCTTCCAGCCCAGCCTGGACTTTTCTTGCCTCTGAGCTGAGCCAAGAGCAGATTGGGAAGTGCAGCTCTCCTGCACCAACCCCTGTGAGGGCTCTGATGAGCCCAGGGGCTCGAGGCCATGCCCTGTTTTGATGCTTTGGTCTCTCTGCTGCTGCTCCAAAGCTGTTAGGGGGTGATGCTCCAGCCCTGTCCAGTCCAGGACAGATGGTAATAAATTTTTCAGTGGCTGGAGCAGAGTGCAGCAACTGTGTGATTAGCATCTTTTTCTCCACTGCACATTTCAACTGTAAACTAAGATTAAATACCTGGAGGAGAAAAGCTGCAGGAAAAGGGAACTTTAATATGTTTTCACTGCAGAGCTCCCACGACTGAGCAAACAGCTCAGATCCAAAGTGGGGGTGGCTCATGGGGCAGGGAGCTTTCCCCGTGCGCAGTGTCAAATCATCCACATTTCATAAAGGTGCTCTGTTAGAACCATGGGAAGGATGGGTTGGAAGGGACCTTAAAGTTTATCTCATTCCATTCTCAGGGACACATTTCATTATCTCAGGGTGCTCCAAGTCTCTTCCAACCTGGCCTTGGACACTCCCAGGGATCCAGGGGCAGCCACAGCTGCCCTGGGCACCCTGTGCCAGGCCCTGCCCACCCTCACAGGGAAGGATTTCTTCCCAATATCCCATCTAACCCTGACCCCATCAGTGTGAAGCCATTCCCCCTTGCAGTGTCCTGCACTACCCTCTAGCACAACTTTACCTCAGGGTTTTCCTGACTGGAGCAGTTGACCCCTGAAGCCGCCCTGTGAGGAGCAGCAGGGTCTGCAATCCCCTCAAAGTGAACAAGGGGAGCAGAACTGCTCCATTACCTGCCTGGCTTTGAACTCTCAACTCATTTAAACCCAACAAAACCTATTCCAAATGCCTGTCAAGCCTCAGCAACCTCACTCGCCTGCAACCTCAGCCAGAGATAAAACAAGGGAATGAGTTTCATGAATCGCATGGGAGATGAGGAATGGTGCCTGCTCTTGAGAAAGAAGGAATCATCACCTACAATTTCAGCAACCATCCAAACATTGCTCTTCATCACTGTAACACGAGTGCCAGGGCAGTGATGCTGATAGGGCACCTCAGGTGGTGAGCACATCACCATTTTTTAAAAAAACAAACACAAAACCCAACAAAAAGTCATACGCACAGAGAAAAAACCACCACACTTTTGATTTTGGAGTGCATCCGACTGATAGCCGTAAAAGAGGGGTCAGGGCTTGTGAGTCATCCTTCCCAATCCCAAAAAATAACTGACCCTGCACCCTCCAGGTGTTGTACCAAGCTTTCATTCTGCTCATATATAGCTGTGACTAGGGCATCCTGCACATAACCCACTCCTTATGGGAGGTATTGTCTGCTCTGAGTGGAAAAGACAATGAGATTTGGATGCTCTGGCTGCACTTGTGCGGAAATTTTTTTCAAGCACCTTCCTGCCTAAAGAAAAATTCCAACATACCTGACAGACAGGGCAGCAGGCCAGGGAAATATCGTAGCATAGTCTGGGTTGGAAGAAAACTTAAAAGTCCATCCAGTGCTACCCCCTGCCATGGGCAGGGACACCTCCCACTGTCCCAGGCTGCTCCAGGCCCCATCCAGTCTGGTCTTAGACATTCCCAGGGATCTAGGGGCAGCCACAGCTGCACTGGGCACCCTGTGCCAAGGCCTCAGCTCCGTCACTGTCAAAACGTCTTCCTTGTGGGCTCCCTTTGCTGTTTTATTGGCAAACAGCTCTCAGCCACCTTTCCCCATTCCTGCCCATCCTCTGTGCACAGGCAGCCAGGGGAGCCAGGCACACACAGCTGACCTGCCCTGAATTCCCAAGGAGCAGGAGGATCTGCATGTGGATCGCTGATGGATGGGCATGCACCGCCTGCCTTTCAAAGGACATTACATGCCACTGCTGTAATCAATAATGTATTATTTCCTCTATGGTCTCTATCCTCGTGTTTATTATGTGTAAATAGGGATTTACAGTGATCTGAGCGTGTTCATTTAATGCAGCTGACACCCTGCATATGAGATCTGCCAGCCGCCCCTCGGGGCTTGCAGGGAAATGAAACGAGGCTTCTCCCACAAAGCCTTCTTTGCCAAAGAAATGGGGAAAGAAAGGAAGAAAAAAGGGAATAAAACAAGGCCAAGGTAGAGAGATCAGAGCCTGTGCACATGGGATGGAACACAGAATGAGTGCCAGCTCTGGGATTCAGTCATGCTGGCATCACTGTAAAAAGGATGTCAAACACTGCTCTCATCTCAAGTCCAAGGTGCTGCTTCCAGGAGGAAAAGGAAGGTTGGGGTGGGGGGAGAAACTTCCCCTTGAAAGGCATTGGCACACCTATGCAAAGTTCCTTCTTATTTGATCTTGGGCACAAAGAGCAGAACAGAAGCGTATCATCCTTTGCAGCTAAAATGAAAAAATAAAGAGGACTTTTATCTCAGATCCATTTATCTCAGGTAATAAATTCTGCTCCTGCCTGCAGCCAGTCAGTATTTTCCAGGTGGGTAACTTTCTCCCTGGAAAAATGAACAAAGCAATCAAAATAATTTGCTAATTCATTTCATACTTTCTTTCTTTTTTTTTTTTTTTAATCTTTTTTTTTCTTGAATCCTAAACCGAAAGTTAAAACAAACCCAAATAGCCTGGTGTGTTGTGTCAACGTTTTGTTCAACAAATATCAAAGCAACACCGAAATTCTTAATTGTCTCTTAAGAGATCTTAAGACACCTCCAGAAGTTACATGGCAGGAAGGTGACACCGCCGTGGATTGAACAGCCACGTGTGGTTCCTGTAGCAGCCTGGAGGTCTCCTTACACCTTTTGGGAAATGTGTCTGCCTGTCTTGACAGCAAGTCCATCCTGGGACACCTTGGGATGTGAGGATCCTGCTCCCACCTTCCCAGTGAAGCCAGCAGATAAAATGAAGCAACCTGACCTGTCCCGTGTAGGTTCTCAATCCTGATCAGCGGAGCAGCTCAGCAGAACAGTCAAGCACACCCCTGGGAAATACAGGGGCTGAGCAGCTTGCCTGTGTCAAGTTATCCCAGCACGCCCCACGTGTGCCTTTCCCAACATCTGTGCCCTATCTCGTGTCCTCTCAAGCTCATCTTGGTGCATCCAGCCAAGGAAAAACACGGCTCTGCACCAGAAACAAACCCCTTGGGATCAATTTTCCCTTCTGGCTGTGCCAAAGTCTCCTCATGCAGCCTGGTCTGTATTATTTACTCATCTGTGTTATTTACTCCCAGATTAGCTAGGAAAGAGCAGCCTCATCCTTTTCCAGCTTCTGGGAGGATGCAGGGACCACGTTACTGTCACACAGGAGACTTTCTGCAGCACTACAGAGGAGCGGGAGGCTCTCCTCGCTCCCTGAGCTCATCTGCCTCGCCAGGCTCCTGCACCATTAAACAGCTGCCACGTTCCACCTCAGAACTTCTTGCAACTCAGCAGAAAAAGAGGAAAAAAACAAAAATAGGGAAAAAAAAGGTGGCCTAGCAGAAAAAAATAGATAAGTGCCATAAAACACTGGAGAAAACAGACAGGCCCCCATTGGTCAACAGCTGTGCACTGCTGTGGCATCGTCCTCGCTAGAAGACACTGCATTAGGGAAAGCAATGATCATCATCATTAAATGCCTTGATGGAACTCAGGCATCTGGTTTGCAGCATTTAGCTGATGAAATAAATAAGGGTGCTTTTGGCAAACACACAGGGAACAAACATGAGAGGATCACAGATGCTGGAGGGATTCCAACTTCCCTAATAGTGTCCTTCCCTTTTGCCAGCTCAGGGACTTCCCAGAGGAGAGTCCTGCAGCACATGAGGGCACTCACACCACTGCCAGAAGGCTCTTTGGGCAGGCAGATCCCATCACCAAGGGCACTCAGCCCTCCTGGTGTGGGAAAAGAAACAGCAATCAGCATTAAAACCTGACAGACGTGCAGAGACTCAATGGCACAAGTGGAAAACCCCCTGCCCCCATATCCACAGCCCTGAATGCTGAGGGATGGATCCAAAGGGTTCCCCGGGGACGAGATGAGCAGAGTTCTGGTCACCCCCTGCCATCTGCCCAGATGCAAGACCCTTGTTTGGGACTCACTTGCTGTCTGAGGAGACTCCTCCTCATCCTTGGAAGTGTCCAAGGCCAGGTTGTCCAAAAACAGGGCTTGGAGCTACCTGGGATAGTGGAAGGTGTCCCTGCTCATGGCAGGGGGTGGAATGGTCTCTAAGTTCCCGTCCAACCCAAACCATCCTGGGATTCTCTGGTTCTGTGGGTATCCCACAGGGAATTGCTCTGTCAGCCCTGCCTGCAGAGAGGACAGAGGCTGCCCACCTCTTCCACTGACACTTGGAGCAAGTCATTACTCTATAGACCAGTTGTTCCTTCTTCCATTCCCACCCCAGGGATGCACCTCTGATCTGCAGGACTGGTTTGAATAACCCACCAGTGCTCAGACACCTGGGCTGTCCTATCATCAAAAACTCCACAGCCCCAGAGAAGCTCGTTTCCTGTATTTCTGTCTCTGGATGGATTTTTACTTCTGGCTAAACTGCAACTGCAGGACAATCTCAGTGACTGATTGGGCTGTGTGATGCAGTCCCTGCACTTTGAGATTAGAAATGATTATGACTTACATGAAATAGCTGAACACAATTCTCATGGCCATCTATTTCCCCCCTCCTCTTTCAAAGACAACAAGTGAGAGGCGCAGAGCAAGTCTAGAGGGATAATAAAGATACCAGGATCCAGTTCTTGCCCTGCACATTATGTAAGGGCAGCTGAGGTCCAGGAATGCAGCTGGATTTACAGCAGATCAAGACAGTATCATTCACCTCAACATTCCATAATCATCCTCCCAGGGAATGGCAGAAACATCTCCCTCCCTTCCACAGCAAAAGAAGTAGGATTGAGCATAGAGGTCAGCTGTCCACTCCACACAGACCCCAAAACCCCTTTCTTGGGTGAACAACACAGGAATAACTTTGGAAGGAGGAGACAGAGTTCCTTTGTGAAGGAGGGCTGGTAGGTTCCCTAAAGAACATTGAGAAATGCCAGACCTCCCTCCATCACAGCATCAGAGCAGAGCAGGGAAGGCTTTCCCTGAACTATAGGAAACAACACGGTGGCATCCTGAAGGACTTAAAATAGATATTCCCTCAGCAAGCTTCAAATGGTCTGGCTGAGAGGGTGGGGAATAAACTGGTGACCTCATTCCCTGGTATTCCATGGGCTGGAATATTCCCATGTCTGCAACCAGCAGTGTGCTGGTGAAACTGGTGAGAACGTGGTGCAGCAACCAAGAGGCTGGAGGGAATGGAACAGACCTGCTGACCTTTCCCAAGGTTCATCCCAGTACTGCTGACCCTGCTGGGAGGATTTCATCACTCAGGGCTGTGTGGGACAGGGTGAAGCAACCCCATGTTTTTCTAAAGTCACATCAGGCACCACACTTTAGAGAAAATCTTTGGAAAGGAGTTTATCCATCATCAGTAGGCAAAGGTGACACTTCAGGGAGATACAGGCAGTGTCACAGCCCTGCCAGGCCGTGAAAGAGAATGGGATTAATGAACTTTGAATGTCTGACCTCAGGGGGACCCCAACACCTTCCTGCTCTTAAAGCCACCAACAGAGTGAAGCACACGTCAGGAACTGCCTGCTGCAGAGAGTGACCCCAAAAATCCACCCTCAGCCCCCCCTCACAGACACCTTTTCCTATGGAAAACACCTGCCAGAGCACTTGTGCTTCTCCTATCGGCCTCCCACTGGCAGCTGCCCCCCATCTCAGCACCTGACCAGGACGAGGGAACAGTGAGGTCCTGGGTAAATTTAGGGCTGGATTATAGCCCAGCTGACTGTAACCAACCTTCTGAAATGAAGGTCAGTGCTACTACCTTGGGACGTGGTTTTCTTCCATTTATTTCTTGATGGGAAAGCGATGGAGAGTGTAATTACTGCTGTACTACTGCACACAAGTTGTGAATGTCCTAGTCCAGGGAAAAATGAACATTTGGATACAAGTTCTGTGCCAAGAGGGGGAAAGAGGGATGCTAAACAGTCAGAAAGGGAGTGTTAAACAGTCAGAAAAGGGGTGTTAAACAGTCCATGCCAGCTCCCACTGCGCTGAGGGAAAAGCCACCAGGCTGTCCCGTCACCCTGTGCATGGGAGATGCTGCATGGCAGCTGAAGTGCAGGGATATGGGAAGCAGCATCCATTGCCTGCTCTCAGCTGTGCACTCCTGAACCTTCCAGAACCTTCTAAAACTTCCTGTGACCCAAGCAACTGCAGCAGCACTCAGCAAGAGCTTTGGAGAGGTTACAGAGATGATCACAGCAAACCCTGGGATCCTCTGAGGCTGGGAGCATTCCAATCCCACCTCTCTGCAGCTACAGGCACATCAAATCCAAGCGCCGTGGATGGCAAACTCCTAAGCAAATCCTGCTAGGAGCTCAGGAAAAAGAGTAGCTACTCCAAGAAGCAAAATGAAATCCAAAATCAACTGAAACCCCACAATTACTGCTTCAGCAACAAGCCAGGACATTTATTGGTGTTTGGTTGAAGAGGTGTTTTCACCCCCTGTGCCCAACAGCCCTGAGGGAGGGCAGCCACAGGACCCCACCACACCTTGGGGCTGCAGAGCCTGTGGGGTTTGGGAGCAAACCTCACATCCACACCCTTCCTGCAGGGCTTTTGTGGGAGGGCACTCGCTGTTTGTACAGGGTGCTCTACAGTGGGGCCAGCGAGCAGTGCCTAGCACCCGCCACAACCCCTGGGCTCCTGTCACTGCAGCCACTGGTGTCTCCTGATGGCACCTGTGCCATCTCCCCACCTCACCACAACATCACCCTGACGTGGCCACCCCCAGCAGCTTGTCCAGCAGCAGAGCCCAGGGGAATGGAGGGAGGAGCTGCCTCAGGGCCCTGCTTGGCTGAACCCTGGCACCTGGGACTGAGGAGCCCCCCTGAACTGGGCACTTGGGAAATGGAATCAGAAAATTACAGAATATCCTGAGCTGGAGGGACCCACCAGGATCCAGCCCTGGCCCTGTACAGGCACACCAAAATCCCACCCTGGGAATCCCTGGCAGCGCTGTCCAAACACTCCTGGAGCTCTGTTCGCCTCAGGGCCCTCCTGAAAGCCAGAATTTCCCCATTCCCTGGGGAGCCTGGGCAGTGCCAGCACCCTCTGCAGAAGAACCTTTCCCTGATCTCCAGCCTGACCCTGCCCTGGCCCAGCTCCATCTGTTCCCTGGCTCCTGTCCCTGTCCCAGAGCAGAGGTTGGAGCTGTCCTGGGGAGGAGCTGCAGCCCCCCTGAGCTCTGCCCTCAGCTCCTCCAGCTGAACAAACCAAGTGCCCTCAGCTGCTCCTTGTGTGGCCCCTCCAGGCCCTTCCCCATCCCCATGGCCTCCTCTGGATGCTCTCTAATGGTTTAATGTCTTTTTTATATTGTGGCATCTAAAGTTCCCGCAGCACTGGAGGTGAGGCTCCCCCAATGCAGAGCGGAGCAGGACAATCCCTCCCTGGCCTCCTACCCCCAGGACATGGTGGCCTTTGGGCTGCCAGGACACACAGGTGACTCATGTCTAACTTGCCCTCAACCTCAGCCCTCAGGTCACTTCCCACACTTATATTCTTCAGCTCCTCCTTCCCCTTCCAGCATCTTCCTCTTCCCTGGGGCAAAAATCATTGTGAATGATCCCACCACAGAGACACCTAATGGGAAAAATTAAATTAAGTTCCACAAAGGCCCTTCCCCTCACTACAGATGGCTGAGGGCTGAAGGTATCTTGCCTTGAACATCCCCATCCACACTGGTAGGGACCCCAGGGAGGCTCTGCACACATGGCTTTGCTTCCCTTCACGCTTGTGTAAAGAGAAAAGGACAAATAAATTGAGATTTATGGGATGCCAGAACAGCTGATTTTTTTAAAAATCATTTTTCCCTCCCCCCACCTTGAACTCAGTGTTTTGTTTTCTCCCCTGCAGTGGCTGTTTGGAGGATGCAGATGGAGAGAAGAGAGCAGCTGGGATCTCCTTGAAGAGAGACCAATGACAGCAGGATGGGCTGGGATGTGTGTGGTACCTTCACAGCATCTCATTCACCTTGTTGTAGTACTGGATATCCTGGAATCCCAGAATGGTTTGGGTTGGAAATGACCTTAGAGATTGTCTCCTTCCACCCCTGCCATGGGCAGGGACACCTCCCACTGTCCCAGGCTGCTCCAAGCCCCAGTGTCCGACCTGGCCTTGGACACTCCCAGGGATCCAGGGGCAGCCACAGCTGCTCTGGGCACCCTGTGCCAGGGCCTGCCCACCCTCACAGGGAAGACTTTCCTCCAAATATCTAATCTGATATCCCTTCTTGTGCTTGTTCAGGAGGAACCTGAGCGAGGCCCAACCTGGTTTCCAACATTCGAGCATCAAGTAATGTAGGAACTACTTTCCTACAGCTACTGTGCAAGTTGTTGTTGTGGGATTTACTTGGCACAGGGGCTCTTTTCACCACAGGTGCTGGAAATCAGAAGGAAATGGGAATGGCTGATGGCCTCTTGATGGAACCACCTCCTACAGCACCTGCTGAGGCCCCCAGGCAGAAGCAAGAGACCATGAACAGAGAAGGGAAGGGAGCTGGGGAAGGACTGGAACACGAGTCTGATAAGGAGCGGCTGAGGGAGCTGGGGGAGCTGAGCCTGGAGAAAAGGAGGCTCAGGGGGAACCTTCTGGCTCTTCCCAAATCCCTGACAGGAGGGGACACCCAGGGGAGGGTCAGGCTCTGCTCCTGGGGAACAAGTGATAGGACAAGAGGAAATGGCCTCAAGCTGCACCAGAGGAGCAACCTCACCTACAACCTCTCCATGTTCCCTACAACCTCTCCATGGTCCCTACAACCTCTCCATGGTCCCTACAATCTCACTATGGTCCCTACAACCTCTCCATGGTCCCTACGACCTGACCACAGTTCCTACAACCTCTCCATGTTCCCTACAACCTCTCCATGGTCTCTACAACCTCTCCATGTTCCCTACAACCTCTCCATGGTCCCTACAATCTCACCATGGTCCCAACAACCTCTCCATGGTGTCTTCAGCCTCACCACAGTCCCTACAACCTCACCATGGTCCCTACAACCTGACCACAGTTCCTACAACCTCTCCATGGTCTCTACAACCTCTCCATGGTCTCTACAACCTCTCCATGGTCCATACAACATCTCCATGGTCTCTACCCCCTCTCCATGGTCCCTACAAACTCACCATGTTCCCTTCAACCTCTCTATGGTGTCTTCAGCCTCACCACAGTTTCTACAACCTCACCAAGGTCTCTACAATTTCTCTGTGGTCCCTTCAGTCTCACTAAGGTCTCTTCTGGTCTGTCTGGATGCAGACATGTGCAGATGCACACCCTACACGTGTTCCTGGGGTGCACACCTGTCCTGTGTCACACAGGTGTGTCCTACAGGTGCAGCCCTTCCATGCACACTCCTATCAGCCACACACAGAGGCATGAATGCTACAGCCACACACGGGAATGAGAACATCTCACAGATATGTCCCTTTTCAGTGCCTGTTTTCTTCTTTTACTGGGAACCACATACTGATTTTACATGGATGGGCTGGATTTTCCACCCTGCTTTTAAGCTGCTCGCTGAATCTACACTCTTCTGGGTCTCCCACCCCCTCAAACCATCTCTCTCTGTAGCTGCTCCTTTTCATGTCCTGGCTGATTCCTCAGGGATGGGAGGCAATGGTTAATATTACATTTTTTCCTTCCAAGCATGCAAATGCCCAAAGTGGAGCTGAAAACAAGTGACTTCTGACCAGAGCGATGTGATTAGGAAATGCAGATTTTCCCTCTCCCTCAAGTCCTGGTGCCTGGAGTCAGGTCTGTGTCACCTCTGCACACTGACTCTGTCAAGCAGCTGCCTTGGATGCATCTTTTAACAAAGTCCCAGTGATTGATTGCTCCCTGGCCTTACAGGGATGCTGCCGGGCCCCCGACCCTCTCCTGCCAGCTGGAGGATTCTGGCAGAGGGGCTCAGCCCACACCAGCCCCGAGCCTGTCTCTCAGCTAAAATTTCCTCCCTTCCAGCATGGATGTGCAGCACGAGCAAAGTGACAAGTTTGAGCTGCCGTCAGCAGAGGAGCTGATGGTCTCATCTGAATAGCGGTGCACGGGTTTAGGTTTTAATTAAGCCCTTGTGGCTTCCTTGAAAGGTTGGAGATGACACAGCCTCCTCTGAAGCTGGCCTAGGGAGACATCCAGAGTCAGCACCAAAGCCTGCCTCCTCCTCCAAATGATGTGAAATTGGGACCCTGGAAAAAAAGGATGAATTCTGAAGAGCAGCAAAAATGTTGTGGTTTTCTTTTTCCTGAGCTGAGGTCGGCTCTGGGAGGAAGGCAGGCTCCTGCCAGCTCAGCTCCTGTGCCTGGTGAGCCATCACTCTCCTTCTCCGTGCCCGGCCATCCCTTCAGGGGCTCACAGTGATGAGTGCCATCTTTCATCCCGAATTTATCGCTGCTCTCCATGCAGATGCCAACAGGGAAATGCTCTCCCTTGCATTTACACTGCTGGGTACACAGCCATCAAACACCCTCAAGCAAAGACCTCTGGCTACTGCCCAGTAAGTCCTGGATCCATGCAAATCCAAAATGTGCCGCTTGCTCTCTGGACAGATGAATGTGCATCTTCCCTCCCCTCCTGCTCCACAATGTTGTATTTTAGTACTGACTAGAAGATTCCTATCAAACAATATAAACACATTTGTCAAAACTGTTCACAGTGGCTGGGTTTCTCTGAGGAGATGATGGAAAAGGAGCAGTGTTTAATTCCCAGGTCGGTGGGATTTGCAGCACTGTTATTTGAGCTTTGTTTCCTCCACACTTCCTTCTCTGCTTTTTTTCTTTTCAGAATGGAAAATCCCTCAAGCTAAAACATTTTTACCTGGCTTGCACTCATTTCTAACCCAAACAACAACAACAACAAAAAACCGCACCAAAAAAACAACCTGGTAGTTTTGAATTAAAGAAAACAGACCAAGCAACAATGCAGAGCAATTTTTTGAGAAGGGCTTGCTTTTTTCTGGTTCAAACAAACCCAAAAATGTTCATTTCCCCCCACCAGTCCTCTGGCCATTTTAAACAGGAGGGTCAATAAATGAGGAGAATGGGGAGATACACATTTATAGCTGGGAAAATGAGATGGGAAAGCCCCTTGGGAGGAGACATCATGGATTAGCACAGGGAAGGAGATGCCTGTTCCAGAGACTCATCAAAGAGCCCCTGAATTTCACAGGGGCTGTTTGAGTGATGAACGTGAGGGAGGAGGAGAAGGAAGAGGAGAAGGACGAGGAGGAGGAGGAAAAGGCAGAGGAAAGCTTCTACTGACAAGACAGATAAAATGGAGCTTAAATGTCACATCTTCTCCTGGCAGTGCCCTGTGTCCTCCCGCTGTGACCTCCTGCCCCTCTGATCCCTGGCTTTGTCTGGAGGGAAAGTGGAGACATCTGGGTGCTGATGTCACACAGTCACAGGGCTGTGACTCCTGGGACTCTGTCTAACAAACCCACCCAGAACAGCCTCTGCAAACATCCTCTGGACAACTTGGAGTGAGAATTGACACTGAACACCATTTCTAGAGCCACTTGTGCCATGAAGCTGAAGAGCTCTTCTGTGCTATCTCCTGCTTTGAAGAGCTCTCACTGTGACACAAAGGTTTAGGTCAAGCATTCTCACTTCCACCAGTTCCATCCACTCCTGGGAAACACATTTCTAGGACGAGAGGATCTGTGCTCTTCCCTGTCACATCTTTAGGCAGCTTTTCGTTCCCTTGTTCTTGTTTGCCTCATTTCTAGCAGGTTAAGGAACAGCTCAGAAGATGCACAAAAAGGCCCAAGCCCTGTCATCATTTACACATCTACACTCCTGAAAACCATTCCAAGCACTTAGAAAAATGTGAGTGAGACCAAGGGGCTTTCAAAAAAAACCCAAAAAACAAAAAACAAGAAAAAAAACAAGATGAAATTTTTCAGAAATAGAAATAAATAGCAAACGACTTCTATGTCCTTTTTATTTGCTCCTTGGCTCTGCAGAACGTAAAGGTTATGTTTTCCAAATTTTCCCTGCTGCTGTAAAGATCAAACAGTCAAAAGGCAAGGAAGGCTGAGCCCCTCATTTCATGTCATGACTTCAGGAGCTGGGCCCTTTAGAAAAGCAATAAACATCCTGGGCCTGATGCTCTAGAGTATTGGTGAGATTTGTGAGTAAGAACAGAATTTTACAGGCCTTGATCCTTCAGGGGAGACTTTTGGTTACAACTTGCTTCTTTTCCAAAGTCCTTTCTCACCTGGCTTGTGCTAAAAGCTGTGCACAGGGTTGTGAGCTCTTCCACACTGACAACAGAGATTTCCCTTTCTGCTTTCCATGGCTGTACCTGGACCCATGGGATGCTCCCTTGGCTCGCTGTGCCTCTGTGTGCATCCCACAGTCTGGGCAGCCTCTCTGAGACATAAGGGCAATTTCTTTTCCCTTTTTTCCTGCCACAGGCCAAGCACACAGAAGAAGGGCTCCGGCCCCAGGGGATCTGCTCTTGAGAGCGTTCCAGCGGGAGCAGATGGCGAAGGCACATGAGCATTTCAGGCATCACTACCACTGTGGATGGGCTCACCTTGAGGAAACAGAGAAACCCATTTGTCCTACTATTCAAATCATGTCTCTATCCTTGGCTGACACAACTCAGCCTCATCGGTGCACGGGGCCAGGTCTCTGAATTCAGTTCCCTGCAAGCCTCAGAAGGGGAGCAGGAAGGATCCTGAGCACCTCCCTGTTACTACGGTAACACAGCAGCCCTGCTCGGAACCACGCTGGTGACTGCAGCAATACTTTTCTCTAATGGTCCCACTCAATCCTGCCTGGGAAAGAGCTCAAGCCAAGGGCAGAGCTGCAAACAGCCCCCCCTCAGCCAAGAGGGAAGCTCTCCCTGCTGCCCACAGCCACCCTGACAGCCACCCCAACCTTTTATTAAGTGTTGAGCCATTCCCTTTGCCTGTCGCTCTGTTTTATTTCCATTACCTTTCAGCAGGGAAAGATTTAGGATCCATCTCCCTGTTTAGCAACATCCATTTGTAACAGCAGGACCGCTGGGGAGCAGTCAATAAGTGCTACACCGGTCCATCCCTGGAAACTGTGCAGCAGTTAGTGCAGAATATGAAATATATATGGCTGCCTTCACCTAATCTAAAACTGTATCAAATGGCTCTTAACCTTGCCCGAATGAATTCAATTTGGCTACTGGATGCGGATCCAATCCTTGGGCTAGAACAGAAAAATCACTTACTAAAGCGATGCTCCCCAGGGACGAGCTTCTGAAAGAAAACTCAGAAAGATTTCCAGTCCGCTAGTCCTGTGATAGTTCACGCAAGACAAATCTGGAATGATGAGGTCTTTTCGTCAAACACAAGCAAACCCCAGGAAACATGGGAATAGCATTACAAGTGCATTGGACGGGGGATTGTTAGGGAAACTCAGGGGAATGCAGGAGAATACAAGAATGGTCAGAAGATGGAGATGTGAACTGGAGGATCTTTTTGTGTTCCTGGGGTTCATAAGAGAGGAGGTCTGTAAAGAGAAGCAGAGAGTGCTCAAGACAAGGGAAACAAAAACATCTAACCTGCCCTCTGGTACTGGGAAGCCATTTCCCCTTGTCCTGTCACTTCAGTCCCTTGTCCCAAGTCTCTCTCCAGCTCTCCTGGAGCCCCTTTAGGCACTGGAAGGGGCTCTAAGATCTCCCCAGAGCCTTTTCTCCAGGTGAACATCCCCAGCTCTCCCATGCACTGGGACCCCTGAGCTGGTTACGGTATTTGTATGTATATATATATATAATATACAGTATTATATAGAGTATAACCTCCAGGTGAAGTTTTATGAGAGCAGAGTTGGGGGCCAGGTTCCACACCCTCAAGCTTCTGGCCACACTTGCCCATTGCTGGGCTTACCGCTGGAGTACAGATGTCTGCGGAGAAAGCAGGCTGTTCTCACGGACAAGGCTGCCTCTTCCCCGTGGGGGATGCTCCAGGAGATGCTTTTCTCTGTAGCATCTCTGCCCCAGGAGGGCAGCCCGTAGCCGCCAGGCAGCGGGATGATTTCCCCTGGCTCGGGAAGCGCCGAGCTCCCGGCCCCGCGCTATTGACTCCCGCTGCAGTTAATTGAATTGTCTTGTATTACACTTTGTTTAAGCCGATGAGTGATGGCTCTCACTCGAGCATTCAGCTCCCGGTGAAATAAGGACAGAGACACATCCTCTGTAGTAAACCCTCCTGGCCACCAACACCACGCCCAAAAGCTGCTCCCCATCTCTGGGCACCCTCTGTGCTGGGCACTGGCAGGGGCTGATCCGGCTCTGAGCCCTTTTCGTACTGAGCATCAAAGGAGGGAAATCGGGATGGCTGCCCCAGGGCTGTGATGGGACTGAGGAAGAAGGATGCGAGAAGGTGCTGCACAAGCCACGACCAGCAGCGTGGGGAAGGGAGAAGGATGTGGGGAGAAGGGAGGTGAGCAAGGAGAGCTCAACAACCTCATCTGCAGCCGGAGGCCGCCGGGCCCCTCGGCGCAGCTGGGCTGCGGCGCACGCCGTGGCTAATGAGGCATCTGCTCGGGCTGACAGGCGGCATCTGCTGCTGCTCCCTCCTCCTGCTGAGCTCCTGGCAGCCGGGTTTGGCCTCCCACGCAGCCAGGTGTGCCCACCTGTGCTGCTGCTGCAGCCCCCGGGCCCAGCCAGGCGTGCCCGGGGCAGGGACAGCTCTGCGAGGGAGGGATGCCTGCAAGTGGAGAAGCCTCTGCAGGGAGGGAGCAGCAACCTTTGCTCCAAAGCATACCCGTGTTCCCCTCTAATTGCTGGTATTAAGCCACAAAATTTTATGTTTGCCGTCTCTCCTTTTTATGTCTGACTCCCTGTTTACAATCACTTAGGCCAAGCTGCCAGGCCTGGCATTAAAATACCCTGTTGGATTTCTGTGGGAGTCCATGGCTGGGGGGGCAGTGGGAGCAGAGCTGTGGGATGCACTTCCAGCCAGGAAATGGGAAACACCTGACCAGGACTGGCCTTAACCAAGGTGGAACTTGGCAGCTCAGAGATGGCTCAAAAACAAACCCCAAGACTGGAATGATGTGGAGATGAGGAGAAAATCTGGATTTGGATTTGGCCTCTCTCTAAACTAGTGCTGGGGATGGGAGGCTTTTATTTTCCTTGGGAAAAGGGTCAGTTTAGAAGCAGAAGAGTCTTGTGGCTTTGTTTAGGGGGTCTGTGCTGCAGGCCAACAAGGAGCAGGGAGGCTTGGCCAAAAAACAGAGGTTTGTCATGGTTTTTTAAGCCTGAGCATCTGTTGGTGCTGCTGGAAACCCCTGTCCTCTTCTGAGCTGCAGGTGTCTCTTGCCCAGGGCAGATGAATTATCAAGGGTTCTCCTCTCAAGATAAAATCTTAATCAAAGTCTTGATCACTATTGGTCATCAAAGACTTCACATGGCTTTTCTAATCACAGAAGAGGAAATCAACTATCTCAATCAAATCCTGGTTAATTAGATTCCCAGTTGAAACTTGGTGTTTTCACCATACTCATTTCCTGGCCTGATCAGCTGCACTGTTGTACCACATGGGAAACATATGGGAAACCTTTCCAAAGGTGTGGGTCTGTGCACGTGGTTGCTGTGAAATCCATCTGTGAAGCTCCTGAAGCACTGAGAGATCCATCACAAGCAAGTGTGGAATGGGATACATAAATCCAAAGGCAGTTTGAGCACCCTGCCTGAATGGCAGCACTCCTGCTCTGGTTTTACCATCTTTATGGGAGAAACATGTGTTTCAGGGAGACAGGAGCTTATCAATAAAACTAACAGAGGGACCAGTGCTGAGATAACTGCGGCAGGCAAGTGGTGGGTATAAAGCCCAATCTGATTTCCATATGGGGAGCACAAGGCACCTGGGTTTTGCTCCGTGCTCTGCTACAGAGGCTCTTGACATTTGACAAGGAGCTGTTTTCCTTGCTTTGCCTCAATTTCCCCAACTAAAAACCTGGAACAACCTCACACTATTGACGTTCAGTAGCTCAGTGATGACGAAGCCCTTTCACAAGCATTGAGAGGGGCAGAAGGGGAAGTCTGCACTCCCTGAGCTCTCCTCAGCTGGGCTATCCTTGTTGAGTGCAGAGCAATGAGCTTCATCTCTCACATATGAAATTAATGCAGTGGCCATGCAGAAAGGGGGGAAACAATGGGTCTTTTGCATGTCCAGCCCAGCCTCACCACCAGCTCTGCTGCACAAGGACTTTATACCCACCAGACCCCCTCAGCCACCTCCAGCATCACAGGTGAGGCCCTACACAGCAGCTGACAGAACACGCGGCCAGGCAGGGCATGCAGCCTGGGTTTTGCTGCATTTTAATCCAGCCCGAGTCTTCCTCTTTGCCAGGATCCCAACAGCCTCTTCTCTTTGCCTGGGACCCCATCTGGCTCCCATCCTTCCGCCCCGCTGCAGCCACATCCCCCTGCTCCTCCCTGGCTCTGCACCAACTGCTATTAATGGAACTCACCACTCTCGGAAATGGGGACTCGGCCGGGAGTGTCTTAAATCTGAGGCCCTCCCTGGGTATTTCCATATTTCGGCAGTTTAATGCGTTGTATTTAATGTACTCAATTTGGAAGCCAGCAGGCAGCGCAATTTTCAGGTGCACACAATGTGAATAATGAAAGTCTCTGAGTCCCCAGTTCTCAATCCACCTGAGTCCCTGGAACTGGATTAGAGGAGGGAGAGAGGAGAACTGGCCAAATGAAACTCAGCAGCTGAGGGACAGAGGACAGAAATGAGTCGAGGGCTGATGGATGGATTTTGGATGTCCCAGCCAAACTGCAGGACACGCTGTACTGAGCTCACATGGTGAGCTGGGCACACCATCTCCAGGAGACATTTAACTGCCTTTAATAATGTCAGAGTCTCTAAATGAAAATAGTCTGTTCCACTTAATAAGTACAGTGCAGGCTCGAGCCATTAATCCACCGAACCCAGGGTTTTCCAGCATGGGAAGTTCGTTAGTGCCACTGCAGCCTGGAGCAAAACCAGGAGATGGGCAGAGGAGAGCATCCTTTCCCTCATCCATTTCCAGATTAATCCCAGCCTCTACAGATTGGTCACCAAGCCCACCACCAGTGTGGTTACTTGTGTTACTGATGCATTTTCCCACTGGGAGGATGGGAGCCCTGCTGAGGCAGTAGGACACAGCTGGCACTAGAGAGGCACCAAAGGCTGGCATGGTGGGAAGCCTTGCACTGGGTGTGCTGCCTCCTTCATGTCCTATTAACTGCCAACCTGCTCTGAGGGTGAAAGCAAAGCCACTTCCCTCAGTTACCTCACCCTACGCAAAGTGAAGATTAATTTTAGGCAGGTGTTAAACCCACAGAGGCTGTTAACTCCATTCAGTGGAGTGGAATAAACATCTCAAGGCACATTATCGGCACGGGAACGTCATCCTCTGGTCCTCTGGGGACAGGGCAAGAAGAAGAGGAAAATACTCCCCTTGGGAACGTGTGGGCTGAAGCAAGAGAGAAATTCTGGGATGCAGAATGAGCTGATGATAAGGGACCTGCAGCTGATGGAAGAGGAGTTCTATGGGAAACAGGCCCCCCAGCACAAAAGGCTCTCAGCCCATAATTGGGGCTGCCAGGCTCCAACTTAATAATGCCAGTTAACAAGAATATTGATAATGAATCTACTCATGCAGGATTTGCCTTCACTGTGCCATCGGGGTCCTTCAGAAAGCAGCACCGAAGGGAAATTGAAACTACTGAGCAAAGTGATAGTCTAACCTCCCCCGTAACTCGCTCGGTTATCATGATGTAACTTAAAATCTGCTTTAGCAATTACATTCCTCACAAGATCTGAAGTGGTGGAAAGGAGAATTATAATGATAATATTAATATACAGCCTCTTCCTAGCGAGAGCAAGTCATTAGGCAGCACACAGGGAAGATGCACAGGCAGAAACAGATGGGAAAAGCGCTACATCAAGAGTTTAAAGGCAGGCTTACAAAGGGGAAAAAAAGCTGCAAATTCTAAGTGGATTATGGAAGGCAGACTGCAAAGGGAAAGCGAGAATTGCTCTGCACTGTGCCGGAAAAGACTGTTCACACATGGCGTGTGAGGGGGGATGGATGGGGGAAGATGAGCACTAGTGGCAGAATCAGTATTCCGGGTACATGCTTTGCTCCCTGTAATTCCAGGTGCTAAATAGGTTTTTGTCTCACAGGTTTGACCAGACTGTTTCTCCTCAGCACAGACAGATCAGTACCTCTGCTGGGTGACACATCCTGCCTGTGACAGATGGGCAGCAAAATTTAGGTGGGATAAATCTCAGCCTGGTAATAAAGTACATGAGGATGCACCAGGTTTGCTGGAGAGAGTTTAAAATCGGTGTTGTCAAACCCACAGTGCTCTGTGAGGTATTTTCATCCAGGACCAGCAAAAAGCAGGAAATCGGAACTTTAAAAACACAGAGGGTTTATCTCTCCTTCCCCCTAAAGTTTGGACATGGCTTCCCACTGCCGGGTGGCTATCAGCCCTTGTGTGGGTTCATTAAACACAACACTGTCCCCACTTTTGTCTTCATCCAGTTGTTTGCACCTCTGCCTGCTGAGGAGAAGGAGCCCAGGCAGCTGCTGGGTGGCTTTTCCTCCTGTTCCTGGCCAGAAGGAGCCTCGATTTACACACACACACACAAACACACACACACCCACACACACACACCCACACACACACATACACACACACACCCCCAGCAGAAGCATGGTACTTGTCATGCTCCCCTGAGCTCACTGCACACACAGGGGTTGCAGCAAAGGGATGCAACACCCTGGGGCTTTCCAAATGTGATCAGGGAGATCAAGCAATGAAAATAAACTCAGTGACCTCCCAGTAGTTTCCCTGGGGTGAGGAGGGGACAGCCCTACAACCCACCTGGGGTGACCCCCTCACCTGCTGGGCTGTCAGATCCCAGTTGGATCTTCCCAGACCCAGGCACTGCCCAGGCTCCCCAGGGAATGGGCACAGCCCTGAGGCTGCCAAAGCTCCAGGATGGGTTGGACACCACTCCAGGAATGCACAGAGTGGGATTGTTGGGGTGTCTGTGCAGGGCCAGGAGTTGGACTGGATGGTCCTTATGGGACCCTTCCAGCTCAGGATACTCCATAGTCTGTGATTGCTTCTCTACATGCCAGTGAATGTGATATGAATGATTTTGGGGCTCCATCCCAGCCATTCCCCCCTCCCTGGCTGTCCTCGAGGAGCTGCAAGCCCAGCAGTTTCCCCAGCTGCTTTCAAGAGCTGGGGTTACACCGAGCCCAGCTGGGTACACTTCAGCAAGGCACACCAAGAGCAATTGGCACAATTGTTCTCATTCTTTCACTCCTCACCAAAGCAGCAGAAATCTATCACACACCATATTCCTCCAGAACCTGCAGCCTGCACCTGCTCAGGCCCCTCAGTGTGGCCACAGCTCAGCCAAGGCCTCTCCAAGGGATGCTCTCCAGGGTTTGGCTCTTGTCTCACATCCCCTGGCTGACAAGAGACATCGAGGCACTCCCTGGCTCAGCGTCCCTGGGAACCTTTGGACACAAACCCCTCAAACCACCCTGATCCTCAGCAGAGAGTGGGAACACAAGGGACACTTTGGGATGAAGATGAGACTGCTGTCATCAGGAGAATCCACCAAGAATTCCAGCAGCTTTGGAGGAGGAGAAGCAGGAGGTGATGAGGGAGGTTTCTGTGATGGGAGTGTGAGGACAGAGGACAGAGGCCTCCTCTGCCTCCACTGTCTTATTATTTCAGCCTGCTCTGCCATCAGCCAATTGAAATGGAATTATCTCCCAAACACTCAGCTATACATTACTCCCTTATTGTTATCTTACTGGATTTTTTCTGCTGTTCCATGCCAGATAAACTTAATTTTTCCCCATTTGTTCCAGCATATAACTATTTGTTTGCGATCATTGCCTATTAGAAAGATAGATCCTGCAAAGAAGCCAACATTTTCCCCCCATAATGCAGTCCCAAAAACTTCTAATAGTTTATTTGATCAAATAATCGTTGCCATATCGAAGCAAAACTATTTTCTCTTCAAAACTATGCATTTATTAAGATGTAAAGTAGTCTGATCATATTGAGAGCAAAAAATAAAAATAATATTATGGCCCTTTGCAGGAAAATATTGCATATTTATTTTGGATGGCTTCCCTGGAATTTTAATTTAGGCTTTTATATATTTATTTCCCTTGCCAGCCAGCTGGGGAGTAAACCTAGAAGGTTTGATGTTCAATTTTTTTTTTAAAGAATTGTGCTCAGTACTTCAAATTTTATTTTTAAGAGTCATTTTTGACTTAGGGCAGAGACCCTTTTTCTTCAGACTAAGATCCATGCAGGGAACTCCACGTCCTGATGCTGGAAATGGAGGAGCTGGCACTGAGAGGGTCGAAAGTGGGAATTCAGGCAATGAGCAGACTCCTGCTGGGAGCTGGGCTCTGGAGTAGCTCTGTGTGAGATTAGAAGTCCATTTGAAAGGGTTTTACAAGCTCAGAGCATCCATTGCTCTCTGGCTCCAAGGAGAAAGAGCTGCATTTCCCAGTCCAAGTGTTCAAATAAAGCCATGATTTATGTCCCCACCTCATGAGACCAGCTTAAAAAAAAAAATGGAAATCACAGGCATTTATAAAACAAGTAAATTTTAGTGGTTTCTTTCTATTTCCCTTTTGAGCCTCAAGTTTTTAAGGGGTTGTATTTTAAAGCCTTCTCTCTGCAACTGCATGAGACCAGAACTTTCTAAGATGCTGCATATTTCTCTTATTTAACCAGCTCAGGGATTTTCAGACATCAGCACAAACAGGGTGGTGGGGCTTTTCCTGATGGGGAAAGGAGGATCCACTGATGGGAAGTTCTCCATTCATCTCCTGCAGGTTTGGGACAGATGGGCACAGTGGTGCAAATGCCTCATTTTACAGAGGTGGCACAAGTGGGGTCACATGGAGAAGCCCAGAGAGACCCTGGTCTCATCTCCAAGGCCACCCTGGGTCCCAGCACCCAGCAAGATTAACAGCTGCATGCAGCAGGATTAATATTTAAGGAGGATGCTAAAACCATAAGGCCTGGCATTCATAAATCTCGCTTCATTATGCCACTTCCAGGCAAACAAGCTCTTTTTACTGGCACAACCTTCACACCAAATGTGTGCCAGCTCTATTTGGAGAGTAGACATTCTCTGCTGGAGCAGTTCTGGTGCTGGATAGAGGGGTGCCTGTCCCCAGACTGGCCATGCAGCAAGGGCTGCTCCACCTCAGCTGAACAGGAGTGGGAATTGAGGTGTGGAGACACTCAAAGATTTTGTAATCCCACTTTAGCCTGACACAAATTTCCCTGGGGCCACATTGGAGCTGGGTCTGCTGCACACATATGTTGTGTCTTAAATTCAGCCTTCTCCTGCCGTGACCTCGGCAAAGCCCTGGCACAGTTGGGTATGTGTAGCTCCACACTTCATAATAAATCAAAAGGGATGTTTGTAGCAAAAACTGCCTGCTTTACGCCAAATGTAATTTTTTGGGTTTGTCCCATGCCAGGCCAGAAGTTGGATGTGATGATGCTTGTGGATCCCTTCCAGCTCAGGAGATTCCATGATTCTATGAAGGAAACCTCTGTTTGCTTTACAGCAGGACTTGGGATGACCTGGCTGATTTACCAAACTCCACTGCATGGGTTCCACTACTGCAACTCCCATTTACGCTGGTGGGGCTGGTGTGCATGTCCTAGGAGCACTGATGGATCCAGGAGGATTAAATCCATGCACAGCACAGGGATCAGTTCTCTGAATGTCACTGAATGAGTCAGAGGGGTGAACCAGGGGCTGGTGTCCCAATGGACAGCACTCTGAGTTTCTCACCATGATGTTCCATCACAGCTTTCCTGCATTAATAGATTAGAAATGTGGTGGTGGAGCTTTGATCCCAGCTTTCCTGGCAAAGCCTTGAGTGCTGAGGGGATTTAAAGACTCCAGCAGGAAGGATTAGCCCCTAAAGGCATGGGTCCTGCTGGCAGGGATGAGAGATTTTCAAAGGCAAAACTCCGAGCCCCAGCCCATGTGTCCCTGTGCCTCAGGAGTGATGTCCCCTCTGCCAGGGGAGGGGTCACATCAGGGCCCCATGAGCTTGTGAGACCATGAGTGAGGAGTTTAGAATCACAGAATCAACAAAGCTGGAAAAGACCTCCAAGATCAAGTCCAGCCTTTGACCAAATATCACCACAGCCACTGAACCGTGTGGCCAAGTGCCACATCTGCCACCAGATTCTGTGGCACTTGGGTGGAGAAGGCTTTAAAATACAACCCCTTAAAAACTCGAGGTTCAAAAGGGAAATAGAATTCACCAACATTCTGTTTTGGATGGTGACTCCACCAGTTCCCTGTGCAGCCCCTGCCCTGCTGTCTGGTGCCATGGACAGGCAGTTTTTGCTCAGGACTGGCACCAGCTGGGCTGGTACCCATGATGGGGCAGGTTCAGGATTTGGGCACCTCCTGCCCCACCTCCTTACAAATTCAACTGAGAGCTGCGTTTCATTCAGCTGCATGGGGGTTGGTTGTGAAAAAAGGAGAGGATATTAAATTAAAGTACTTTCATTTTAACATAATGCACCATATCTTGGGGGGGCGGAAGACTCTTTAGATTCCAGCTATTTAATAGGTAAAGAAAAAGCCATACAAAATGTGCTTCTATTTCCTAAAACACCCATATAATATCTTCAATTAGGGTCCAAGCACAGGAAAGATCATTATTAAAAATGAGACCCTCCAGGAGTTTCCCAAAGTGTTTGCTTTTTTCTGTGGTGGGGAAGATTGCTTGGAATAATATAATTTTGTGTGTTCAAAGACTCAAGAGTACACTGACTGGGGAACGGGAGAAAAACCCAGCTAATGGTAAATGATCTCTTAAAAGCACGGGAGAGGTTGGAAAAGTGGATCCATGCAGAAAATAATACACTATTATTTAAAAACGTGAATTGCTGAAATGACACTCTTCCCTGATTCTGTCTCCAGAAAAACCATCTTGGCTGAATCCTTAATGTAGAAGGGGTTGGGATTATTTTTTTTTAGTGACAGTGTAAAACCTGTAGAAATATCTTAGTTATTTACCAAGTGATTAAACCCCAGTCATTTATTACAGTTTTACTAGAACATTGTTTTCCTGGTTCTTCCAGGGTTTATTGCTTCCAATATAACACTCCTCCCCCTTTAATAATCCCCATTTCTTTGCCTCTATTGCCTTATATTTTTAGATTTCTTTTAGCGTTTTGCATAAAATTCCAACTCTAATGGGCTTTATAAAATGAGATGTATTGTCATGGATCCAAGCCCTTATGAAGATAATTATCTTGTCCATTTGTGTTTTCATTATGTTGAGAAGTACTTTTTCTCTCTCCCCCCAACATTTTATTTCCCATCCCAAAACACAAGGGTCCTTTATTTTTTAATTTTCCATCCATTGGCAATGGAAGAAGGAAATCCAAACAACCGCCATCCTCTGTTTTTGGCTGATGGAAATTCGTCCCTGAATCCTGGAGTAGAGAGGAGGGGAATGGTGATGTTTGTAGGATGCGAATGACACCATGGTGGGGCACAGGACAAGGTAAGGAGGATGGAAGAGAGAGCTGACGTGGAGCCAGGTGTACTCCAAAACAGAATATGGAGCGAAAATACTCCACTAGGTGATGGGAACACCAGAAGGTGGAAGCAGCTCAGGGGAAAATACAGAAAGGATACATCAGGTCCTAAGAACCAAACACCCCCTTGTATTTTTGGAAGGAAAACCAAGTAATCAGGGAAATCCAATGCAAACAATGGGAAAGTGGAGCCCAGAGATGCCTGTGACACCCAGGGTGGGGCACTGAGCCAAGATGGATTGAGCCAAGGGTTCAGTGTGAAGGATGGGACAGGCTCTCAGGCAGAAACCTCCCCCTTGGAGCTTCCAAATGTGGCGTCAACACACGGTTTAACCACTGATCACACTGGGAAAGCATCTCCAAACTGCCTGAGACTGTGTTTTCCACTAGGATCATTAACACTGTGAGACAGAGCCTGTGCTTCCCTGTGGGTATGCATGGATCCTGACCCAAACATGGCACTGGTCTCTTCTGGGGTCTTTACTTCCATATAAACACTGATTGTCATCTACAACTTCCAGGGCCTCATTGCTCTGGAGAGCCAACACTAGACACAGGGAGACAAGGCAAGGGTGCACCTTGCAGAGAGTCCTCCTGCAGAGTCTTCACTGATGACTCTGAAAACCTTTTGCTTTTTCCCTGAGGCCCGTTGTACAGAAATGGAGATATGTGCCATTTGCTCAAGAAAAGCTCCCCTGGAGCTGAGGAGAGCAATCACAACTGCTGTGTGGGGGAGGTGGCTCTGCCCTTGTATGGAGTTAGGCTGGGTATATATTTCCACATTCCCATAAAACTGGGGTTATTATTTCCACTTGAGATACATCCAGAGCTCCTTGTAGAGCAATGACAATTATAGAGCAACAACGACGTGTGAGCTGCACCATTCACCTGCCTAACAGGACCCGTGTGCTTATCCAGAGTGTACTGGGAAATAACTTCCATTGATCCAGCAGCACAGCACTACCAGGAGCCACAGAGACAAAGATTGCATCAGGCCCAGACCCAGGGTGTCACAGCTGCACCAAGGAAGAGCCACATCCTTCCCTGGTTTATGTGGGTGTGGTTATGCAAAAATAAACCCACTTCTGGTGTAAAGTCAGAAACAACTTAGCTTGGAATCTGGAAAATGTGGCTCAAGTCCAGGGCTAAGGCAACGGCTTCCCCCAAAGATCAGCTGCCTCAGATACTAGTTCAGTTGCCCTTGAAGCTTTGCTGGTCCCATTAATCTTGATGAGGTTTTGAGTAATGAGGTGACCCACCCCAAACACACACAGCACAGCCACCCTTGCAGGTCTCATGCCCCAGCCCTGTATGACACTCATGGCTTGAGTTCCTGGCATCTTCCCTGCCATGGGGGACATGACCCCAACATCCCAACAGGACATGGGAGTTATCCTGCACAGCCAGAGAGGAATAGGGCAAAGGGCAGGAGCTGTGAGTAGTGGCATTGTCGGAGCTACAACCCAGGTTTTCTCCCTGGGCACTTCCAAGTCAGTCAGGCTCCACCTCAGCACAAGGGAGAGGATCTAAGGACAGCCAGAATCCCTGCCTGTGTGAGGGCAGAGGATGAAAGTGGGTTTTAGTCAAACCCTCCCACCTCAACAGAGCCTAGACCTAAGTGAGGTACCCACATCTGAGTGATGGCACAGTCCCTTATCAGCTGGTGCCCCAGCTTTGCTCTTCCTTCAGGAAAGACAGAAAGCAGAAACTACTGGCTGAGTTTGCTCCCAGGCAGCAATGGTCCCTCTGGACCCCCTCGAGGACAACAGGACAACAGCCACAGACCCTGAACATGTCAGGCCCTCTCTGGAGTGAGCAGGGTCCCTGTGCTGGCACGGCCACCTCGCTGTCAGTGCTGCTTCCCTCTAATTAAAGGTGGCATTGTGGCCCCCACTCCCCGTAGCGAGTGACGCTGCCAGTTCTGCTGTGCTTTAGGAGTGTCACATCGAGGAACATCACATCCTAATTAACACATCCTGTCAGGTCCGGCAGTTGGCTGTGGAGCATGCTCCCAGCAGCTGTCACTGGGACCCAGCTGAGGGACTGGGGCCACCTGGCTAGGTGGCAATTCATTGTAGTGAAGGTTTTATTTAAGGAGAAAAGGTGCTAAATTCAGGATTGTAAGGTGATGGTAGCTTTGACCCTGGTGGCAAGCTGGGCTTTTTGTCTGAGGGCTGGGTGGAAAGAGGGAAGCAAGTTTTCCCATCTCATTCTCATCTTGTAACAGGACAAAAGCAGCATCCAGCATTCACTCATGCCTTGAAAACAGAAATTAGTTCCGGTTCCCCAGTAAACCTGCACAACGGATTGAGAAAGTGTCTTCAGGATGGACAATCTTGCTCAAGGTCACTCGCCACATTGGATGCTCTGAGTTTTCGGTCCCCAGCATCAGGCATGAAAGGGAAATGGACTTGACACATCCAGAGACTGAACTTGTGCACCCTGGCTGCTGCTGCTCTGCTAATGATTAGGCAAGACAGCTTGGCATGGGTGAGTGCCAGGCCCAGGTGTCCCGGCCTCTCAGCTCTTCCCAGGATTAAACATTTAACACTGCTGCAGACTGGGCTCGGACACAGCCTGGCTGTGACCCCAGTTCAATCTTCCACATCCTCCTTCCCAGCCCAGCACCACAACCAGAGACCTGAAAAAGCACCAACAAGGGGGATATACAGGAAATGAGGGATTTTATGAGGGATTCTTTATCTACATTAGAGCCTCTCTTTTAATTCTGGATCCTAAAGTGCATCTGGTCCCCTTGGGGTGAGGACAGTGTTCTTCAGCTGCCCAATTTGGAAGGGATCATTAGTGCTTTAATTGAAAATAAGGCACAGACCAGTGACTGTGAAAGGTCCTGTGGTACTTTGGACAAGAAGAGGGTTTGGAGACCGTGGCACTGGCCCAACCCCACTCTGATGCAGTCTGCAGGGATCAGGCACGGAACTCCCTTCAATTCCAGGACCATGGATAGGGATACTCATGGCAAGATGCTCAGCGAAAACTCCGCTGACCTAAAGTTCCTCTGGAAATATTCCTGCTGGGTCAGACAAGGTGTGGTGGGAGCTGCAGGCCCTAACAGGCCCTCCTGAGCCTCCAGCGGCCAAATTAGCTCTTTCCAACACACATGGATTCAAGGATCACCCACCTGGCTTCTCCCTTCTGCCTCATGCAAGGTCAAGAGCAGCCCCACATGGAGGTTGCCTGGTTGGAGCTGGCCATTAGCCAGCCTGGCAGTGAGAACAATGGAAGAAAACCCCTTGGGCTGGGATGCTTCCCTCTGAGACAACAATTTCTGCTCCTTCCCTCTGCTGCTGGCCCATCTGTACCCATCAACAATCCAACCTGCAGACAAAAAGGGCTTTTCCAAGCAAACACACATCCCAAGTCAGTGGAATTTGTACAACTTTGATAACGAGCATTTAAAGGGTAAAGCCTAATGAAGGGATCAGGAAACAAGCTGCAAACGAAGGCAGGATGCAGCTTTTTAATTAAAACTCTGATGCTTTTTTATCTCTTTCCCTCTCCCTCGCTCTTCCCCCTGCCAACGGAGGGGATTTCTCCATCTGAGGCCCGTTGCTGTACAAAAAGCTCAGCTTTAATATTCTCTTTGATTAAATGAGGTTTTTTTCCTTCCTCCTCTTCTGGTGGTGCTGCGGTTGTGCTCCTTGGTGAGGATTTAAAGCAAGAAGGGCCCTGCCAGGAGTCAGGCTGTACCTGCAGAGAGGGAAGGAGAACACGGATCCAGCCATGCTCCAGAGAGGATCAAAGCACTGGTGTGGGCACGTGCCTTTGGAGCCCCAAATGCTGCCTTTTCCCATGATGTTTCTCTGCAACACCTTCCTCTAACACTCACCAAAATATGCTGGAGCAAAGGGTTAAGCAGGGAGGGAGAAAGAGGAAGAAGATCAGGCCCATTTGAGGGGATGATGAGACACTCTAATTTGATTGATTTTCTGTGAATTCATGGCACTTCTCATTTGCAATTCCCCTCCTTTTAATTAGCTGATGCTTGTAGCTATCACATTCAATTCTCATTACTTAATAAAATGGGGTCCTGCACCTTTAGGCAGTACTGGGAGGTAGTGGAGGGAACCAGCTGGAGGGAGGGTTGGACAGGAACAGGAGCATCCTCCAGTATTGCTCCATGCTGGAGCAACATGGACCTCAGTATCATCTTGGATAGCCCAAGCTCCTTCCCTGGCTGCATCCTGCTTAGCAATAAAATATCCATAGACTAAAAGAGAACAGAGCCTGAGTTCTCCTTTCAGCCCCTGGAGAGTTTCCATCTGCTCCAGGTGATCTGTATTCAGGAGTTGCTTGACAATTGTACTGGCACCAGTGGGATTTAGATCACAATTGGGTGGGCAAAGATGTCTTTGCCACTCTGATGCTCAGCTAAAGGGGCATCGGAAGCTGCTCTTGTCCACAACTCACCACAGCAGTTTATCTCTGCAGGAAAAGCTACTAAAAAAGACATGCAATTTTAAATCCACCAAAAAACCCCAATCCAGCAAACTGCCTGTGAACTGTACTGTTAATTGGTGCCACGGTGAAATCCAGACCTCCAGAATGCTGACAGTATTTGGCTGAGGGGCTTGTGAAAGGGATGACACTGGCACTGGGGCCTTGTTGTGTCTCCTTGGTGGGAGGTAACTGGGACAGATGTGCTGGCAGTCACACCAGTTGTATTTCTCCTTCCTGGCTGTCATTTCCCTGCCCTGTGCTCCTCTGTTTTATCTATCCAGCTTCTGGCACCTTTGTGCATGTGTTTTTACACCACCCCAGCTGAAATGTACAGCCTGTTTACCTCTGATGCAGCAAGTCTGACTGATTTTGGGGTGCTTGTACCCCAAAGAAACTCATCACTGTCTACAGGAATGGTGCGCCAGAGATTAATTGCTCCAAAGTCACATGCAAGTGCCCCAGTCCTACAGATCTTCAGCTCTTTTATGGCACATCCTGGAAACATTCCTTAAAATATCCCAGACCATGTCCATGGTTGTGTTGGCACCTAAAGCATTCTCCCACTTCAATTCCAACCTATTTGCACCAACAGAACGATTTATTAAGAGTTATCCATGTTCCCACACTCCATGGATTTGGGGTGCTGATGGTGCTCAGATGAAGCACCAACTTGAGGGACACCCCTCAAATTACAGCTCCTTTGATTTGTGATAAAGGCAAATGTTGTGATAATAACCTGCTGGGTTGATGAGGATTTCTGTGGCTCTTGGTTAATTGTCTAAAAAGCACTTTGAGATCTGGGGATTAAATGGGCAACTGAAGTATATTAAGTAATAATAATAATAATAACGATAACAACAACAATAATAACAACAATTATTATTATTGATTATTGATTACTGATTATTGATTATTATTAGGGATTTCCATTTGGACCTTCCCTGTTGGAGCATAATACATTCCATCAATTATAGGAGAGCAGCACAGAGCTGAATAGCACCCTGATAATGAAGGGCTTTTTCATTTCCCCTGCACATGCACAGACCAGTTCAGAGGCCGGGAAATGAAGGTTTCCCCCCTTCACTGATGGCATTTGAGAATTCTTTCAACAGAATAATTTTATGGTTCTTGACTCAGGAAGTCAGTTTGAACTTTGGTTTTAGAGATAAAAGGACTGACAAAGCATCCCCACAGGACGCCCGGACTCGTTTGCATTCATAAATGTGGAGCCAGCACCAGAGCCCTCTTCCACACGCCAGGAATTACCTTCGCTCAAAGGTTTTTCTGTATTCACTTATCATCTAATGAGCAGTGCAAGAAACTTCATTTTAAGGAGGAGAGAAGGGGAAGGAGGATTAAAAAAAATCCTCTCTTGGTGGATGCCTTTAAATGGAATTCGATTTCTGTGGCTTTTTCATATCCTGCCAGCCAGAAAGACAAGGCGAAAGAACGAAGAGTTAAAGAGATGCAGAGATGAAAGGAGCAGCAGCCCCTTTCGGTGGGGACAGGCTCGAAGTGATGGCAAACCCCGATGGCATGAGAGAGCTGGGAGAGGGCAGGACAGGCAGGAGGGACCTGTCCTGAGGTCCCTGCCCAGGGGCAAGAGGGTAGGGGATGGAAAACACCCACTGGCAGCTGGATGGGTAATTATTCCCTGGAAAGGCAGCTCGGGGATGTGTTACATCACCATTGGGAAAGTGGAAGTCTGGGACAGCTCTAACAATGCCTGACAGCTCGTGCCTGCTGTCCTAGGCCCTGGCCCAGAGGCAGGACACCCAGAGGGATTAGAAGTGGCACAGCAGTGACACAGACATGACCCCACACAGGAATCAAAGGCCCTGTGTCAGCCGCAGGCTGGCGATGAAGGAGCTGGGGAAGGAATGGAGCAGCTCCTCCCCCGGAGGCTCAGCAAGGCTTTCACCACAGGCTGGGGCCACAGCAGCTGAGTGTGAGGGTGGTGACAGACACAGACAGCTCAGGGGACACAGCTCACGGCTCGGGAATATCAGCCAAGCACTTGGAATGGGAGAGGATTGGTGCAAGCGGCTGGGAAGAGAGGAAACTCCATCCCCCTGCTCTTGGACCCTCTGCAGTGATCCCTGCCTGGCCCTCCCTGCTTTCTGCTGCTCCAGCATGTCTTTGGCAGGACAGCACAGGGAAACGAGGGGTTTCCAAACAACATAAAGTCCAGGGAAATGTCACATTGTCTGTGGCATCTCCTCACTTCCTCATGGTGGTTGTGTAGTGCCATTTGGTGCTTTATCCAAGGGAGGTGGGCTGGAGCCCTGACCTTCCCCACATGGATCCCAGGCTCCAGGCTGGTCAGCTGGTACAGCAAGGAACGGCAGGGATCTGACAGAGCCTCATTAACACTTACCCAGAGAGCACCATTAATCTAATGAGCCAGAAAACACCCAGGGAAAAGGTTCCTTATGCTGCTCCTCAAGGTGAAGAATCACCAGCACTTAATTTTGGTCCTGCAACAAAGCAACTAAACCATGATTTTGTCTGAGATATCTGCACCAAAAGTGGTGAAATGTGGATGTTCCTGTTTATCCACCATATTGTTACCATTTGCCCCTTTCCAACCTCCAGGGAGCAGAAAGCTTTGCTTTTGTTGTCCCACCTTGATTTCCAAGAGCTTTCTTTTCCCAAGCCTGGCAAGGGTGGCTGCTTCTGAGGGACCAGGGGCTTGGCCACCACAGGATGGATGCAGCTCCAGGTGCCAAGATACAGTTCCATGTCCTGCTATTGAAAAGGAACCTCAGTGGTAACCCTGGAATTTGTCTCTCTGCCATTTAAGCACATGGCTTAGCAAAAGTACGACCAGGGAAAGGGTGTGAAAATCTGCTCTTCTGCACAAGTCTGTGTGAACCACTTGAGAGTGCAGGCCCCACTACTTCCAGCCTTCCAGCATGAGCTTCACTTCCCAGTCCTGCCTCTGGCCTGGTTTAGCATAGTCCTCACCTTTTCCTGACGTTTTGAGGCAGATTACACCAAGATCAGCCCAACTCCTCATAAGCTTAAATGAATGCGTGTGCTGAAATACGTGGAGGCGTCAAGACTGAAACCAGAGCTCCACACAAATAAACCACCAAAAACACGGCAACTCCTGATGCCTCACTGCTTTCCAGGCAGGAAAAAGCAGAAGCCCAAGGTGATGGTTGGGGCCGGACACCAGTGGCACAATCTACTTACCCAAAGTGTGTTTGAGCAGCAGCTCTGAGCTGCTAAAGGCTGTCAGATTAGTATTCTGGGCCAGGCTGATTGCGTTCAGATATATTGCTGACATCAATCACCCCTTCCCAAACTCATCTGTCTGGATCAGTCAATTACAAACTTATTTTCAAGCTGTGGGTACTCATCTGAGATAGACTCAGGGAAGGAGTTAAACTCATTTAGGGGGTTGACCTCTCTGCCTGACTGATCTGTGGCATGGTTTAATAACTCCTCTGCTCCATCCACTCCAGCCCGAGCTCGGACCAGCTCCCAAACAGCCACCCTGGGCCAATACAGTTGTTGCCCACACTGATGAAGGAAGGTGCCACGATGGTCCCGTGAATACTAAATAAATTCATTATGATCTCTGCTAAGGCCATGGATACAAAGCGAATTCATAATGATGAGACAATTAACCTGCTACCTTTCTCAGCCTTTAGATGACTTGCGGCATCTTTTATTACCTCTTCTATGCAAATTTCAAGCACAAAGGATGTTTCTTTCCCCAAATAAAATTGTTCCCATCCTTTTCCTCTTGCTTTCCCCCAAGTTAAAAACTGCAATCAGTGAGACCGGCCTTGGTTTGTCCACTTTTTCTTACTAAGAGGTACATAAATAAAATAATAACAGAAGATTAATAACCCTGAGAGCTTTCCAAATATTAATGAATTGATCTTGTTGCTTGAGAAGAATGGGAGAGTTTTAGATTTAAAGCTTTGATAGATTTTCTCCTGAGAGGGTGCGGTGATAAATACTGCGTTAAAATGCTATTTGTATCTGTGTTGCTAATATTAAGTTCGTGTGTTCATAGATTTGAAAGCACAGAAGGAGAATTATGTCACCTGCTCTGACTCGTAATGAAGGCCATCGACTTTCCCCCGGCAAAATGAGTAGAATTGAGTAAAACTGAAAAGATACATTTCCAGGGAAGTTTTTTGAGGACCATCCTGAGCTTTTCCTTGGGGACCACCTGCCTACCACCCTTTGTTCACACAGCCGGACCAAGGCTGGGGCAGGTTAGATCATGAAATCCATCTCCCAACCCACATTTGTCCCCTTACAACCACCCCTGGTCTCATCCATCCTCAATTAGAGACAGCACCACAAATCATTCTGGCTCCTCATAAGTGAAGAAAAAGCCCAACAGCTCTCCTGTGCAAATCACAGAATCTCCAGAGCTGGGAGGGACCCACCAGGATCACCCAGTCCAGCTCCTGGCCCCACACAGACACCCCAACAATCCCACATCCCTGGAGCGTTGTCCAAAGGCTCCTGGAGCTCTGGCAACCTCAGGGCTGTGCCCATTCCCTGGGGAGCCTGGGCAGTGCCAGCACCCTCTGGGTGAAGAACCTTTCCCTGATCTCCAGCCTGACCCTGCCCTGGCACAGCTCCAGCCGTGCCCTGCCTCCTGTCCCTAGTCACAGAGAGAAGAGATTGGCACCTGCCCCTCGGGAGGAGCTGCAGATGGTGATGTCTCTCCTGAACAAACCAAATCCTCACTGATCGGTGGGATTTTGGGAAAACCAGCTCTGCTCCTGCAGTTGTTTTTTGCAATCATTGAGAACCTGTCCCGGGTGAAAACACTCTGCAAAGGCACCCCCAAAATCCGTGTGCAGCAATATAAATTAATAAATATTTGGAAAGCTCTCAGGGTTATTAATGAGGCAGAAAGTACCATAGTCCCCCAATTCCACAGAACCCAGAGCAAATTTTTGGGTGAAAAACAACTAAAAGACAATCCAGACATGAAGAAGATCCTGGGTCTAACCCTGTCACAGACCATTTGTGTCCTTCCCAGGCACAGAGACGATGCAAAGCAGGGTCCTGGCTGCATGAACTTGGCCCTTTCGTGGTGGTGCTAATGCTCGTGCACACAGTAATTAAGGCTGGATGGATGAAGGCTGAATATTGAACTCTGAAGTCTGTGAAGGTCAGGGATGTGCTACCGGAGAGGCAATTTATCCCCGATCTGTAATAAGGTCTCACATCTGACCTATTAACTGAATGTTACATGATATTAATAATCTCCCTACAGATCGGGGAGAGACAAACAAAAGTCGAGTTTGGAGGTTGATTTGCTGGAGTTAATCCATCAAACACTCTAAAAATCTACAGTGAAACTGATTATTTTTAACTGAATATGCCTTTCTTTGATGAGACTGTGTGTGCATCACACTCCACACATACCTTTCGATGTAATAAAGATCGATGAATTATTCATGCCAACGTTATTAGTCCTCTATATAGGACACTCTCCTACAGATGGGTGAGATCCTTCCAATCAGAAACCTCATTTGCTGAAAACTGAAGAGTCAGATAATGTCCCAAAATCGTTGACAACCAGCTTGAAACACTTCTAATTGGAAATACTCTTCTTCTATGGGAAAATTGGGAAGTTTTTATCTCTGCCTTCTCAAAGCACAGCACTAGGATTTTTTTTTCTTCTTTGAAATGATAGTTTGTTTTAAAATTTACCTAAATTTAATGTAAAGCTTTTTTTTTTTTAGAAGCACCACAAGGCAGCCCTAAAAATCCAAGCACATCAGTGCAGCTCCAGCAATATAATACATTTTAGCCAAACCCCAAACGTTTTGTTTTTATGCTATCAAAGGGCTTTGATTTGCTTTTATTGTTTCAACTTTATAATCATATGATACCATAAACCAGAAAGGAAACACGCAGACCTCATCAGAGCAATGGGTTGCTATCAGGTTATGTTGATACAGCAGGAAAAGAATGGGGTTGCTTTTTTTTTTTTTAATTTAATATTCTTCTACAAAACATTTGATTTTACAAGAAATTTCATCTTTAATTGTGCTTCAGGTGAACTGTGCTGTGTTGGAGCATCCTATAGAAAGAGAAATCCCAGAATCATGAAAAATTCTGAGTTGGAATTGATCCACAAGGATCATTGAGATCAAATCCTGGCTCTGCACAGATGGCTTGTCCCTGAGAACATTGTGTAAACATTCCTGGAGCTCTGGCAGACCTGGGGCTGTGACCATTCCCTGGGGGGCTATTCCAGTGCCCCAGCACCCTCTGGGGGAAGAACCTTCCCACAATATCCAACCTAGACCTGACACAGCTTCTTGCCATTCTCTTGGGGTGCCAGCTGCCAGTTCTTAGCTCTGGAACAAGATGAGTGGCTTATTGGAAGAAGTTGTGGCATCTTGGAAGAGATTGTGGCATCTTACCAGCAGGGACAGCCAATGGGCTGGTCCCCAACCAACCAGTAAGGCTGGAGAAAAATCTGGTGAATTTGAAATGGTTTGGGTTGAAAGTGATCCTTAAGCCCATCCAGTGCCAACCCCTGCCATGGGTAGGGACACCTTCCGCTGTCCCAGGTGGCTCCAAGCTCCATGGACACTTCCAGGGATCCAGGAGCAGCCACAGCTTTTCTGAGCAATGCCAGGGAATGGTGGCACCCTGCTGGCACCACCCATCATACAATGGGGAAAGAAACCTTGAGGGGCCACCAAGATTTGTCAGCTGGGAGACTTGGGGAGCCAAGTGCCAGCCCTGCAGGGTCATGCTGAGCATCTTTGAGTCAAGCTGGGGTGGAGGAGCTCACAACTGGCCCTGTCTGCTGGCAGGAGGCCACACTGAGACCTGTGAGTGCCATTCCTGCCCAAACCTGCCCTGTGTGACACCGACCACTGCAGAACAGCCAGTGCTGGCACTGGACTGGCCCTGGTGCCACACAGTGACCTGCACAGCTCAGCAAACGTCCCTGAGCTGCTCCCACCTCTGCTTCAGCACTCCCTGCAAAGCCCCTGCTGGGATCTCCACCCCTCCCTGCAATTACTGCAATGCAGATTTCTGCTTCATTAGCCAAAAATGCCATAAACTTACCCAACCCTTCCTGGCCGCTGTGCTGTGCAATGTGTACAGACAGGGCAGGCATGTCCCTTCACTCCTGCCTTTAGCTCCGTTTTGTGTCCCTAATTCCAGCTGCACTTGTGCTGGAGGATAAGTGACAGAGCCACAGCTCAGATCCATGGCAGCTGGAGCTGAACAAAGTTTTTCCAAGCTATTTGATTCTCCCAAGAACCTACCCCCAAAGATCTTCAAAACAGGGAAGAAACAACCCAAACCACCCAACTCGCAGCTGGAAGCGGAGAGAGGAGCTCAGAGCCTCGTAAAACATGATGGGCTCCCCCCAGACACAGCATGGAATTAACACCCTTCAAAAACAACCCCAAACTGATGATGTTTTTAAGAAAATGGAAAAATCAGAGCTGTCAGGGACCATTCTGTTTGGGAAAAAGGGGACAAAGCACCAGGCAGGCAGACAGAGGGAAGACACTCCTGTGCACTTCAGATGGCCACTGCCACTTCTCACTCTCTTCCCCAGCTGTCAGTCTTCACCTTTTACAGGAAAATGGAGTTTTCCACCAAATGCCAGAGTTTCTCAGCCAAATAATAATCCTCTCCATGAAACATCACTAAAATTATGTTACAGCAGCTGGAGCATCTGCTCCCCACCAAGGTTACAGAGGGAGATTTTCCATACTGCCCCAGGCTCCTGTGGTGTAATGTGTGTGTGGAGTGTGGCTCAGTCCCTAACCTTTCAGTAAGGGGTTTCCAAACTCAGAGCCCATCACCACCTCCATGCACACCCAACTCATCTCCTGCCCTTCTGTCCCTGTCCACTGAATCCCTGGACAATTCCCAACCATGGGATAGAGGAGCTCAGCACTGCAGAGGCTGAAAGGGCTCCCAGGCTCACATTGCTTGCTTCAAACATTCTCTGTGCAAACAGAAGTACAGTCTAGGAGGGAAAATTACAAAATAAATGTGATGATTTTATATCCTCATGGGAAAGTTCATCTTGTCATTGCACCAGCACAAGGTACTGGAAATACCTGTGGCAGAGCTGCAGGAGGATTTTCATGGGGCAAACCAAATCCCCTCTCATAATCAGTCTGCTACCTGTCCTTGCCTTCAGAGGAGCACATGGAGATGCTCCAGGGCTGGAGCCCCTCTTCTGTGGAGCCAGGTTGGGAGAGCTGGGGGTGTTCATCAGATAAGAGAAGGCTCCAGGGAAAGCTCAGAGCCCCTTCCAGGGCCTAAAGGAACTTCAGGAGAGCTGGAGAGGGACTTAGGACAAAGAGACTGTGGGACAGGACAAGGGGGAATAGGTTTAGACTGGATATTTGGAAGAAATTCTTAATTGTGGGGGGTGGTGAGCCCCTGGCATGGGATGCCCAGAGCAGCCTGTGGCTGCCCCTGGATCCCTGGGAGTGTCCAAGGCCAGGTTGGATGGGGCTTGGAGCACCCTAGGAGAGTTGAAGATGTCCCTGCCCATGGCAGGAGGATTGGAACAAGATGAGGTTTAAGATCCTTTTCAATCTAAACCATTCCACAGTTCCATGACTCTGTGATGCCTCATTGTGAGAGTCTTTTGAGCACAGGCTGAGAGATCTCATCCCACCTGCATCAGAGAGCAATATTTGCAACCCAGCTGCCTGGTGCCCTCCCTGCTGGTCCTTCCAAAATGGGATGTGCTCCCTAGATGAGGAGGTTTGGCTGCATGAAATCCCTTGGGAGCCTGGTGTTGTGTGCCTGGGCTGGATTTTGGAAAAGGGAAAAAAATATTGCCGAGAGAGGAGAGCCACACACAGCGAGACAGCTGCAGTGGCGCACGTACACCAACAGCGCTGCTTTTCCAGCAAATGAGGTTTTGATTCCTTTTCAATTTTGTTAAAAAATGACAAATAAATGTCTTAATATTAATAAAGAAAAAAATAGATCCTCTGTCGGTGTGAATATATAATGTGATTTGACATACAGAATGGAATTAAATTAGTGAAATACAATGGGCTGGAAAGAAGAGCTGCTTTCCCTTAGAAGATTGGCATTGGTGTGGAACCAAAGCCACTCCGGCATGCAGCTACTGCTCCTCACAAATCTCAGCCAAATCCTCAGGTGGGGGAATTTGGCATGAGCCCCTCAACACCAGTGTGGTGATGCCAGGTCCTGCCAGCTGAGGATCCAGCTGGAGGAATGATCATCGTGCACGTTTCTGATGGGATGTGTGTGAGGGGACAGCACTGTCTATGCGTCCTTGTCTACGTGTCCCATGGGGAGAGGGATATTTAGGAGCTTCAGGGCTTGGAATCTCTGGGTGCAAAAGCATTGTGAGCTCAGATGGCCTGGAGAAATGGAGCTTCCTTCTTGTGCCTGGAGGACATCAGGGATGGAGAACAGACCTCAAGAACAGACCTTAATACAAAGGAACACCAAGTGGAAACGAGACTTTTCCCCTTGTCTGGAAGACCATCCAAGGCAGGGGACAGACTGGAGAGCTCCAAGGACCCATTTTGATGGTGAATGCTGGCATTGCACTGTCCCCAGCAGTTTTGTGTGGATACACCATGGCTGATCTGCTGCTCTGGAGAAGGGTTTTACAACACGTATTTGCAGGTGGCAGTTCCTCACTGCTCTCAGAGCTGTGCCTACCTCCCTCACTCTGCTCATTTCCAGAAAGTTCAATTTAAATGTCAAATTTAAATGTCAAAATGCTGAAAACTTGCGCATCAAAAAACCACATGTAGGGATCAGAGCAAGCATCTAACATTGCTTCCTTCTGCAACTCCAACCCTCTGGAATTTGGTCAGGCTGGCTGCCCATGGCGATGGTGGAATCACCATCCCTTGAGGTGTTCAAAAGCTGTAGATGTGGCACTTTGGGGCCAGTTTTGGCCTTGGCAGTGCTCGGGGAACAGTTGGACTCAATGATCTCAGACAGCTTTTCCAATCTCAATGATTCTGTGTTTCTACCTCTGCTCCCATGGGTAGCCTTGAATACTAAAGATGCTTCCCAGACATCCCAGCCTCAGGGATCTGCCAGGGTCTGGCTCTGCTGGTTCCCAGCACCCCAACCAACAACTCACTCTGACTCCTGAGTATCCATTTCCTACCAGCTCCCAGGCATTGTTACATCGTGTAATAACGTATTGATTAGCCAATCACTCCAAATTTTAGTACTGTGCCTACAAGATAATTAAATTATCTGCCTTTGTTTAAATTGTAATTTTATTTACTCTTGATTCCACTCTATAAAACTCACAGGCTTACGGTGTGTTACGTGTCTTATTAGCGCTTAACTCCGGCGCTAATTTTCAATACTCCATCACCACAAGTATTAAGTAATTGCTACTGTTTATTCTTTGTGATTGCACCACACTCAGATCCGCGTGCGGCATTCCAAGCACCCGCCGGCAGCTGAGCGGGGCCCAGCCCTCCTGGTGGATCCAGGGGCAGCTCCATCCCTCAGCGTGCATGGAATGTGATTTCCCACTTTGTCTTCCTTCTCTTAGGTGAGGAAAGATCCTATTGTCACGCACGTGCTCTGAGAAGTGGAACCAAAGCTCCCAATTTATGCAGCCTGCTCTCTGGATATCGTTAGGGATGGAATGTTGGGGGTGCAGAGCTCTGTCCATCTCTAGGGGCTGTGAATCATCGAGCACCTATGGGCACACACCCAGTGCAGGGCAAATCCATCCTCTCCCAGTGCTTCAGGACCAGGGGCAGCTTGGGTGCACAGAGAGAAGGTGACTGCAGGGAGGTGCACAGGTGGAGACAGCAAAGATGATTCCCTAGGTGCATTCCTGTCTCTGAAAGCCACCAGGGCTCTCAGCAGCAGCAGCAATTCCTGCAAAGGGGAGGATTGAGCCATGGAAATGTGCTACTACCAGGCCTTCCCACCCCGGTTTTCTGGAGAAGGTGTAGGAAGAAATGGTATTCAAGACATTCTGGTGGCCCTGGGGCGAGTGCAGGAATGATACCGCTGCCTCTGGGATGAATGCAGAAGAGATTTTAGTGGGTTTAGATTGGTGTGACATGAATTATTTTTCATAATTAACGAGACTGTTGATTTTACATGGTAGGTGTTCAGGTACTCTGGTGATCCGTGGCTGTTAAACACCCAAAGGTAATTCTAAATGCTGTTGATCTATGTCTGTTCTCAAGGGATGACTAATCTACATTTCTCTTCTCCCTCTACAATTAATCCCCGGATAATCTTATCTGCAAACACAAATTTGGTACCTGGAGGCAAATGAGTCACAGATCTGCAGCAGAGGTTCCGTTCAGCGACGGAAGATCTCTGGCACAGAGGGAGCCGTGGGTGCTTCCCAGCTGGCCCCAGCTGCCACCCTGCCTCTCCTCGGGGATGTCTCACCACCAGGTCAAGCCCAACCCGGCTGCTGCAAAACTCTTCAGACTGTTTCCTAATCCACATGCACAACATCACTTCAGCCTCGGGATCCTGCTCTTCTCCCCACAGAGCCTTCCTGCATCATCCTCCCTGTCCATTGCCCTCCTCCCCCTCTCTCGGGCTCAAGTCCTCCCCTGAGCCTTCGTCCCTGGGTACCACAGTCCTTTCCTCTGACTTTTGTGATGCAAACTCTCCCTGCTCGTGTCCTGCCTGAATCCCAGCTCAGAAATCACCCTCCTTGTGCTCTGCCCTCCCTGTGACACTGCTGCTCCTCCCATCCTTTATTCCAGCTGATTCCACGCTTCCCACCACATTCCTGTCACACTCTTGGTGCTTGCTTCTACCCCTCCCACCCCCTGTGACTCTTAGCAGGGGTTCCTCCAGCTCTTCCTTTTACCTCAGCATCTCCCAAACCCTCTGGCTTGCTGGGACTGTGTCCCCACGTCATCTCTGTGGATCCCTGTCTCCCTGAGTGCCTGATCCCTTCTCCAAAGCTGGTTGGGCCAGGGGCCTGGATCAGCCCCACATTCTGTAGGATGCTGGACAATGAAGGTGCTGCACTGCATGAGCCATAATGATAATACAAAAAGTAAATAATTACAAAGACTGCTAATGCATCAGCTGCCAAGGAATGAAAAATGAGCTGGTTCCAAGGGTAACAATGGCACTGTTAATTCCAGGAAAGGGGACATGGATGCCTCCCAGTGTGAGCTGCTGGGCTGGAAGTGTGGACACCCTCCCACCTGATCTCCAGAGCGCAGCCACAATTCCCAGAGGGTCTCACCATGTGACCCTGGCAGGTTTCACAGGGAACACAGCAGTGCTTCCCTGTGCCTTGGAGACTGTAATTGAGTCCTTAGGATGGAGCCAAGTAGTTTGGTTGCACTTTAAAATAAGTGTCAGTGGTTCATGCCTAATTACTCCTGAATTAGCTAGGTGATTCATCAGGTCTGATTATGAATGCATAATGAATTTACCAAATCCACATGTATTAGTGAGATATTAATTCCATACGAAATCCCACAATTCATTCATGTGCCATTTGTTTTCATTCCCTTCTTTTAATAAGCTAATTAGTTCAAATTATTTGTACTTCACTAAAGGCTTGAAACACATATAAGGAATGATTAGCTTAAAACTCAGTAAATGGACAAGTATGGAGCTCACATTAATTGTGACGGGAAGTTCATAAAGAATTATTATCTCTCAGCCATCTCTGTTTGCAGCAATAATAATAATGTCTAATCGTGACAAGTGGATAAAACATGTGAAGCCCTGAACTAATGCAGCTGTACATGAATTTCTAAAATGAATATCTCCAGGCTCGGCGCTTGCCTTTGAAGTCAAGCTCAGCAGAAAGTTTTGTCTCTCTCTGACAGAAAACAAGACCACAGCTTTGGGGCGGATCCACCCTTTTCCTTTGCTGAGTCTCCCTTCCTTCCCTCCCTTCCTTCTTCCTTCTTCCCCATTCAAAGAGGGAAGAGAAAGGGATGTAGAATTAATGCCCCCCATGCCCACACCATTCAGCTGTTCCACTGTGGCGTCCCAGGTATGCCTTGCCCACCTCACAGCAAAGCAGGAGATCAGGGGTTTGCTTGCACCCAGACTTCCCTGAGCCCCCCAGCAGGTGTCCCAGACACTCAGAACTGTCCAGGATTTGAGTGAAGAAGGGGGAGAAGAACACCTGCATTTTTGCCAGCCTAAGTGCAGAAGGAATGGAAACAGAACAACAATGCCACAGGGAGGTGCAAACATCCCCCTTTGGAGCAGTGCAAGGATGAGGAAGTTTTTAGATAGAAGAGGAGGAAAAAGGACAAGATTTGTCTCTTTAAAACAACTATCCAACTATTCTTTCCTGGTGTCAAAATTCTCTCCCAAGCCCTATCGCCTCTTTCTTCTGTTTTTATTTTCCTTCTCCCATTTACTTCTATTCAAAAGGGGGAAAGGTCTCCTGCTGGCTCCTGCTCTCCAAAGTGGGTCGTGCCAAGGTTTCCAAAGGAGCCCTGCCAAGGAGCTAAATGCCTCCCTTCACTGGAGGCTCAGGGTCTGGAAAAGGCTTTGTTTGTTTTCCTGCAAACTTTGACTGGCTGAGAAATGCCATCCTTCCACCCCACTCAACACTCCCCTGCTCTCCTGCATTCCCTTCTCTTCTGTCTGAAGACAGTTCTAGCCCCTGCCTTCCTCCTCTCCCTGCTGCTTTCTCCACTTGGCCTTTAGCAAGGAGTTGAAGATTTTAGGCTGGAAAAAGTCTCTGAGATCAGAGTGCAACCAGTTGGATGCAAAAGATCCAAAAGGTGTTGAAGAGGATCATATCCGAGCCTGGAGCTTTGGATCACCCTCAGAAAGGATGTTGGCAGGAATACACATGGCTTTGTGCACTCAGGTGATGTGATATTTAGGAGTCTATGTAAATGTCCACAGGGAATTTTATGTGACTGGGGCAACACACAAGCTCCTTTACATTAAAAATCCATCACTGACATCCACCAGTAGCCAGCACCCTCCCCCCAGTGAAAACACATCCTCTCCCTGTGCCATCTTTCTTCCACCAAACCTGAAGCCATGACAGCAAAAGAGAGCCTCTGCTGAGGGCCCACGTGGTGTTTTGGGGAGAAGATTTAATTTTATGGTGTCTCTGACCTTTGGGGGTGATCTTGCCCCTTTGCTTTGGGAAATTGTGAGGAACATGTGGCCCCTGTCCTGCTGCTCTTCAACATTATTCCCTTCAGTATTACACATTTTACAGCCAAATGTACATATTTTATTCACTCACACACTCAAATTCAAGCCCAGTGCCTTGGAGGAGAAGAAAATGAAAGAGAAGTGTACTGGGGAGGGGAGAAATGAAAATAATTGATGGATTGACTTTCCAGAGGTTTGTTCTGGAGCCCTGGAGGTGAAAGTCTCCCTTTGCCTCTCAAATTCAACACACTCGGTCTCCTGAAAACCTTGTCCTCTGCGCACATATTACAGGTAGGGATTGATAAAGGTGCCCAGTGCTGTGACCAAAGAATTCTCCTGTCCACCACGTCTCAAACAAGTACCTGGCACTGTGGGATCAGGGATGAAAGTTTCCCATAGGACCCTGTCCCATGTGGCACAGACAAGGCAGTGAGGACAGACATGCTCCACACACAGGAGGGATGTAGCAGCTCCTGGGTCAAAGTGGACCTGGTATTTACTGTTTGGAGGAACCAGAATTACAATCAAATCACAAAAAAAAGGGAGCTGGGGCCAATTTCCATCCCAGGAACTCTGTTACTCTCTCCTCTTCCTTAGGTCCCCCAGTACAGGACAGCAGAACAAGACTTCACAGACAGCAAGAAAGTTTTGGGGAACCCTGAATGCCATGACCTGGAGGTCACGGCACCCAAACCAGCAGGTTAAACCCTGTTACAAACTGGGTTAAGCACAGTGAAACACATGCAAATGTAAGCAAAGATCCACAGCCTGGGTCCTAGAAACATCAGGCATTGGCAGCAAGAGCAGCATTCATAGCCTGACCTGCTCTCCAGAACAGGCAGTTTGCAAGGAGAGAGCTCTGGAGAGAAGGGGACCATGGAATTTCAGGTGATGATGGGGCAGCTTTGGGCAGAGAAGGGCAAAGCCTCCCATGGCAGCACCTACAACATCCAGCCAAGTGGTTAAACCTGCAGCATCTGTGCTCCAAGGCATCCTGCAGGTGCCATTTTGTGTGCAGATGTGTGAGCCAGGGCTAGGGGTACTCAGCAGAGCCCCAGGCCAGCCTGCAGCAGAATCCAAGGGTGGCCTCATTTCCTCAGTGAGTTTTCTGTGCCTGACTCTGTTGTTTGGGGTGACCCCAACCAGCTCATGCAGCCCTGGGAAGCTGCTCCTCACAGAGCTGCTCTTCCCAAGCACCTGGAACTCCCCACTGTGCCTGCTCCCCCAGCCCCGTGTGCCTGATGTGAGGAGACACCAGTTTGGAAGTGTTTTCTCAGGGTCTTTCCCCTCTTCTGAAGGAGCAATAGAATCCTGAGCAGCCAGGAAGGATTAAAAGGTTTGAGGAATATTCCCTGAGGCAAACCCACAGTGACACAAACTCCATCAGCAAATATGGGTCCTGCCACCTGGCCCCAAATTGTCCCCATGGCAGTGCCAGCCACAAGTGTTCGTGCACTGAACCCACAGCTCTGGGTGGGACAGGGATGGAGAGGAGATCTGCAGAAGGAGAAAACTGCAAGAGAACAGTGGTGATAAACAAGATAACCTAACTTGTCATAGAATCCCAGAATCCCAGAATGGTTTGGGTTGGAAGAAACCTCAAAACTCCTTGCATCCCACCCCCTGCCATGAGCAGGGACACCTCCCACTATCCCAGGAGGCTCCAAGCCCCATCCAACCTGGCCTTGGACACTTCCAGGGATGGGGCAGCCACAGCTGCTCTGGGAACCCTGCATCTTCTCTTCCAACAAAATCAACATGTGGGGCAAAAAGCAGCGGTGCCGTCTGATTCCTCAATTTGAGGCTGATTTAAGCCCCTGAAACCCCCGGCACAGAATGCATTCAGTGCTAAGGGATATAAAATATTCCAAGCAAATCAAATATACAATAGGTTAGAAGGAATAAAAGCAATCAGCCAGTCGGCTACTAATGAATTCAATAGCAGCAAAGCCCATTTCCTTCTGTTGGTTTTCTATAAACAATTTACAGAATAAATGTATTTTTGAGGTGTACAAATTGGTCGGTATTAAGATGCTTGATAAACAGTTTCTGGGGAAAGACAGGCTGTGAAAGCCTTCAAGTACTTCCTGAAATGCTAATTTATTTGCTCGCACCCACACTTTTAACGGAGATGAAGCGTTTTGTGCAGGGAGTGAGCTAAAATCCTGCGGAAGAGAATTATGGCGGAGCTGGAATGAAACCCAAAGGACTGTGTGTAATTAGATGGAGACACACAGTGCCAGCTGGTTCAACACCACCTCGGATTTGCAACATATCCATGTTTTATTATGCGTAAGAGAAGACATCAATAATAAACCAGTGGGATATCCAGGTGAGAAGTTTTTTCAGCGCAACCTGGCAAAGTTGCATTGCTTTTGTTGCAGTTTTCCCCAGTTATGAATGGTGAAATACCCCAGTTTCACCATCATTTTAACCCCAAAATCCCTTTGAAACTACACAACGTGTTGTTACAACTTCAGAATGCCCTAAGTTGTGTCTTTGGTGCCTGTCACCCTTGCAGGGCTGGCTGGGGTAAAAGATCTTTGACTGGTGGGTTTGTCCTCAGCACAGCAGCCCACAGGCCACGGATGTGCAGGATACTCCCAGTGCCACACCAGCACTGAGTACACATCCAGTGTGGAATAGGAATTCTCTGGAGAAAGAGTAAGAGGTGAAATCCAGCTCACTATCAACAGGATCTTACCCTGCAATGTCTGTGAGGCAAGCAAAATTACCCATCATATAGGAACGGCTCGGTCTGATGTTCTTCCTGTCCCTCAGAGAGGTTTTGAGAACTCTATAAAGCAGAAAGCAGTGAGGAAAGCAGCCCAGGAAGATAATGAAATTCTAATATCAGAGCCATCGTGGTGGGAAGAGCAAAGGATGTTGCTTAATGCAAGAAATATGCGCTGAGCTGGCAAAATTCCAGCTGCCACCATCTCCTGGGGTGGCTGGTGGGTCAGGGAATGAGCTACTGGCACCAGTAACATTTACCAGGGCATGGAGAAGGAGGGTGCCAAGGCACCTTTGGCAACCTTTAGCTCTTAAATCCATCAGTTCTTGAAAATAAGAGAGAGACTGCTCATGTTTTGATAACTCCACAAGAGCCTGTAGACATTATGCAAATGCTCAGGGAGCGCTGTGAAGAATAAGGCCAGGACACCGAAGGCAGGGAGTTTATAATTGCTTTTTAATATATTTTCTGAATTCATTGTGCATGCGCTATCTGTCCCAGGGGCTGAGCTGGCAGAGGGGACAGTGTCAGGTGGAATAAATAGGATCTCATAACTTTAGTCATTCTGTATTAAATAGCGTCGAGCAGCACAATAAACAGAGGGACTGGGAAGCACATGCAATAAGGAAATAATTCAAGCACTGTGCATGCAAATCTTTCTCTCTCAGATCACCCTCATTAATCACCTCATGCTCATTTATACACTTAAAGAAGCCATAAACAAAGGCAGAGATGGTTCCTCTCATTATTAGTTTTTTTATTGAGTTAACTTCCAGAATATTTTATAATAATAGTCATGGCTGGTGATGGAGTTGCCTGCTCTAACCAGCTCATAAAGTTCCCCCTGCTCCTTCTGTCTTGGTGTGATATAGGTGGTTATACAGAGATTATGAAGCTTATTGAGTCAAAAGAGGGAGATGTGATGGCATCTCCATCATTTCTCCTGCCTTTGGCTTATTCCAGGCTCCAGAAGGCACCAGGGGTTCAGCACTTTGCTATGGAGACACAGATCCTGGGGAAAAAGTAGGAGGGAGATGGATGAAACCCCAAATTCAAATCAAAACAAGTTGTTCAATTGTGACAATTCCCTGTAACCTCTGTGTGTCTCAGCCTCCCTGGAAAATTAGGTGGGAAATAAGGAAGAATACAATGCCCATTTTTCTCTGGGCTGAAAGAACCAGGGGCCAGCCTAGGACCAGAGAGCTGCTGGGAGTGGATGGTGATGCTCCCAGTGGTGGTTTTTGGACCTAATGAAGACTATTCTGGAGCCTACATCATTAGAGGATTTTTGAATTTTGGTGACACTCTGCTTGTGCCAAACAACACTCCACGCTCTCCTCCCTCCTCGAAGAGGTCTTGGCTTCTTTCTTCATTACTGACTGCTGCTGCTCTCTGGATAGAGCCAGGCAAAAACAGCATGAAGTTTAGTTAAAGAATAAGGAGAGGCTGTAGGAGATGTTTTGGAGATTGTTCCCAAAGGCTACAGATGCTCCGTCCCTTTGGGATATCAGCAGAAATAAAGGAATAGGGAAATAAGTGCATCCTGATCACCTTGACAGCACTCCACCCTCCTTACATCCACCTGGCACACCTCCCCCCCTTCAGAGCCCCTAAATCCTGGCCAATATATCCTGAGTGCCTCATACATAACTCTGTCGAGTGAGAAGATTAAGTGATGTTAACTTAAGTCTAATATGAGGCTGGGTAATAAATTTCCCCGGGAGCTGCGGGAAGTGGGCGCCGTGGCAGAGCGTCAGGTGCCTGGCAGCACTAGCACACATCTTAGGGAACTTATCATCTAATTAGAAGGGATAAAGCTGATTTTTCCAGTGTGGTTACATGTGGTAATGAAGCATGGAGAAAGCCACGAAAGATAGATGGCCGCTCTCACTGCTGAAGCTGAAAACTTGCTTAACTTAACAGTCTATTTATTACATTTACTCCCGAGCATCCCTGCTTAATAATGCCAGCTCATCCCGTGCCCTGCAATTAAAACCACTCCATGTGATCTAGAGGGCTTTGGAGCAGGATTTAGCACCCTGGGAATAAGCAGGGGTTAAAGGTTGGTGCCTTCCCTTCCTAAAAATGCTTTTTGGGAAATCAAGTTTGTCCACGGCTGGTTTTGTCCACCTTACAGAGGGATCAAGCTGCTGAGGGGAGTTTGGTGATGCTTTCCTGGAAGTGTTCAAAAGCTGTATGTATGTGGCACTTGGGGACAAGGCAGTGCTGGATTGTTGGACTTGATGATCTCAGAGAGCTTTTCCAAAATGATCCCATGATTCTATGATTCTTTATCAGCAGACTACAGTTCCCAGGGATTCACATCCCTGTCCAGTGACCGATCCAGTGGGACATGCAGGCATCCTGCTGCTCTCCAGTCCAAAAAGGGAAATTGCACTGCCAGCTAGGGGAGAAAATTCTGCCAAAAACCAGTTTGAATGCAAATTTTTCATCCAGCCTTGTTTATCCACTCTTAATCCATTTGTCACAACAATCGTCGGAAAACTTTTCTCTCCAGCGCCTCCAGAGCCGAGAGCGAGGGATGAGAAGTAAACTCATGCAAGGACAGGGGTTTAAGCATCCCATTAAGATTAACTTATCTGCAGTAATTGACTTAACTAGGGGATTTTTAATGCTTTTCAAGGTTTTTTGGAAGACGGTTTTGCAGCAGCCAGCAGTAAAGATGCTCCTAAAAAAAATAAGTATCTAGCACAAGAAGTCCATAGCTAAGACTTTCTAAGGCAGTGATTCCAGGGGATTTAATAAGAATGTAATTTGTATAATTAGCCATTCATCACTGTCAATTTCATTAAATGAATGCCAGAAATATTACCTTCACCAGCACGACCTAACAGGATTGGAATATATTATGCAAGAAATGAACGCTTAGTGGGGGTTTTTTTCCTCTCTCTCCCTTTCTGTGCCTGGGCTCTGGCTGTCAGGAGGAGATTTGCAAGGCTGTGAAATAATTTAAAACAGTAGTAAATGAAAGCGACTAAAGAAAATGTGTGGATTTGGGTAACCAACCCTCATCATTATGTATGAAAGTTCAAGTCAAAATGTTTTCCCTTGTTCAAAGAGGAACGGAGTGGAGGAGCTCCCGTTGGAAGGCTGCAGTGCTGGGAGCCATCTGCTGAGGTCCTCAAGGACCTCCTGCAGGATGGAGGCAGCCAAGAAAGGGCTTGTGGGGGAAAAAACACCATCCTAAACATCTAATTTTGGTTCTTTCTATTTTGGGGTAGAGGGATGAACGACAGGGGGGTTGGAGAAGCAACATGAGAGTTTCATGTGCATTTCCCACTCCTCTTTTGGCTGCAGAGAAACCTCAGACCCTTTATCTCCAAACTCCCACCATTTCTCACAAGAAAATAAAGGAGGACTTCTTGGGCAGGGTTCCTAAAATTCCTGTTGATCAGCCATTAGAGGGCAACATTACACAAATTCATCATAACAGCACAAAAGCCCATCCAAAGTGGACCAGAAGAGGGGAAGAGAGCATCTAAGAAACTCCATTTCCATTGGAGGCACGTAGGGAAGAGTTGAGATTTTACCTTCAGACACGTTTAATAATCTCTTCAGATGTGAGAAATGAGGAGGAACAGAGAAAACAAAGTTGGTTTTTGTGCTTTTTTTTCTCCTTTCCTGTGGGTTTCTGTGCCTCTGCCTCGTTTGAAATGCAAACGAAGATTTTATGAAAATGTTCATTTCGCAGGTCATGGTGGCTGCGGATCACAGGGAAGAGGGAGGAAGCGGTGGAGGAGCAGCTAGACGGACAGATGGGATGCTGGAGAGATGAAAGGATGTTTGCAGACCAAGAAACCGAATGTTTCTCGATGCTTTTTTGGGATAAATTCCCCACCAGGGCACAGAGGAGACTTCAGCTTCGTTAGAATTAAGAGCGAGTAATGAAAATAAATACCAGTGATATTTAAAGAAGGCAAAACCTCAACACATCAACAGCATAACCCACCAACGGTGGTGGAGAATGGCAGATGGGAAAAATCGATTCTCACTCTCTGCGCCTCACGGAAATTTCTGGCTTTCTCATGAAAACAGAAAACTGCCCTTTTTTTGCTTGTTTCAAATTAGATGCCAAGGTGGGTTGGTGCAGAAGCTGAGTCTGGCTCCTGTGCCCTTCCCTACAGAACTCTCCAGGAGCCAAGTGTCCCCTCTCTGTCCCTGATGTGTCCTGAGAGTTCGTGGCTGTTTTTCATATATTCCTCCTTTTTTCCTCATTTACAACAACTGCATTGCTGCTCTCTGACTTAAAAATCCGGAACAAATCAGCATTTCAAGTCAAAATGTCAATTCAAAATAAATGTTTTCATTTAATTTCCTGTTAAAATGTCATTGCTGCCAGTTTATTTTGGGTTGGGAAAGAAAGAGAAGGCTTTGGAAAAGATGGACTCTAAATTTAAAAAACCCATCAGTGCAGGTAAGGGGTTTGTTTCCTGTTGCAGTTCTACCTGTTAGACAAACTGCTCATCCCCAAACACTTTGGACTTTCAAGGGCAGGGGCAAAATCTCCCTGACAAAAGATATCCTGAGATTCAGGGTTTTCTGACTGAATTTTGTTCTGAGGAAAATGTGGATTTTCCAGCAGGATTTTCTTTGTCTGCTAAGTGGGATGATGCCAATGGGACTTGTCCATGCTTGGTTCAGGGCTGAGCCATTCCTTGTGGGAACAAGAGGGATTGGAATGAAATCATCTTTCAGGTCCCTTCCAAGCCAAATTATTCTATGATTCCATGAACCAATTTCACCTTGTCCCACCTGAAAGCAGCAGTTTGGACTTTATGGTTTCACCATGACAAGGATCCATGGGGGGGGGTTCCAAGACAATGATTATTCCTGCTGTCCTGTCTCTGTTTGAAATCCAGGAGGGGAAGCACAGCGAAGCAGAGTTGGTCATGTCAGATCAAGCACCAAGGAGAGAGGGAAGAAAGGATGAAATGTTTATGAGCTCTGTCCATTTGTGGGTCCCCCCAGCTCTCTGTGCTTCTCCACTGCCACCCCTGGCATGGCACAAACCTTGGGATTTAGGAGGGGATGGCAGCCCAGGAACACCCACAGCTTCAGCAGGGTCCCCCCAGCCCCATCCCACATCATGAGCTGCTGTCCCAGGCTGGAATTAACACCCAAATGATGGAAAGCTGGGGCTGACCCATCGTCTGGGGATGTGAACAGCCCAGTCGGGCTCTCAGTGGTGGGAAAGGTGAGGCTGGATTTGGGAAGGACCACACATTGCTCTGGCACTGCACGTCCCACCCAAGAAAACACCAGTGGAAGGATGGAGGGAACTTTGGGTCCTCCCCCTGCTCAGAGCAGGGAGGGAAGCTGCAGTTTCATATTCAGAGGTGAAGGATGGAGCGAGAAATAAATACATAAAGGGACAGGAGAGAAGAATTTATTGCCTGCTAAAGGTGCAGAGCATTTAAATCCGAGAGATAAGTAATTTTATTTATGTTGATGCCAAAGTAAAGATGATTCACGACTTTCTTAAGAATAACTTGTGTCTCCTCAGGCTGGTCAATGCTGAAAGGCATATAATGATTTTTTTTTATTATTTTCATTTTTTGTCCCCCCTTTATATACGAAGATGGATGCTCACTAATGGCATGGTATTGTCAGGACTGTAAATTAGGGAGCAGGAAGAGATCGTTCCCTATCCATCTCTCTGTCTTGGGAGGTGCTTGGCAAACGTCTTTCAAATTTGGGCTGCGAGCTGCACTTTCTCAGAGAAAATCCCTCCTCCCATTTCAAGACTATCCCTAAATTCTCCTTTTTCTGCTTCTAATGGGACATGGTGTAAAGTGTATTAACTGCTAAAGACTGGCACCAATCAGGTGGAATGAAAAAAGCAGGGAAAAAGGAGGATGGAGCAGAACCAGGGGCAAGAGAAGAGGAAAAATACTCAGAAAAAGGAAAACAAAGAATGTCACGGATTTATCTGACTGGAAGTAGCAACGCTGTGGGGATCTTCTTCCTGCTTGGGGAAGTTGGGGGAAATGACAATTGGCAAACCAGTGAGGTGGGAAAAAAATAGAAGGGAAGAGGAAAGAAACAAAACTAGGGAAATAAGCCGTGGTGGAAATGATCAGAGGCGTGAACACATCCCTGACTGCCTCTCCAGCCTTATCGAGCAGCACCACTCATGCATCTAATCACAATTAAATTGCAGGGAGACGTTGTAATCCAGACCTGAAAGAAAGAGAGAAAACTCAATGCTCCCTGAGCCGCCAGCAGCGCTGGCACTGGGAGATGAAGCTGAGAGGTGAGAGAGCATCGCTGCTGGGGGAGCTCCTGCCAGGGCTCCCACAGCCAGAGGAGCAGCAGGAAAGCCACAAAGGGCCCTTAAACCCCTCTCAGAGACCCTGGAACCCCTTGTTTCCATCAAGGAGTGCTGCCAGGGTTGGTACCTGAGCTGCTTCTTCTTGTCACAGCAGTCTGGCAGCAAAGGAACACTCACAGCCTCCCACGGTCCCTCTGCATGGCTGGGAGGGAAGGGGAGTTGAGGAGCCAGAGCACACCGTGCCAAAACCAACCCCAGCTGAAACCAGAGCCTGGGGCTGTGCCTCTGCAAGGCATCTTTCAGGGGAGGAGATGTGAGTGGTTTTTCAGGTCTGAGAGCTGTCAGTGTCCGGGCTGCTGCCCCAGGATATCAGACAGAGGGATGTGAGCTCAGCATGGCTCCAAAATGTGTCCAATTGCCCTGACAAAGCAGGGCAGGGACCATGGGAGAGGTTTTGGGAATCTGAGCCCTGTTGAAGCAGAGCAGGGACCATGGAAGAGATTTTGGGGAGCTGAGTCCCATTGAAGAAGGACAGGGACCATGGGAGAGGTTGTGGGAAGCTGGAGACCAGAATGGAGAATACAATGGAGAAAGATGAGTTTTTGGTTCCTGTGTGCTAACAGTCAGAGACACTCAGACCTCCAGGAGCTCGAGCACCTCCAAACAGCCAAACCACCCAAAAGGAGCATTTTTTGATTCACAGCTCCATAAAGAAGAAGCAAAAGAGACATGAGGGTCCCTTGCAGCAGCAGCAGCTAAGGGTGAAGGGCAAAAGTCTGCCCCTATCCTGCAAGCACCAATTTCATTATAAATTATCAATTCCCTTCTCATCTCCCACTTCCCATATTTTGCTTGCAGCCTGTTTATTTCGATGCCAGTTTATTCATTTGACTGAATCCTTATTTTATTTCTGTATTTCTCCATGTATATTGATCTACAGGACACAAAGGAGTCCTCAGGCATCAGGTAGCCTCAAGGTCTGGCTGGAGGACTTTGAAGCAAAGGATTCTGACAGGGCTTTTAAGATGTGTCAGGAGGGAAAACAAATATATTACAAACATATAAATACCCAGAGGTGTGTGTCAGGAGGGTTTCCATTCCAAAGGAGCTGCTGTCACCCCTTGCTATGAGTTTGGTAAGAGCCAGGGACAATGTGGGACATCAGGAAATAGCTACAGGTTCACCTCAAACACCATCCCCAGTGTTATCATGGGAGCTGGGAGAAAGCTTGCACCCAATTTAACATCTTTCCAAGAGAAAGAAAAGATGACAAAGAACATCATGAATCATCCTAGTATTCTCCTTTATTACTATTATTATTTTCCTGATTCAGAAAACTCAACAAATGGCCAGTGGCAATGTTTTCAAACCAAAGTGACTACAATGTGAAAAATAAACCCTTCACTGCTGAAATCAAATGTCCTGACTTGGGTTTAGAAAAAAAAATAAGGCAAAAAAATAGTGGTGAGCAATCCAAAATAATTCCTGTTTAAGTCCTCAGCACATCAAATGCTGAAAATAAATACACAATTAACACAAAAATAGTGATTTGGGTTGAAATGGGGCTGTAATTAGGTGTTCCCTTTGCTGCTGGCCTTGAGAGCTGCTTGCCCTCCCTGCTGCTTGCACACATGGAATCATCGAATAGCTGGAGTGGAAAGGGACCTTTTAAAGGTCACTTAGTCTAAACATCCTGGAAAATGTCCCTGGTGAGCTGGAGATATCCAGAAATCACCAAACCTACCCCAAATCAGCCCCCTGAGGGTTGATTTCCCCAGGAAACCCTGCCGTGCATCCCATGGCATCCTCACCCATGGTGGGAGCTCTGAACTCTCAGTAAAACCTCTGCCGAAGGCCAGCAGTGCCTCTCCCTCCCCCTGAAAACCAGGGGATGCTCCAGGGATGTCCAAAGGAACGTGGGGATGTGATTTGGGCAAAACAGCAAACGGCTGAGGACAGAAACGGCATCGCAGCCTCCAACTCCTCCCCGGAGCACAGATGGGAGGGAGAGGGTAATCTTCTGGAAAAGCCTCTAATTGTCTGCCCACACCAATAATTTCAGTGTGCTCGTCCCCCTCCCCGTGTGTAATTACACCGCTCCATCTGTCTATCAGCAGGTTTTTACAGCTCCTGACGGCAGCCCGGCGCTCAGCCCCGCAGCCAGACCGGGGCTGGGTGGGGTTTTTTTTGAAGATTTAAGGATGTTACTGACACACATCCCGAATACAAGGCTCTGGGGACAGCAAATCCCCCTCGTGGGCTGGCGAAGGCACTGTTAAAAACCCTGGATTATGGCTACGAGCTGCATTCCAGTGCCAGAGCAGGAGGGGCCGAGGGGGCTGTTTTGTTTGCAACAGTTTGTTGTTGCTTTAGGGTTTAATTTTTTTCTTTAGGAAACCCTCCTTTTTTAATTCATTCTCAGTAAGTCTGGCTGCTCTGCAGCAGCTCGGTGCCACTAACTCTTGAGTGAGCCAAGATAAAACCCAGCCAGGAGTGCTGGCACTTTCCAGGTGTGAGAGAGAGCCCAGGAGGTGGTTTTGCAGTGGGCTGGCTGATTTTACTCTCTTCTCCCCTCCCTTCCCAATGACAAGCAGGTGAGGATGCTCTAGCCAGGGAGGCTTGGAATTGTGGGGTTGCCTCCAGCCCCTTCTCATGGGAAATCCACGTGAGGTGGGAAATTTGGGAGCTCGACACAACTTTGCAACCCAGAAATTTCAAATGAATCCAGCAGGGAGAGATGAGGTGCACCACAGTTAGAGAGAAACCAACAAAGGCCATGTTCATCCCAACAGAGCCTTTGAAAGGGTGCAGCAGGGTGTGTCTTTGCAGAAAAAAAAAAGAAATATATAAAAAATAGAGATACAAATAAACCCTCACAATACTGTTTGAACACGGCAGCTCCAGCTAAATGATGTCCATGCACTTCCATCATTTCACAGCACCAAGGCTCATTTTTCAATATCAAGGTCTTTTAGATGATTAATGAGTTGTAGGATTTGTGTAGGGTGATTTTTCACACTCCTTTCCAAGAGGAATTTTGGGATAAGGCATGTCCAAAGCTATCCATCCACTACCCCAAACACAAGGATCATGGAATCCCAGGAAGGTTTGGGTTCAGAGGGACCTTAAAGCTCATCTTGTTCTACTCCCTGCCATGGGCAAGGACACCTTTCACTATCCCAGGTGGCTCCAAGCCTTGTCCAGCCTTGCCTTGGACACTTCCAGGGATGGTGCAGCCACAGCTGCTCTGGGCAACCAGTTAGTCACCAAATTCTGAAAGAGCTTTTAAGCTTTAAAGAAATTATATCCCAGAATCCCAGAATGGTTCAGACTAGAAGAGATCTTAAGGATCATCACATTCCAGTTAGGTTCTTTTAATCCCAATCATGCTTTTTTCTGATTTTTTTTTTTTTTCCTTCTTGGGACAGTAAACTTCAGAAGGGATTCCTTTAATCCCTACAGCTAATTGGATGCAGCAGCTCTCTCTGCCTATCGATGATAATCCAGGCACAGCCTTGTGATCTAATGATAGTATGATCTAATTCTTGCTGACACAACACACCAGCAGCTCCCCAAGTTTCAGGACTGCCCAGGGAGAACAAAGAGCTCATTGCTCTCCTTGGTTTGAAGGAATGAGGCCCATCTCTCTCCTTTTTTGGATAAGCTCACAGATCCCTGGGCGTGGCTCTTGTTGCTGCCCAAGAAAGGCAAAAGAGCCTTGGGAATTAAATGGCCTGAGTGTTTCCAGCCTCCTGGAGAGGCCTCTGTGGAAAGAACCACACACTTTGCCTTGGCACACAGAGCTGGGGAAGGGGAAGCGAAGTGTCTTACCCCAGGGAAGCAGGAGATATTTCCCCTCGGGCTGGAGGTATTTGGATTGCAGCTTTCCCTGCCTCAAGAGCAATCCTGCCCCACTCTCTCTGAGCCCAACACTTCTGGAAATCCCAAAGTCATTAACATTGGAAAAGACCTCCAAGTCCATCGAGTCCAACCGTCAACCCAGCACTGCCAAGGCCACCACAAACCCATGTCCCTAAGCAGCACATCCACATGTTTTCTGACCCCTTCCAGGGACAGTGATTCCAGCACTGCCCTGTGCCAGGGCTTGGCCACTTCTCAAAGCATGCCTCAGAGCATGTCCTGACAATGCTGGAGTATCACAATTCCAAATCTGTCTGAGAACGGAGGAAACTTTCCTGCCTGCCACCGTCTTCCCTGTCAATTTAAAATTTAGGAGGTGACTGAATGACCACCACTTGAACCTCAGGCCCTCAGGTGCTCCCTGTCCTGTGGCTATGAAGCAATGAATGATGCTCCTGTCCCACCCACACATCTCCCCAGCCTGTAAAAATAAATATATTTATCCTTACGATTGCCGGGTTATTTCCTTCTCCCCTTCTCAGTGTTTATCACATTTTCTCCTAGCAAATTGCAGCACTGCTTTGCTTTTGAAAGGAACTAAATGAGCCTGTGAAGTCAAGCATTGGAGAGTATCAAAATGTCTGAAATAAATAATATCAGAATAATGATCCTGTAATAGCACAGATTGTTTGTTGTTGTCGGGTACTTTTCCTTTTTCCCCCCCGTTGTTATTTGTGCTACAAGAGCACCCGGTTGGGATCCTTGTTTCCTTTCTAAAAGCCACATTAAAAGGGGAAGTAATTAAATACTGATTAAAGGCAACAGTCGCTCCCCTGCCCACCTTCCCATCTCCTTCCAGGGCGAAAATGTTCCCAACAACAATGTTTAAAAAGTCACTGCTGACCCTGAAGGAACCAAAGTGTCTGGATAATGGACTGGGGAGCCTTTTCCCTTCATATCAGCAGCACAAAGCCCCAGCCAGAGCGATGCCTGTGGCTTTTTGTGCAGCTCATTCTTCTCCCCAGGGCACCACGGTCACCCAGACGCTTGGAAGGAGTTTTATTTCCCCTCCTGTGGGTTTCCAGCACTGCACCAGCAACTTCTCCCAGTGCTAAATGGGATTTCTAACAAATAACCACGCAAAAGGCAAGGCTGGTAATTCCCTCCCTCAATCAGGGCAGGAGAACACTCGGGAGCAGTGCAGCCCCAGGATGCCACACGGGAGAGCTGGCACAGCCATGTGGAACTCTCCCAGCTTTCCTGATGAAAGGAAAAGGAGCTCTGGAAGCTCCCGGGAGCACAAGTGGGGATAGGAGCTCAGGGAAATCATTCCATAAGTGCCACTCCATGAATAACCATCACCTTTCACATTTATTCAGTCACAGACTCCTCAGTCAGCGCCGGGAGATGCAGGTGGGGAACTCCCACCACACCAAGGAAAGGTGGCAGAGAAAAAAAATAAACCCCATGTAATTAAGTGTCTCAAGTAAAGAGTTGATTTAGATTTAATAAGAATGTTATTCTAAGTCAAACAAATGCCAATTGGTTATTAAGAACCTCATTGCAGCAGTGGAACACCTGCCACCAATGGGTTTTTCCTTGTTTTCTGGCTGCGGACTTGTTAAATCTCAATAAATACCCTTTTAATAATTAATTAGCATTTAATTAATAGACAATAACAGTTGAGAAAGGTTGGTGTGATCCTTCTGTATTGAGCAGGAGCTGCTTGGGAGCTGAGACACGAAGCAAAGAGGGACACAAGGACTTCTCTGCATCCAGACTTGAATGATGTTGGACCTTCATCCAACACTCCTGGTCTGCATTTTGCTGAGCACCCATCTCAGTCCAGAAGTATGGCTTGATCCCTTGGGATCACACCCTGGACCTGAGACTGTCAAGTGGCTGCAGCTCACACACAGACAACTCTGGAGATGCTGGAATGCCTCACCAAAGCCCCGGCAAACTTTCTGGGGCTTGAAGAGCTAAAACCACATCAGTCAAAAAATAAACAAGCAATTCCCCTAAGGAATTAGAGGGATTTGTTTTGACACTGTCAGAAAAAATAAGAGGGACACATTTTCCCCCTTTAGTTTACTTTTAATTTCAAATTATTCCTCTCTCTTAGCAAAACCTGTACACAAACACTCGTTGCTAAGAGGGAACATTGCACCTGGGAGTTGAGCAAAGCGCTGCATTTGATCTCAACCTTTCTTTGTTTTTTCTATCACTGTTTTGCTGAAAATCAAAAAGAATTTTCCTTGGGCTCAACCCAAGGCAAACCCTAACCCCACCCCAGCTGTTGCTCCAGCCTCTGGCAGCCTGCAAAGCAGTTCCTCACACAATTCCTGCTCCCTCTTCCCTTTCATGGTTGGCCTCAGCTCTTCACCTCTGGAGCCAGGGGTTGATCACCACTGCCCAAAATGTGGGAACATCCCCCTCCTGCCTCCCTGGCAGGATGTCAGGGGTGTCCTTGTGGATCGAGCCATATTTAGAGGGGTGATCCAGCAGCACTCAGATGTCCAATGCCAACCGAAAGTCATGTCTACCCTGGCTCTCCAGCTACCCCCCATGTTGGTCAGGCACAGGAATGACATTCTTAAGAGACACAGGGGTGATGGGGGAATCCATTCCCTCCTCATGGGTAAACTTCCCTCTGCTTTGCTCTCCCAGGAATGCCTGACCCTTGCAGGATGGTTCACAGCGAGTCCTGGGGCTTCACCCTTGTGTCAGAAAGGGGATAGCACCTCCAAGACATGGGAGTGCAGCAGCTTCCAAATAGCTTAACATTTTTATAAGCAGCACCAGGGAGGGCAAGAGGGCTGTGTGTGAAAATGAAGCCGTGTGAGCAAGTGAGAGGCTCCTTCTTTCCAAGGAAAAACGCTGCCAAATCTTTGCATCATCACACACCAGCCCCAAAACCCCTTATCAACTCTTTCCCAGGGACTGATGCGTCTCTCCATCCTTCCTGGGGTGAAGGGTCACTGCACTCAACAGGGTCTCACCTCCTCCCTGGGGAGGATAAAGAACTTTGGTACTGGGGAGAGATTGAAGAATCCTCAAGTGGTTTGGGTGGGAAGGGACCTTAAAGCCCATCCAGTCACACGTCCTTTAATGCTCAGTGATTCATTCCACTTTCCCAATATGCTCCAAGCCCCATCCAGCCTGGCCTGGGACACTGCCAGGGATGCAGGAGCAGCCACAGCTGCTGTGGACACCCTGTGCCAGGTCCTGCCCACCCTCACAGGGAGGAATTCCTTCCCAATTTCACATCCATCCCTGCCCTCTGGGAGTGGGAAGCCATTCCCTGTCTCCTGTCCTTCCATCCTTGTCCCCAGTCCCTCTCCAGCTCTCCTGGAGCCCCTTTTGGCCCTGGCAGGGTCTCTGAGCTCTCCCTGGAGCCTTCTCCTCTCCAGGTGAGCACCCCCAGCTCCCCCAGCCTGGCTCCAGAGCAGAGGGGCTCCAGTCCTCAGTGAGGTCCCCTCAAAGATTGTGTACCCACCATCAGACCCCATCCAACAAGCACCCCCACCAATTTGGCCAGCCAAGGGTTACCTTGTTATTTCCTTCCTGATTTATGTAAACTCCTGCACAGCGTCCTAATAAGAAATCAGTTCCTGTCATCATCTTTATTTCTTATTCCAAGCTGCAACACTAAAACACTTCATGGTGATTACAAATAGCAAAGTTATTTTTTGCCAAGTCCTCACATCAGAACTTAATAGCACGGTGTAATGCCACCCTGCGCTGATGTGTGGCATATTTAATATCCATCTTTCTTGGAAATAACAGTGCTCTGAAATTAGAAGGGACTTAAGCAGCAAAATAATTAATGTGGATAACCATCATAAATGCCACAAATGGAACAAATACGGATAGCAGCGAACCGTGATTGTTAATACTCTAACCTGGTGTGACAGAACTTTAAAAAATGAAACCCTTTTCCCCAGAGACTGGTGGAAAAATAGAAAAAAAAGGGGATTTCTCTAATTGTATCGTCCCTCCTCGTTAGCAGCCACCCAGCCCATGAGGCACACGCGGTACCTGCACTCCCAGCCTGCTGCACCCCATTAGCAACAGGCTCTCATTAACCAGTTGGGCCAGGCTTATCAGTGCTAATTATTTGGGTTGCTATTAGAGGGAGCAGCAGAGGTGCAGCACAATCTGCTTCACATCTCAATTACAGCACAAATGGCCAATCCAGCCAGGACTAAACTGAACCCACCCCATATATCCCGATTTTTGTGGGGACAAAAAGCCTCATGGTGTCCCCTCAGTGCCTCTTTTGGGTGAACATCCTTTCTTTTGTCTATTTGGTGGGTGCTCTTTGAGCCAGGCATTCTTTGGCTCTGGGAAAGTGGTGCTTCCAACCTTAAATCAGAGAAATCCAGGATGGTTTGGATTGGAAGGACCTTGAAGATCATCCCTTCCCAAGCTCCTGCCATGGGCAGAGATGTCAGCCACTAGATCAAGTTGTTTCCCCATCCAAACTGGCCTAGAACACTTCCTAGGTTGGATTAAATACGCATTAAAGAGGAGATTACAGCAGCGATGAGGGGGAACAGCCCCTTTTTCCATAGGGAGCTGCAACTGGCACTATGGAGGGACCTGAGGGGACACAGAGCCTGTCTGGCACAAACAGGAGGGTCATTGACTGCAGGACATCTCATCTTAACTCTGCTGAGTGCCAGCATTTTCACTTCTTCCCCTGAGACCTTCCTTCTTCCTTTCAATTCTCTCTCTAAATCCAGTCGGAGGCAGTTGGAAGGATTTTCCCTCACTAAGCCCATGCTGTGCAGAAATGACACAGACTCTGTTCTGGGCTGGGGACAGAAGCACAGCAGCTCATTCCCCCCTCACCTTGTGCACCATAGAGCAGGAGGGAGCCTGTGGGGTGTGAGGTGACAGGAACATCGTGCACCTGTGAGTTCACAGTGTCTTTGAGGTTGAAGAGGTGAAGCTTTCAGGACAAGACTCACATCCCCAGTCCCTGGAACAGGGTCACTGAACAGCATCTTGAGCTTCAGAACCAGCAAAACCATGGCAACCATAGAATCACAGGACATTCTGGGTTGGCAGGGACCCACAAGGGTCATCGAGTCCAACTCCTGACCCTGCACAGCACACCCCAAGAACCCCACCCTGGGCCTGAGAGCAATACTCAAGATGGAAGTGATGGACCCTGGATTAAAAAAAAAAAAGACCTTGCAAAGCCCTCTTCACTCCAAACCACTCAGACCACAGCAGATTTCATGCCCTGGGGACATCTCTCAACTTCATACTCAAGCATGCCCTAGACCAGGACTTCCACTGCACTCTGTCTGGATCTGAGCCATGACCTTGTTTCAATCCCAAGAACATCAAGGCCTCAGCAGCCTGGAGCCTGCACCACATTGCCACATCCTGCTCAACACTGGGCATTTCAGGCACCCCAACATCTGCTGGATTTGATGTTCTAAGTTCCCTTAAAACTCCTCTTTTTAGGAGTTTTTTTAGATTTTTGCTTTGGGCAAGGAAGGGAATTTGCACCCGTAGCCTCCCATGACGACCAGACAGTTTCAGAGGGCTCTGAGTCAGCTGCAGCTGAATTTTGGTGCCTTCTGCAGGGCTGCAGCACCAGGGTTTGGCAGCACTTCACACATCTCCTACAGCAGGGGCAGGTGTTTTTACACCCAGCCTGTCCTGCTAAAGGAGCCCGATCTGCTCGCCCAGCCCCTGGAAAACAAATCAGGAAGCAGAAAAGCCAGAGCCAAAGTAAAAGCTGAAGCAGACAGTGATTTTCCTGAGTCGCCTAACGGAGGATATGTGGAAGGAGCTGGCTGGCAGATGGGTCCCCTTGGGGTACATCGGTTTGTCACTCCCCATAAGGCGTCGCGGAGCAACCGCCGCGCACGATCCCTCCCTCCGCCCGGAGACGGATCAGGAATAACCCCCGTGAAATCCCAACACCCTCCTCCCTGCGGGGAGGGAGGCAAGGACATCCTCATGCCTGCTGTGGCCACAGGAGCATCCCTTCCCTCCTCACCTCTGGAGAGTTCCTGCTTTCCTGGTGGAACTCTGCACGCGCGGACGGCGAGAGCGGCGCCGGCCAAGGGTTATTTATGGTGCCAGCGTGAAGTCATTGAGGCAGAGGCGAGTGCAAAGCGTGACATCCTGTGATGTATGGGTTAGGACAGCTTGGTGCTGAGAATGCCATGAAGTATTAATCTCAAGGAGATGCTACTGAACTCAAGAGAGACTTAACATCAGCACAGAGAGATCAAAGATATGATATCTCTGGCAGAGCGCGCTATCAGAAGTGATCATAGGAAAAACAAAGGGGTCATTTTAGTGCCTTCTGCATTAGCAGAGCGACTCGTAGCCTCCAGGCACAGGCAAACAGCAATTTTTTCCCGATCCAAACCAACGTGCACACAGGATTTTCTGACATTTCTTTACATCTCATTGTGGGCTGCCAATAAATGGAGGCATAAGAACGTCAAGTCGCTTTTCTCTCGGAACTCATGAGCTGCCCTCGGTATTTTTCCCTTTTGGACCTTTCCAGACAGCCCGTGATCCGAACTCTTAAGACCTCTAAATGCAAAACTTCAGCAATAAATGAATGCTTAAGCATCTAGGTCACAACAACATCTGAATGCTGGGAAAATCCTGACAGGAGACTCAGCCACTCTCTGTGCAAGGGGAAAAAAGGGAAAAAAAGGTTTAGCCTGTCCTGGCTAAACCTACGATGGCTTTGGGAAAGGGCTTTGTGTGGTGTTGGATTTTCACCAGGCACCAAAAACCCTGAATGTGTTTTGAGCTGCTCTTTCCCAAAACGAAATTATGCTTGCCTGTACTGAGGGTCAAAGAGTTTGGTGAAGAAAATATTTTTCCATGCGATGCTTGTCCGTGGGATGTGGGACCAACCTCCTGTGAATTTGGGATGCAAATAGTCCAGGAGCGACTGGAATATTTTGAAGACAATCATGCCTGCAAATTGTTAGTGGTGTCCATCAGGTGCTGGAGAGGGAGGGCTCAGATTGCCAGCTGCAGTGGAGTGCCCTGGGAAGGAACAGCAACCCAGATATTTCATGGGTAAAGCTGTTCTGAGGCTCATCCCAGCTGCCAGCGCTGTTTCCTGCCTGCTTAGAGAGCAGCAGCATTCCCTTTGCAGTATGGAGACCCCAGGAATGGGCATTGTCCCCTTCAGACTTGTCCCCCCATGCCATGCCTCAGTTTCCCCAATTATATAAATCATAGAATCAGAGAACCACAGATTATCCTGACCTAGAAGGGACCCACAGGATCATTGAGCTCCTGGCCCTGCACATACACTCAATAACCCCACCCACTGCATCCCTGGAGTGGTGTCCAAACACTCCTGGAGCTCTGGCAGCCTTTGGAATGATCCCAGGGGAGCCTGGGCAGTGCCCAACACCCTCTGAGGGAAGACCCTTTCCCTGATCTCCAACTCAAACCTCCCCTGATACAGCTCCATGCTGTCAGGGAGTGAATGCTCTCCACTGAACAGCAGCTTGGGAGCTGCAGCACAGAAAGATGTGAAGAGTTTTCTACTGCTCCAAGAAAACAGGGAAGTCTGGAGACTTCAGCTAATGGAAAATTGAACCCTGTGGGAAGTCAAACCTTCATGCAGTCCCCCAAGAACTTCCTAAGTTTGAAACATCCAAAAGGCCTCCTGAAAATACAGAGTCAAGTGAAAAAATAAATCCACCTGAAATTTTCCTGTTTCGGGCCCTCACAGCATCCCCTCCCTGAGTCCCCACTCCGAGCCCACGATCCCGCTGTGGCACAGGATAGAGGCACGTGCTCCTGCAGCTCTCTGCAGCCTCTTAATTCCTTTATTCCATCTGCAGCTGCCTGCACTTTCAGGGGGTCACTTCCCAATGCTTTTTAATTACTTCCATTAGGTAACACTGTGCCCTGAAGGCTCGTTGGGAAATCCTCTGTAAATCACGGCATTATCAGGACTAAGGAGAATTCGGGCTCCCCAAGGACAGAGCTATTGTAGTCCTTGTACAGGAGAGGGCAAAAGGCACGGGGAATAATTAAGAGATTTGCTCTATAGCCCAAAGGTACTCAGTGCTGGAGTCCAGACAAATCTGACACTGATTTCTGGCCCTTAATTCAAACGTGCTGGGGAGGGAAGGGGCTGCTCAGCTTGTCTTGCACGGCTTTGGGCCTGACCTGAGTTTTCCAATTATGTTCTCTGCTATATTCAGGCCTCAGGTGTGGTGATTCCACATGCTCCAGGCTGGAATGGAGGAGGAGGCAACACTAGGAGCAACTGGTGGCTGCAAGCAAATCCAAAGTCAAGAAAACAGGAACATATTGGAGGATGCCGACCAAGAACACACAGGAACCTGACCAGGAATGTTTAAAACCAATAAGGACAAAGCCTGGGAAGCAGAGAACAGGATACAATGTAGGACTGGATGTAGAGAACACACCCACAGAAGCCCCTGTCATGTAACTTTTAGGGATGCAGTTCCCCCGGGGGGCTGAAGGAAATTCTGAATGTCCCTGGCAAGAGAAGAGGCTCCATTCTTGCTCACTTCAGGATCTCTCACTCCCTGGAAAGAAACCTGCTCTTCTGGCAAGATCCAGGCTCTCATCAGCTTCCTTATGCCAACAGCCAGGCAGGAGTCTGGTGGCCTCCTGCATTGTCACATAACATAAAGTCTGAATCATTGCTGTTCTGCTTCCATCATTGTTAATATTCTTAAAAGGTTCCTGGAAACACATTTACACACGGCTACATGAGCTGTTTCTGCGTTGTCTTGAAATTTAAATGTGAGTTTTAGCCAGGCTTTTGATGTGCTGTTTACTTTAATTATTGTTCTCCCCCTGTCTGTGTCTTGCCACGATGTCACTTAATATTTTATACCTTTCCCAAAGTCCCCTTTCAGTCCCCAGCGTGTGCAACTCCACGTTCTCCCCCGCCTTCTCCCCACCCCACAACTTGCACTTCTAACTTTTCAGGGGCCGGCTGTAAACAAGATGTGGCATGTCACTGAGATTATCCTCCCGTGGTGACTGCAGAGGGGATAAATAAACCAGGAAACAGATGCTTCCCAAGCTGGCACGGGGAGCCGATACCAGCTCCGTGCAGATGCGCGGCTCCTCGCTCTGGCACAGGCAGGTACCCGGCAGCCAAAGGGATGGGAGGATGCTAAAAAAAAGCATTTGCACTCCATGCATCTTTCAAGGATGCACTGGAAAATCCTGGAAATCCGCTTCTTTCCTCATGCCTGGCACAGCTCTGTGTTACCAGATTGCTTCAGCCACACAGGAATGCAAGTTCACATTGCAGGTGCCAGAAGATGGCACTCCAGAATGCACAGCTCTGTGCCTGGCTTTGCCAGCCCAATAAAGCTGAGGATGTCTCCCTGTGGCTGCTTTTATACTAGCTCATTACGTTAGGAAAACTTTGGTGTGAGTTCTGCATGTTGTGAGCATGAGGGCTGTTAATTTGATATTCCTTCTCTGGTCTGTAATGGCCAATCCAGGGCACGTCTCCATGGGCAGGGCAGGGGATGTGGGATGTAAGAAACTCAGCTCATCTCAATTGTGAGCTCCCAAATGTGAGCTAGGCTGGGACCAGGAGCCAGGGAGGGCCATTCAGAGCAGAGAGGAGTCTCCACATCCACCTGCATTTCTCCACTTGGTTATCCTGAACAGCCAGCCCTCTTGGCCAAAGCAGACTTGGAATATTTGGGTTAAGTCTTGAAGGCTGCACCAAGACAAGAGTTCTAATGTCTCGCGATAACAAGAGCTGGTGACCCTAATATGGGTTTTCTTGCAGGGGTTGGGAGAGGAGTGATGGAGAGGGATGTGGAGAGCCATGGAGGGGCACAAACACCTCACTGTTGGATCTCCCCTTGGCAGGGAGGAACAAAGTCTCTCTCTGCCACTTCCCACTCTCTGCCTTCAGGAGTGGGAACCAAATGGGCTGAGGGAACCCCAACCTTGGGACAAGGAGGGATCTGCTCAGAGCTACGAAATCACACAACTTTTACAGGCACTGCAAATGTGCTGGGGAAGAGCAAGGCACAGAGCGAGGCACAGGAGGCAGCCAAAGAGCAACGCAGGAAAGTGCTAAAAAAAGATAGATGGCAAAGGAGGCTCTGAGGATCCTGCCCTGCTCTGGGCCTGCTGGGGCAGTGCTGTGTTCACACCTAATCCAGCTCCAGCCACGGCTGGGTGAGCAATCAATAACTCTGCGACTGTGCGGGCGGCTAAAAAGTCTTGAGGGACAGAAATCCGATGCTGAACTCCAGGTAACGTGTGCTGAAGGGGGGCGGCGAGGCTCTGCCCAGGCAGCTGTCATGGCATGACAGCCTGAGGAGAAACTGGAATTACTCACTGCCAGACATCCTGGCTGGATGCTGCTCCCTCCTCCTCCACTGCTTCGGGGAGAAAATGCTGCTGGGGAGCAGACTCCAGTTCAAGCTGTCACCACTTCGCTGGGCTGCCACGCCAGACTCTCCCAGGGTTTGGAAGCGCCAAGTCTTTCTCCAGGCCCAGGTGAATGTGCCCTTGGAGCAATGCCAAGGAACCTGGCATTGCCACAAGGGTTGGATAAAGAGGATGCAAATTCCAACTTCCCTCATTCTGGTATGGGATGGGAGGAGCACCCAGCAGGAGCCATGAAGCTGAAGGAAATCAAGGGCTGGGAAGGTCTGCTCAGCCCTTTGGTTATGGCTGAACAGAGAGGAGGGAGGGGACAGAAATACGAGGAGCATGGATGATATCCCACCAACCCACCATCAGCAGCACAACAGTACGAGGGTAAAGCATCAGCTCCAGATGAAAATAATGACCTTGATCCCCCTGCTCTCATCCTGGCCTCTGGAACCTTCAGTGTTTTCCAGATCAGAGAATCCAGATAAGGAAATTCAGATCAGCATTTTGGGCTTTTCCTCTCTCAGAAACCCCATTTCCTCTTTCTTTACTCCCTTTACCTTGTCCTGGCATGTCCCACACCTGCGTGACCTGTTCTGCCCAGGAAAGGGGACACTGGACTCCTGCTGTCCCTTCATCACATGTACCCATGGTCCTGCTCAGTAATTCCCAGAGCATCAAGCTAATTAATTTATCACTCAATGAAATTGCACTGAGCATTAATGAAGCCATTTAGTATTCACGCAGAAACTTCTCTCTCCATTTCCACAAGTGCTCCATTGTAGATCAGCATTTGTTGGGCAGTAATTAATGGTACTTAATCCTTAAATCCTTAAATTGTTTCTAATTTGGTAAGCAGCAGAGTTGCAGCAATCCATCTCTCTGCTGCATTTCTGTGGAGCTGTTTGAGACCCTCCCCTGGGTTATCTAGAGGTTCACCAGAGGATGAGCCAGGGAAGGAGGGCTCTCTGACTTTCCCTCATTTCTTTTGGTGACTTCCTGAAAAAGGAAGTCTCTTCATCTCTTTTACAGATGTGTGTCCATTTGTGTAGCTAAGGAAAATTCTTATTTTCCCCCAGGAGGGTGAGTTGATAGCACAAAGAGCTCCTAAATCAAAGGAATCGATGTGTGGGAGAGTGGAGATTTCCACCTTTTGATCTCCCATGCATGTCCAGGAGCTGGGGGACACTGAGGCACGAAGTGACAGGACAGGAGCCTTTCACTCCTTGCTTTGCTCTTTGAAATTGCTGCTCATTCACCAGGAGATGAAGCAGCACTTACTGCTCCTCACACATTTTATGGAAGTTACGAGCACGTCCCCATGCAGCCACAGGAATAAATGAGTCCTCCTAGAGCAAGCAAACACCTTCCCTGAGATGCAAACAGATGCAACAGAAGTCCTCTACTTCCCCTGTGGTTTTCTTTAGAAGACAACTAGAGTTTCATGTCCAAACAGCAGAACCAAAGGTGATACAAGGCACTGGAGAATTGGATTCTGAGAATTAAAGGAATATTGAGTCACTCTCCATGCAGCTCCAGGGGCTGGATGACAGCATGGAAACAACTGTGGGTATTTGGATTACCTATTCTTAATGAAGCTGCTGATGAAGGTGAGTCCATAACTCTCCATGTTCCCTGTCCCATACCCCCCAGCAGAAAGGGGGGTTTTATTCCTCTTTCAGCTTTCTTGCTGAAACCAAGCTGGTTTCTCCTCCTCTCTTCACTGGAAGACTGTTCAGTCTTATCCACAGTAACCACTTGAAGAAAACCATTCCTTATTTTGTACACAAAGCAACCCCAACCCTCTCAGCTTTTCCTCACTCACAGCTTTCCAAAAAATCTATCTTTTCTGGACACACTTTGCATTTATCCCGCTGTGCAATACCCCAGCTTCCCACCTCTCCAAATGTTTGGATACACTCTGTGTTTGCTTCCTCAAACAGTGACCAAATATTTGAGGTTTCTGGTTTGTTTGGTTTTCTTGTTCTCCAGTGAAAGTAAGCAGGGAAAGAAAAACATAAGGGGAGGGGAAACACCCATAAATCTCCCAGTGGTTACTCATCAAGCTGAGCCAGGGAAGAAAAAATTCCCTTTCTCACTGCTTTTCTGGCCACCCCATCTCCCCCTTCCTGCAGGACTGTGTTAGGACAGATTATGGCCCCATGAGGAGACAAACACCAAAGCTGAGGGCATTGTGTTGTTGCTCTGTGCACCGAATCTGCAGCCCTTTGCAAGTCCCTACTGCGGGAATGTGCTGGAGAAATGCAGACTCATTCCTTGCACAGACTCTTTTGGCAGAGGTAACCTCCAGCCGCCTCCAGAAAGGGATTGAAAAGGTCTTTGGTTTGCAGTTGCTGAAGGGGTTAGATGAGAAGAAGCGCTTACAACATTTTTTGACACCACACTTTGATCAATTGGACGGATTTAATATTACAGGAATATTTCATTTTTCAATGCGGATGGGAGAGAGAGAAAAAAAAAATCTAATCATCCATCCGGCAGGCCTCTATATTTGTCATAATTCACTGGAAAGAAAAGTAAAAAATACAATCCCCCAAACCTCTGATTTAAAATCCAACTTAACTCGAGGTAATTCCCATCATTAGTTCAAACTGTGCGATCTTCCCTCTCTCCTTATTTTTCAAGCCATTGTTCTGTTTTATTCCGAGGTATTATTTAACAAAAGCAGCATCTAATTGTGTTTTCTCTTTGCATTCATTTTTAAGGAGGTAATGAATGGTGTGGGGGAAACAGCATGATGAATTCATGTCAGGGAAGGTGGATGGGGCAGAATCCCACACACGGAATCAAATCTGTTTTCACAAATACCAAAAGAAGGGACGAAGCCACCTGGAGAACATCAGGGAGAAGTTTCCACCTGCCACCTCTGCAAGGTGACACTGAGGAGGCACCTTCCCAATAACACAATTAAGGAATTAATGGGAGACTCCTCAATTCTTTGGGAGGTGAACTGGGTCGGGGACACTGGAACAAAGTCATAGCTAATGAACTTGGTGCGTTCATCAGGCAGGAGCTGTCCCAGAGCCTGGCTGAGCTTTACAATGTTTATGGCACAAGTCACCTTCTCCTTTGAAGAGGATTCAGTCCAAAAGCCACCCTTCAGTGTCCAAATCCTGTCCTAGGAATACTTCTTAAGGATGACAGACCTGGTACAGGAAGGAGCAACAATGTAGGTCCTGCCTAGACTAGAGATCTGTGACCTCTTCCAAATGAAACCTCTTCCAAAGTCATCAGTCTGCCCTTCATCCCTTTCTTCCCATCTCCCTCTGCCTCTAATTTTCTTGGATGTGTAAAACAGATGATGATGGGGGAAGAGCAGCATTATCACACCTTAAAAAAGGGCAAGGTCTGGAGGACAGGAATGACCAAGGACTGTCCAAGACACTCAGCAAAGTGTTTCTGTTTATCTGGTTTCCAGGCCCTCTTGAAACAAAATTCCCCAAAAACCCATGGAAATAAACCCAGACAAAGTATGCTGGAGAAATGAGGTCAACAGGAGAAACACCCAATTAGCAGTGTTTTGTGGCTGGATATGGTGTGCCAGCTGGGATTCAGGGAGTTGCTGCGCCTCAGGAAATAGAAGAGAAGCTTAAAATAATAACATCTAGTGCTCAGAGAGCATTTTGCATCTTCCCAGTGTGACATGAACTTTAATTAGTTTGTTAGTCGAGATGCTGCTGGGCAAGCAAGAGATAGCAGTGCTACATGACCAGGGCCAGCAGCTCATGGGGGCTGCATCCAGTTTGGGGAGAGGGACAACTCCAAAGCTTCCAGGTGGCACAGGGAGGAGAAAAACTCCTGGCAGAGGGATGGAGCTGTCTGAGCTTTGAAAGGGGCACTGGTGAATTGAGCTCCGTGGCTGAATTCCAAGACAACTCTGCTTGCATGGAAGTGAGGTCATAGTTAAAAAAATAACCCACAAATGCTCTGGGCTTAAACAGCAGCCCTGACATGAGAACTTTATGGTGAGGATGCAAAGTCTCTCACTTCCATCCAACAGAGGCTTGGGATGCTGCTGGAGGCACACAGTGGGAAACACAGGAGCTCGATCCAGACCAGAAGTTGGGATTGGACTTCAGTATTCCTGCAGAAGATGTGTGGTCTGGAGGAGATATCTGATATCAGAGACAGGGGGCAAAGGGAGAATTGCTCATTTTTCCATTGGAAATTTTTCCCTCACAGAGCTGGTTCATGCCAAGAAATTCTGCCCCTGGTGTGGTTCCTGACTGGCTGAAATGGTATCCAAGAGAAATTAGATGGCTGGGAGGTTGATGAGGTCTCTCCTCATTAGCAACCCAATAACGTGGGCAGAGACTTGTTTATTCTCTCCATCTGTGCCACCATTGCATTTTTCTTGCTCCCTGCTCGTGGCGGGTGCTCAGGAGCGTGTGAGGGCTCACACTGATCCAAGATGACAAGAGATCTCCTGGAGCCTGCCAAGCCATGGCTTGTGCTTTTAGTACTGATGGCCTGGGGTCAACACCACGCTGATTTTGGCCAGAGGTGCAGCTCTCTAGAGCTCCCTTCAGTGCAAAATCCAATTAGCAAACAAGTGAACAAACTCCCTCGTGCTGGCCAAACCACCAGCAGGGTGGGATTGGGAGCTGGAACATCCCCCAGGGAATGAGCAGCTCCCACAGAACAGGCATGAAGGGCTGGCATGGAGGCTGAGGACCAGATTGAATCAATGCAACCCCAAATTCAACTCTGAAATAATAGAGATGGTGGTGGTCTCTATTCAGGTCGAGTGATGAGGGAATTTATTCCCTCCAGCTCCTATCCCAAATAGTCCCTGTAGCAGCAGGGAGCAGCCTGGGAGCTCTGCCTGGCCAGTGAGCATCCACACAGTGGCTGAAATGATAAAGAATAATAAAGCTCCTGAAAACATAATTCAGTGATTAAGAAATCAGTTTGGTCTTGACCAAGCATCCCATAGGCTGAAAGTGGAATTGCCATTCAATGAAGAGACAACATCTGGTTTTGCCCTGAAATACTGAAACAATGGTATAAAAATGAAACAAAAAAATGGATTACTTGGTGAAGGGACTACAGATCAGTGAGACACTAAAAGCAAGAGAAGAGAGAAAGGCACAAGTGCTGTTCAGCTGTCACAGCTCCCGGGTCCTCGACTCTGCTCAGCTTTTGCCCTCGTCTGCCAATTTGCTTACTCCCCCAGTAACAACCTGGTTTTCCTTTACTGGAGACAGCTTTAGCCTGGGGAAGCTATGGAAAGCAATAAAAAAATTAAACTGTTTCTGGGTCACCACCAGTTCCAGTCCCCAGGGGTTATCTAAACAAGGATTTCTCCTTCGCCTCTGTCAGAGCTGAGACTCGGCCCCCAAAGGTTGTTCCATCAATAACTCCTAAACCACCTTAAGGGCAGCAGGCTCAACCCCAACAGGTTTTGAAGCCAGGGCCACCTAGATCACAGGTTTTAGGTGCACTGATGTATTTAACACAAAGAGATGATGCTCCTGAGGTCAAGGAGAGGTGTCACAGTCCAGGCAGGGCTGGGTGTGAGACACTGGTCCCCACAGCCACCCACGAGCAGCTCAGTCACCTCTGAGGGCTGGGGTGTCCACAGGAGCCTCTCCTTGGCTTTGTGTCACCCAGAGATGTTTGGGAAAAACACTCTGCATTCCTGAAGGCTTTTCCCTCAGCAGCCATTAACCTCCGTGGCACACAGCTCGCTCTGGAGCAGAGCAGACACTGCAGTGACCCAAAATTCACCCCAAGGCCAAGAGGGACAGTCTGTCACAACTGGAATGAGAAGAAAGGCACTGTGGGCTGCTCAGGCCATGGCATCTGGCAGTAATATCCTCACCTGAACTGCCATTCCCCAGGGACACCAGGCACCTCCAGGAGCAGAGAGGAAGTTTCCTGGGAAATCCAGCCCATAACAGAGGTTGTCTGTAGGGATTTGCAGGTAACAGCAACCTCCCCTTGCTCCGAGTGCAGCTAGCACATCTGTATGGCCTTGAGAAACCTATTCTGCAACTTGTGACTGAACTTCCCATTTAGAGACCCCCCACAAAACAGAGCCCCCTCAACAAAAACTTCCATGGAGCCAGGCTGGGAAAGAGCTGGGGATGTTCAGCTGGAGAAGAGATGTTCCAGGGAGATATTAGAGACCCTTACATAGTCTAAAGGGGCTCCAGGAGAGTTGGAGAGAGACTGGGGACAAGGCATGGAGGGACAGGACACAGGGAATGGCTTCCACTGCCAGAGGGCAGGGTTAGGTGGGATATAGGGAAAGAATTGTTCCCTGTGAGAATGGGGAGGCCCTGGCACAGGGTGCCCAGAGCAGCTGTGGCTGCCCCTGGATCCCTGGGAGTGTCCAAGGCCAGCTTGGATAGGGCTTGGAGCCACCTGGGATAGTGGAAGGTGTCCCTGCCCATGGCAGGGGTGTGGAACAGGATGAGCTTTAAGCTCATTTCCCACCCAACCCATTCCATGATTCCATGATCAGTTCTCCTGAAATCCCTGCTCTTCCATGGTGGCCTGGCGGGCTCCAGCTGCTTGCTCTGGGCTGCTTGTGGATGCCACTCAGGCACATGGGGAAAAAGCAGAGCCAGGCTTGGGCAATCTCTCTTTCTGACATGGTGCAGAGAGACAAAAGGCTGCAGCAGAGAAGAACGAAACCATAAAAGCAGGGTTGTCACAGAGCACACGGTGCCCTGAGAAACTTTCTGAAGAAGGGCACCTGAGTGGATTACAGGATGAAGCTTGGCTGCAGGGGAGCATCTGCCTGCAGTCGTTTGCACTTTGTCATCCCCAGCACCTGTGTGCTGTGGCTGAGCACAGCTGCTCCCAGCCTGAGCTCTTGCAACCTCTCACAGGAATCCCCTCCAGGGCCTGACCCTGCAAACACGGCCTGTGAGGCCACAGATCCTGCCAGTGCTGATGCCTTAGGATTTTAGCTTTTATATTTTTCATATATTTGTAATCCAGCAATTATTTATTGTACAACTCTAAACTCCACACACAGTGTGAGCTGCTGCTTTCCCAAATTATTCCTCTCCAGGCCTGGCAATCAAGGATACCTCACTGCCTCAGGCCCCCAGAGATGGAAACAAAAGTGAGTTGGGGGCAGCAAATTGGGGGTAAATGACTTCATTACCAGCAGCTGGAATTGGGAGATTAACCCCCAAAATGCCAATGGAACAAACTTATGAAAGTGTGAAACCTGTGACCCATTTTCCATTTTGGGTGTTTGTCTGCCCTAAATGTACCTGAAGGCCTTCAATAAATAGAACTGTGTTTATTCTCTTTATTTTGTCTGGCCTCTGTTTTCACATAGTACAGAAAGCATCAGCACCACTCCAAAGAAAAGGCTTCCAAGGAGAGGAAGCCAAGCCAAAAGAGGCAGCCACAGCCTGGATGTTCCATGCTGCCCATTTCTCTCTCTGCTCGTGCTCAGGAGACAATGTGCTCCCCACCCCCAGGTGGGTTTGGGGGGATGGAGAGGTTTTGGGCCCAGAGAGATGTATTGCAAGGTGAATCACTGAGACGAAAAGAGCGAAATCTGTGCTGGGACAGATTTGGTTTCTGCCTGAGGAGAATGAGCACCAATGTTACAATGGAACATCCACTGCTGGGGAGTACTCCATACCAAATTAAAACTGGGCCTAATTCCGCTTGGGGGGTGGGGGGTGCTTCCCTGATTACCCTGATTGTGTCCAAAGAGCCACTTCAGCTCCAGCAAGGTTTCCACACCAAAACCACTGGCAGTACATCATCGAACCAAAGCACTGGGAGCTTCAAGATTAAGAATTCCTGGCTGTCAGGGAAGCACCAGGGAGGAAAACACTGAATACTAATGAGAATAGTAATAATAACAATAGGAGGAGGAGTTAAAAAAGAAAAAATTATGAAAATCCCAACACTTGAAACCTTCAAAGTGCAGTCAGATGTTCCAGTGTTCCCAGCCATAGGGATGAGCTGGCCAAAGGGGTGAGGGAGGGTCCTCTCTCACTGCAAGCCCTGGCCCTGTAACTGCAGCTTTATCCTCATCACACACATCCAGCCATCCATGAGCTCTCTGGGGCACTTGCCTCCCATCCTGCCTAAAACTGGTTAGGGAATGGTCAGAGCCCAAAAGATAAAATCTTGGAGCATCAGCCTGGCTGTCAAGCTCCTGGCTGAGAACATCACTATGGGGGCATTGAAATCCAACACTCCCCAGAGAGCTTTGGGGCTACTCTGGAACAAATCCTTGCAGGACTTGAAAAATCATGAGAAAAACCCCCAAATGGATGCATTTCTACGAGAAAAAAAAATAACGTTTTGACCAACCTTCCTTTGCTGATGGCAGATTGCTCAATGAAATGTGTTTGGACCAGCCCAAAAGACATGTCTGATAAGAAATATCACTCTGGGAGCCTTGTCCTGAGAGAGTGTAAGCAAATAAATCCCCAGGAGCCAGGGAGACAACAAGGCTATCTCTGACCCAAACCCAGCCTTCCCCAGCACCAGGTCTGCTGCATTTGTCATTTCTCTCCTGTGCATTCCATAGGAGCCTCAGCTCTATTCTCTTTAGATGATATTTATATTTTTCTAATCTACTGGCTGTGATGGATGGGAAAGAGATTTCTCCCTGCAAAACCATTTACAATAGAGAGAAAAGCCACAAGCACAATATAGAACTTGTGTGTGTGTGTGTGTGTGGTGCTTTAGACAAATAAACATTGCTCCTTTTTCTAAAACATCTCAACATCTTGTACAGGAAATATTAGATCTCAGTTGACTGGAAAATGAAACCAGCTTTATGTTCTCTTCCAAAGCCTCTTGTGATATTAGCAATATTTTTTTTCCCTGTCGAGAATAATGGCTTTTCTACAGGCCAGCAGATAGGAAAGTGCTTACAGAGATTTCCAGATGCAAAGACTTCCCTGAATTACCTTGTCTTAATGTACTTCAGAGTTTGGAGCAAGTTCCTTGATGACTCTGGATAATCAGAGCCTGTGGAGAAAAGCCATGTGAAATCAATCACTCACTGCAAAAGCAGGATAAGATGATGATAAAGGAATCCCGTGGGAGTCCACACAGGTCTTGGGAAGCTGGTTTAGGGCTGGTACAACATCAGTAATCGCATTCCAGGCGGGGCACACTAAAGGTAAAACGATCCAGGCTTGGGGTTTGGGTTGTTTTTAGGAAGTTCTCCCCTGCTGCTGAAGGATGAAAGGAAATGGACCCTCACAGGTACAGCACAACCCCCTTGATTCTGCCTGTGATGAAGCTGTATCTGGTTGGGAAGTGCAGAAATTTTTCCAATTTACCCCAGATAAAAGAAAATCACTTCTTGCTGAAAAACCAAGAATCAGATTAGATTAGATTAGAGAGGATTAGAAAGGACCCTAAAGTTCTTCTTATTCCATCACTGCCATGAGCAGGGGCACCTTCCACTGTCCCAGGTTGCTCCATGCCCCATCCAGCCTGGACCTGGACACTTTCAGGGATCCAGGGGCACCCACAGCTGCTCTGGGCACCCTGTGCCAGGACCTGCCCACCCTCACAGGGAAGAATTCCTTCCCAATATCCCATCTAACCCTGCCCTCTGGCAGTGGAAACCATTCCCTGTGTCCTGTCCTCCATGCCTTGTCCCCAGTCCCTCTCCAGGATCCCTTCAGATCCTGGAAGGCCACAATTAGGTCTCCCTGGAGTCTTTTCTTCTCCAGGCTTAACATCCCAAATTTTCCAGCTTTTCCTCACAGCAAAGGTGCTTCATCCCTGTAATCATTTCCCTGTCCTCTGGCCTGGCTCCAGCAGCTCCAGCTCCTTCCTGTTCTGGCACCCCCGAGCTGGAGGTAGCTCTGCAGGTGGGGTCTCACCTGAGTGGGGCAGAGGGGCAGGATCAGGTCCCTCAATGTCCTGCCCACACTCCTTTTGAATCCCAAAGAGTTTCCAAACCAACAGAATAAGCTAGAAAAGAAACTCAGACTTTTTTTCTGACATCCTTCCGGCCCGTGCCATAAAGCCTGGAAGATCAAAACCCCAATCCCAAACAAAGAGTTGCTATTTTTCCTTCTATAAATTGAAACCAAACAAGGAATCCCACAACCCCAAAACCTTCTAAAAGCAAACACATTATTTTTTTTAAACCAAATTTTGATGAAAATCTGATTTTCAGCCAGTAAGGTTTCAGTGGGAATGCTGGAATAGCCCCACAGAGAAAACCCTGCACAAGGATGGGAATTGCAAAACAAAGGGCATGAAAAAATCCTATGTTGTCACTACTTATCATTCCCAGTTAACAATATAAGATATATGATAGGAGCAAAACAATTTGGTGGCAGAACATCATAAATGAAGTCTGTTTTCCCTGGAAACTGCATAACCATTTGAATTAATTTAATTTGAAATATCAAATTAAATTAAACTGTAGAATAATCCCCAAGGGGAAGCATATTTCATTTGCAATGTCTTCTGATAGAGTATTCTCTGCCAAAAGTTTTGCTATGCATCTGGCTTTGGATCTAAATTTATTACATTAGCTCTGGGAAGACTTTTAATAGAAAGTGAGATTAAAGGGGAAGGGAAAAAAAGGGAACTTCTGACGGGGAAAAAAAAAAAGACCCCAAAGTCGATAAAGAGCCAAAGAAGTGCAGAACACGGATGGGTCTGGGCTGCTGCAGCTCACCTGGCACTGCCTGAGCCAGCTCCAAGCTCCAATCCAACAGGAATGAGATGTGTCATTAAGCAACTGGAGTGCTGCAATGTGTGTATCCATATGCACAAATGGGATGTCTTCAAATCTACCTGACAGGCTCCGACATCTCCCGACTCTTGCCAGCCAGCATAATAGCAACCCACGGGGGGGAAATCAAAGAGGGTCAGGAGATGATGAGTGGTGGAAAATTACGTGCTTTTAAATCAGCTCTGAAGGATGGAGACAGGAAGGGAAGCACTCTCCTGGTCAGGTGGAGCCAGGCTGGGATTTTCATTTCCAAAGGAGAGTAAAGGCGAAAGGGAAAAAAAAGCGAAAAATCAAACCTCCCCAGAACAACACCATCTTATTAGTAATAGCTACCTTGCTTTTTAAATAATCTCCAAGATAAATACAATCTAGGACAGATCTCAGAGACTCTTTGGTTCAACAGGTTGGGAGGAGGGAGGTGGTGACCCCATCAGTTTTCAAAATATAGGTCACACACAAAAGCAGCACTTACAAAATGAACGCTCTTGCTTTTCACGGCGAGAAATTGAAGAAAATTGCAGCCAGCAGATGCCTGTAGGTTGATGCAGTGGGAATAATCTATTTCTTTCTTTCTTTTTCTATTTTTTTATAGTTTCCCCTGCGAGCAAATACAGAGCAGCAGATGTTGGCATGGAAGAAGGGATTTGCTCTAAACAAACAACCCACTCCCTTCACAAAAAGCTTTGTACCAGACCAAAATCAAGCACAACCCCCTCACCCCATCCCCTTTCCCTCACCTGCCCCCCTGTAACACAAATGCTCAAAGGTCTCTCAATCAAAACAAAAAGCTTAAGGACTTGAACCACCAGCACTTTAGTAACCTCCCAGTTTGTTTTAAATCTTGATTGGGAGAATTATCCTGACAAGAAAATTAGCGGAAAGTCAATAAACCTGTAGCCTGGAGACAGAGCAGGAGGAACTGGTGGAACTCATTTGCTCAGGCACACGAAGGCGCCGGTGACGCGGGGCTGCCTGGGCTGGCAAAGTTCATTACGATTTTGCCTGTGAAGCCGTGAAGTGCAGGTAATCATATTTAAAGAGATAAGAAACACAAGGAGCGCGGGCCTGAGCTGCAACACAGAAATTCTCATTTATAGCAGTCACGGGTGGAAAATCAATACCCACTTTTGGATGCAAAAGGAATGTCAGACTTGACAAAGCTTCTTTGGGTTTTTCTAACCCCCCTCCCTCCCCTCCCCTGCTCTGCTACTACTTCAAAACCAAAAAAAACACAAGGAGATTTGCATGCTTGCTGCATCCAAGGCTCCCCCCAACTTGGCTCACAATTCCTTGAGATTTTCTCTGGCAGCAACCTCATTCCATCTATCCTTGTCAGAGTGCATCTTCCTCCCCGGTCCAAGCAAATTGTCTTCATGCCACTTACTTGGATCCTTCTGCCTCCCTTCTGCGCTCACATCGGCGGATCCGGCTCCAGTGCCAGAGGGGAGTTTGTATTTACATGGGAATTGAGGAAGTCTGCTCCAAAAATGCATTTTGGGAAGAGGATAGATTATTGTGCAGCTTCTTTTAATTAATTTTTAAGGTGATAGGAGAATCGTGCATTTTTTCCCTTTGCCCTCTATAAAATAATGAATTATTGGCAGCAAATGGTTCAACAGGCCCTGGTGTTTATGAAATTCCCATGCTCAAGTCAGGTTATTTATGAGATGATTCTTTTTGCAGCATTCCTGGAGAAATGGGGGATGCAAACATATTATTTCAGCCTTTGGGTGCTGGGATGATTCACTGTGATATCACTGCAGGCCCCGCCTGGGATCCATTGGGATCAGGGTGATCAAACATGAGCACTTCATTAAAAGAAGGAGCTGCAGCAGCTGAGAGGAACTTCTGTGCAGTTTAGGGACCAGCTTCCCAAAGACCTCCCCAACTCTGGCTGCTGGGTCTAAGATAGGACAGGGAATCACATCCTTGCAGCCCTGAACATTGGGCAGAGCTCTCTCTGCTCCCTACATGGGAGAGTTTTACATCCCCAAGGATCCTCCAAGGTGTGTCCCCAGCCTTGGTGACAGGAGCTGAACAGTGGGGACTGATGATCCCACCTGTTCCCAGCAGCAAGGTGACACATGCAGCTTCCTCTTCCTCAGAGCTTGTCCTGATCCTGCAAGCACTGCTGAGGAAAAGAGTTTCCATCCCATCCCTACCTAAAAAAGAAGTATCTCCTTGGCTTGTCCCACTAGAACATGGAGCAACCAGGAGCAAGGCCTTGGTACATGCCAGGGACTGGATGTCACGTGGATGGGCTGTCTTGGGCTCACCTCATCCTCATTGTCAGAGTTGGGAAAGGAGGGTTTGATCCAAGCATCCCTCTCAAGAAAAAAGAAAACACCAGGCAGCTCCTTGACTGAGTCCTGGAAGCTGTAACAGTCCTGGATTGAACTGGGTGAGTAGAGGGATCTCATCAGGAGCTGCAGTGACAGGACAAGGGGGATGGCTTCAAACTGAAAAAACAGGGATTTGGATTGGATATTAGAAATTCTTCCCTGTGTGGGTGGGGAGGCCCTGGCACAGGTGGCATAGAGAAGCCCCTGCATCCCCGAAAATGTCCAAGGCCAGGCTGGATGGGGTTTGGAGCAGCCTGGGATAGTGGAAGGTTTCCCAGCCCACGGCAAGGGGTGGAACTGGATGAGTTTTAATGTCCTTTCCCACACAAACCATTCCACAATTCCATGACCTACATTTGGAGACTGGTGTTTGTACATCCCTCACTGCACATGCCACTCCTGACTCCTGGAGCCCCGTGCCTCCCTGAGCACCGGCAATCAAGAAGAAAAGTTCTGGGGCAAGCTGTGAAATCTCCGAAATGAAAACCAATTCCATCTCCATTTCACAGGGCCTAATGTGGCATTTACAACATAAACAGTCGCTTCTGTTAGGGAGGGAAATTAAAAAGCTGTGCTACATAAAAGTGAACAATGTTTAAAGTTCTGCTGGAAATGAACATTTGGGTTGGAGTTAATTACAAAGGGGTGCCGGGCACGGAGCCCCCGCAGCCACAGCAGCCACAGCACCACTGCCTCAGGGACAGAGCAGGGGGATTGGAACACCAAAGCTGCTGAGGGTGCTTTGAGGGAGGCAGAGGATGGAGCTGAGATTCACAGGACAGCCAGGCTGCAGAAATAGCTCTCATCTCAAACAATCATCACCAAGCTCCTCCTTTCCAGCTGGAGAGGAGCTTCCTGGGGCCAGAGAAGAGCCCATGCCAGAGCTCTGAGTTAATTTTACATCCCCATCTCTCAGCAGGGTCAAACAGCCCTAGGATGCAGAAGTCCTGGCATTAATTACCATGCTGTCCTTTAATTTCAGCACAGCAGTGGGGCTTGTGAGTTACCCCCAGCTGGACTGATCCTACCACAGGAATGAATTTCAGTTGGGAAACGTGAGAGTGTTTGAACTGTGACAAGGGTGAAGTGCTGGAAGAGCATCTTGAGAGCGCTGTTGGGTGATGCCAGCAAAGAATGGAATCAGCTTCAGCCCAAACTCTGGAACCTCTGCAAACTCAGACCTGAGGTGAGGATGCCTGTGAGAGGAGAGAACTGGATGTGCCATGGAATCACAGGATCATGGAACAGTTTGGGGTGGAAAGGGCCTTAAAGCTCATCTGGTTCCACCCCCTTCCCTGGGCAGGGACACCTTCCACTGTCCCGGGGGTCTCCAAGCCCCATCCAATCTGGCCTTGGACACCTCCAGGGATCCAGGAGCAGCCACAGCTGCACTGGGCACCCTGTGACAGGGCCTGCCCACCCTCACAGGGAGGAACTTTGTCCCAACATCCAACCTAACCTCGCCCCTGTCAGTGTAAAACCATTCCCTTTGTCCTGTCACTACCTGCCCAGATAATGAGTCCCTCTTGGGGCACCCCCAGACTACTCCTGAGGAATCTCCCAACCATCTCCTGGGCATGGCATGCTTCCCAGCTCCATCTGGAAATAGATTCTGTGTATCTCCCCCTGCCATGAACTTCGGGCTTTTGCTTTGCCCAGAGCCCAGCAGGAGCTCTAAGAGACTCAGAGAATCCCTGCACTCTGCTCAGCTCCAACACAGCAGCAGCATTGCCCATGGAAGGGATGCGATGAGGGTCCAGGTGGCAGCAGGGACACAAAAACACCCCAAAAAGTGACTGTGTGAACCACCAGGGGCTGGTTTTGTCTGCACAAGAGGAGAGCCACAGGAATAATCTTCCAACACAGAAACAACCAGTGGCAGGAGGGAGGAAAGCTCCTGTCTGTGTCCGCAGAAGAGTGGATAAAAATAATAAGCTTAAATTGCAGCAAGGAAATGTTAAGAAAGACATTAGAAACAGCTTTCTGAAAAAGAAATAAAATAAAAATATAGCTTTGCACAATCTCACTTTCTAAGCACCACTTAGACAAACTTAGTCCAGGTGTGGCAAAAGTGTAGAAGTCCTGTCAGATGGGCTTGGTGATGCATTTTCTGTACATGGTTTGACTGGAAATATGACATAGAAAACATGGCAGAAAAGAACATCCACTGGCAAAGAAACCAAACAAACAGCACAGGCTCTCAAGCTCCTTGGTCCTGTTCCTCACCTGTGTCAGGTGTTCCTGAGCAAAGCTCCTCTGCCCAGGATTATGTTTGATATGAACATGGCACAGACACGAGAGCTTTCCCCAAGCCTTTTTTCAGCCCTCTATGTGCACTGAAATCTCCTGATGCAAGAGGCTAGATCCTATTTTCTCTGGTTCAGGAAAAGAGATTTTGCAGGAGAAAGATCTTTCCCTTGCAGAAATGGCACAAAACCCCAGCAAACAAAACCACAAGGTCTTAATTCTCCTGTGAACAGATTGTAGCTTCAGGGGAGGACTGGCTCCCAGATCATTCCAGGGGATGTCTTGATTTACCTTGATCAGAACAATTTAGCAGACATTTCTTTCCAAAGAGCACTAATCACTTTTTTCCTCCTTCCTGTGCATAAAATAAGATTGAAACACACTGCACAAATTGCTTACCACAGTCCCAAAAATGCTAATCAGCTGCAAACATCTAAATCACGGCTCGAGCCCCAGCCTGGTAAGGTAAGAAAACAGTGTCAGTGCATAGAGAACTATTATTTACTGGTGTCAGAAATAACTCTGGCATTTCCATAACTGTGAGCCTGCATGACAACTTCCTCCGGGAAACTGCTTCAGCTGCAGAAAAATCCATGACTTGAATGAATTGGGTGATTTTTTTTATAAGGAGCAAGGAAATATGAACTGGGATGTGAGCGCTTAACCTTCCAAGGGCTCTGTCAGCTGGAGATCCAGGGAGAAATGTGCTCTTTAATAAACAAGCCAAGGTACTTTTCAGTGCCCTGCCTGGACATGCTAATTCCTGCTGTGTTATTGCATCCAAGTGTGGATGGCAGCACTGGATCATGAAGCTGCTCAGGGCTGTTATGGAGTTTAGGTTTAGTTCACTGGAAGGACCATCCGTGGAAGCCTTGAGTGTCAATGGTCTCTCCCTGTCCCTGTGCCCTCCAGCTCTCCTCCTAAGCCATCCTGCTCTTCTCTGGGACTTCAGCTGAACCAGCATGGAAAATTATTACTGATGAATGCCAAGCCAAAGATCTGCCTGGCTGGTGGATGCCTGCTCTGTCCCCATCCCACTCCAGGCTCCATCATGCCTTGGGAGAACTTCCCTTTGACAGCCACCACACCCAGAGGTGTCCTCCTACTCCACACCTCTCCTGTGACACATCCATGTCCCACGGGCAGATTCCTGCACAAAGGGCCCATCTAAGCATCTCTCCTGCTGGTTAAAGCAGCATTTTAACTACAGCTCCAGCCAGTCTCAGCAGCAGTAAGTGCATCTACACACCCCTGGCTCCAGCAGAGCCCTATCACCACTGCCAGCTGTTTCCCCCCTCCAACCTCATCTTCTCCTATCTTTTGGGGAGCACTCCCAGTTAACAGGGCACGTCAGAACTATTTTCCCTGATTTTATGGCCCTCTGGTCTGGCAGCTCAAGTTAATACTTAGATTTATATTTTCCTGAGATAGTCCTGTTGAAATGAAAGGGGGAAAAAAACCCATCTTGATTTGCATTCCTTGGGGGAATACTGTCCAAGTTCATATAGATTTATGAGGGTGGGGGTAGATACTGACTTAGTCTCTCCAAGGCTCAGGTGGAGGAAGGGACACAGAGGACTCTTATCTTGCTCACACTGTTATAAAGACAGGGTCTACTCCACTGGAGCTGACTGAGGATTTACACCACTACAACCAAGATTAAAATCTGGCCCTGACTCCAGTCAAATCAAGTGAGCTACTGAGGATTAGGGCACTGCTAATAAGTAATTCTCACTGCAGCCACCGAACAGATAAATCGAGTAATGAAAGTGGAGTTGATGGGGAAATGCTCCTGGGCTGTCTGTAGATCAGGGAAAGGCAGGAGTGCTACAGCAAAGGGAACAGAGGGAAATGATCAGCTCTGGCCATGGGAACCAGCTCCTTTCGCAGGGAGGAGGAGCAGGGCTTTGTGAGGAGGATGCACAGGGAGGGACCCAGATCTCCCTTTCCTCCCAGCAGACAAAACAACAAAGCCTTAGCAGGAGCTTGAATGAAAGGCTTTCTACACAAAGGTAAGGTAAGGGTGAGACAAGCCCTGCTTTTGTCTCTCAGAAACAAGCCCCCTTAAACTTGCAGCTGAGCTTTCCTTACTGTTACGGAGCTGTAGCTTCCCTCACAGCTTCCCTCCTTCCTTTGCAGGAGACAGCAGGGCCCCTGCTCACCCACCTCACCACATCCGCAGCCCTGGAGGAAGGGGTGACATTTCCCAGGCATTTCCCCAGCCTCAGAGGTCCCCCAGCCTGGTGGAGAGATGCTGGGGAGGCTGAGAGCATGAGCACTGCTGCCCATTGCATGCCACAGCCTCCCATGGCAGCACCCCTGGCTGCAGCCGTCCCTGCAGCCCCCATCTCCCTGCAAGGCTCTTTCTGCCTTTACCCTTTCCCAGGGAACAGCCGAGGTAAGGCAGTGCATATGCTCACTGATATTTCAAATCCTCCAATTAACACGAAAATAATTCATGCATTTGAGCATTAAAAAGGTACTTAAGACAGAATAAATTCCGCTTCATTGTTTTCCGAGATTCACCTCCCACTCCCACAGATGAAGGAAATTTAAGAGGCAAACACAACCTGCTCCTCAGTCCATCTCTCCTGGCCACCAGATCCACCATCACCCTGTGTTTGTCCACTAATGAATTGTTTTGTAAAACTGGGTAATATTATTCAGTTCAGTGTATTCCAACCTGAGGGTGCAGCCAGGGAAGGTTATTTTAAGCTAATTGTCTGGGAATGTCCCTCCACAGATCAGACATCTGCATCCCTCCATAAGAATTACGTGTGATACTACAGAAGGGAGAGTTAAAAGCATCAGGAAGAAAGAAATAATCCTGTGTGCATCACCTTGAAACAAAACAAACTCTTATTTCAAAGGCTAGCTGCTTTAATCTTCCTTATAATGGGTTTCCATGTTCCTACAGCTTCACAGGTTTGTGGCTTCTGCATTTAGCACTGGAATAAACAATGCTCCAGTAATTGCCAGGTCACTGGTATTTACTTCTGTCTTTTTAAAAACCCTCCCAGCACAGCTGCCTTGAGTGGGATAGACTGTAATTTTCTTTACTGTCTCCCACTAATGAAGGCAAGAGGGCAGGAGGACCAAGTCAGATGGTGGAAAACGAAGGCAAACAGCATGGTTGACTTTCAACATGATATTAAAATAAACTCCCACCTGTAACAGATTAATTGGCCTGGTCTTTGGCAGCCTGACGGGAAATAAAGACCACTGCTCGAAACCCAGTGCATTATTGTTTTTAATTATAGCTGTTTTTCTCAGCTGGCCTGGTGAAAGGATTATTTTCCCACATGGATGTTTCCTGTGCAATTAAGGATGAGCAGATAACGGGGATGGGGCCAGTGCAAAGCTCGGGGAGGGGACAGCAAACCAAGCATGCTCCAGCAAGCTCCCAGAGCTGGGATTTATTGTTTCCTTCAGAGGAATGGGTGTCTGGGCTCCACCTCCCAAAAAACAGTGGGTGCTTTTATCTCCTTGCTGCTCTCATGGTGCAAAAGCCAGAGCCAGAAGCAGGGACAGCTCCTCACTCTGCAGGGACATGGGCAGGGCTGGGACTGAGGATGAGGCTGGCACAGGTGAGACATCACCTCTCTGACCAAACAGAGCTGTGTTTGATGAGTCCACAGGTGCTTCCCTGTGTGGCTCCTTCCCAGCTCTTAGGAAAACCAGTTATTTTCCCAACAGAATAAAGCAAAAGCTATTCTGTATCCTTGTATGCCCTTATCCTCCTAACTTCTGGAATCATGTCAACAAATTCCCTGGCTGCTCCTTTTAATGTCCCCATATTCCTTGAATCTCAAAGAAGTTCCTTGCCATTGTCTGGCTGTGAGTTGGCACAAATGCATATCCGTATCCTGAAGAAAAGCCAAGCTGCATGCACAGGTCACCCAACAGACATGGGGAGAAGTCCCTGCTCCAGGCAGAGCATCACAAGAGTTTGCAGCTCTAAATTTAAGTTCTTTCTGCAGGTTGAGCTATTAATTACAGCTCTGGAGTGTTTCATGACAGTGCCTATTCACTTCCTGTGCTCTGCCATGAGGCGCTGGAATAGCACTGGATAATTCATGGAGGGGAACAGCAACGGAGGTTTACAGCTCATTGGGAAATTCACTTCCATGAGAAAGTGCAGCAGAACACAATAGAGGCACTGAGGATTCCACCACATGCCCTTTTTATGCTCCAAGCTGGTGGGTCTGAAAAGCAAGGAATGTTTGGTCTAAAAACGAGTCATCAAATTTTGGCCACAATTAGCAATATGTTCTTTCATTGCTATGCTCAAATGTTTGATGGAAAACAGACAGCTCCTGCTGAAAAGCCCATGCTAAAAAAACCCCAACTTACTTTCTGTGGGAGAGGGGAAAAAAAAAGAGAACACAATCTGCTATCAGCTCAACCATTATTAAAGGGAGAAATCCTAATCCCATATGCTGCCGTTTACTCAACCATCTCCACCACATGCACACGGTGTCCTTACAGAGGAGAGATGAGAAAAAAAGCCCCAGAAAGACAAAACTGGTTCTCCTCCAAACTGATTTTGGTAACAGAAAATGAGCAGAGCAAGGATGTCCTCCATCCTTGCCCTGACCTGGAGAGTCTCAAGCTGTGGCATGGGGAATCTCAGGAGGTTCAACAAGGCCAAGGGCAGGGGCTGCAGCTGGGTCAGGGCAAGCCCCAGGATCAATCCAGGCTGGGGATGGAGAGCAGCTCTGGGAGGAGCCCTTGGGGTGCTGGTGGGTGAGAGCTGGACAGGCCCTGGCTCAGAACCCCCCTGTGCTGGGCTGAGCCCCCAGCGTGGGCAGCAGGGGAGGGGGGGATTCTGCCCCTCTGCCCCACTCAGGTGACACCCCACCTGCAGAGCTGCCTCCAGCTCGGGGGTCCCAGCACAGGAAGGAGCTGCAGCTGCTGGAGCCAGGCCAGAGGAGGCACCAGGATGAGCAGAGGGATGGAGCAGCTCTGCTGGGAGGAAAGGCTGGGAGAGCTGGGGGTGTTCACATGGAGAGGCGACCTTATTGTGTCCTTCCAGAGCCTGAAGGAGTTGACAAGAAAGATGGAGAGAGACTGTAGGTAAGGAATGGAGTGACAGGATAAGGGGGAATGGCTCCTCACTGCCAGAGGACAGGGTTAGATGCAATTTTGAGAAGGAATTCTTGGAGAGGAGAGTGGGAAGGCCCTGTCACAGGTTTCCCAGAAAAGCTGTCTGCCCCTGGTTCCCAAGGCCAGGCTGGATGGGATTTGGGGTAACGTGGCCTAGTGGAAGGTGTCCTTACCCATGGCAGGGGATGGACATGGATGAGCTTTAAGTTCCCTTCCAACCCATATCATTCCAGCATACAATTCTATGACTTCTTCTCCTTACTGTATTTCTTGGGATTTTTCCTTGGCCTTTTCTTTGTCTGTTGTACCACCAGAGTTCAAAAAGCATACAGAAAAATATGATAAATAGGAAAATATCTCCATGGCATTTGAGATGTGATGCTTCTGGTAGTAAGAGCCTTTACATTCTCTTCAAGTTTCAAGAAATCTGAGCAGAAGCTGCGTTCTGAGAGAAGAAATCAAAGAGGTTTAAAAAGCCCCAATGCTGCTGTGGGATAACTCCAGAAGAGGGAGTGTGGCAGGGAGAGAAACCTCCCACATCGTGTTGCAGGTAACAAGGAGATGGTTCATTACAGGCAGTTTCACAGAACTTGACATCTTAAATTTTTTACAGCAGCCATGGGCATGGCAGGATCTGGTGATTTGCCACCTGCACTGAATTTGTTACCTGCAAAGACGGTACCTTCCTAAAAGCAAAAAAAAAGAGAAGAAAAAGGAAAAGCAAGAGAAGTTCCTCCAGCAGAGACACACCGTGTGGCTTGTTCTGTGAGCAGCAGGCCCGGCAGGTGGTGCTGGATGAATTAATGCTTCATTAAGGACCTTTCCCAATGCTGGTGTTCCAGCGTGGTGCTGAGCACGCTTGAGCTGGAGGAGCTCCATTCCTGATGAGCTACAACCCAGTGCCTTGAACATTTGGGTTATTAGAGTCAGGAGAGCAACTCCAAGGTTATTGCCTCGCTCTGAACCAGCTCTGCATATTTTTTGAGTGACTGAAGACTCTGCTGCTTTTTCTTTGCTTCTCTCTCACAGCCAACAGTCCCCACCGAGCCCTGGAGTGGCTGTGCTTGGCGGTGACAAAAAGCTCACAGTTTAGCTCCGGTTGGTTCTGTCTCATCATAAACTTTACAGGCTTCTGGAGGGCCCTTTTTCCATGAAGAATGAGCATGGGAGCACGGGCTGAGCGCAGCAGTGAGGCTGAGAACACTAACTCCAGTTGAGATTTGCAAGAGATGATGGGGAATTTTGCCTTGCAACTCCCATTAATTTCTGTCGCAGCTACGTGATGTTGAACACATGATTTATCGTGAGTCTCGTGCTGCTTTGTGTTGCTTTTCAGAGTAAAATATCACCTTTCCCTTATATAAGAACAATCCCCTCTCCCAAAATCCTGGCTCTGTCAGTGGCACATTAGGAGCATTTATAAAAGTGAGTGGAGCGTTAATAAATTAGCAGGTACCTCACAAACTTCAGCACAGAATTCCAGAATGGTTTGGGTTGGAAGGGATCCTAAAGAATATCTCATTCCACAGCCCTGTTAGGGGCAGGGACACCCCCCACTATCTCAGGTTGCTCCAACCCCCTCCAATCTGGCCTTGGATACTCACAGGGGTAGGGCAGCCACAGCTTCTCTGGGCAATTTGTCCCAGGAACTCACCACCCTGACAGGGAAGCATTTCTTCCCCAAATCTCATCTATCTCTCTTCCATCTTAAAGCCATTCTCTCTTGTCCTGTCACTCCAGGCCCTTTATGTCAAAGGTAATGGGGAACTGCAGGGTTGTTCCAGTTTTTTGACCGAGTAGGGCAAGAAAGACCTAAAATTAGCTTTGGGAGCCCAAACTTCAGCACAGGCTTTGCACCCAACACAGAGAGAACAAAGGAAAATAGAGAGAATGAGACCTCAAAACTACAGTTTCCATTAAATCCAGGCAAATAGGGTGTACATTGACCTGTTCCTTCTGCAGGCACCTCTCATCAGATGTAATTAAATGGAATAACCAGATTTGTGGCATTAGAACAGCCCAGTCCAATCCTAGGTTGTGCTGCCACTGAGGAGGAAGACAGGAGATCTTGGGGAACTTCTGAAATAATTTTAGTAATGAAGCCAAGCCTCAGGTGAAAGGTTTTCAGTAGCAATCACTGTCCTCACCTGTTGGGCACTTGGAAAGAACTCATGCATCTCACTGTCCTGCTTGCATTTATAAAACTTCCTTGCACTCAGAAGGGTTCCAAAGCGATTAGAATTGACTGTCTACAGGATTCATTTCCCTGGGCCTGAACTGCATCGATTCTGGTGTAGAGCACAGCGGCTCTTTAACGACGAGCAGTAACAAACCATGAGAATTTGAGGCAGGAGGTCAAGAACGACTCAGCCATCCAAAACCCAAAGAAAAAAAAAAATAGGGATTGAGGGAAAAGCACTGTAGTTAAAATAATGTCAAATTTGAGCAGAGCCATGGCCAGTACCTTCAAGCTTCAGGAAATTTCCTTCAAGCCATACACGGGCAGGTGATTACTTTCTCAATTTTGGTTGAAAAAGTCCAACATGGATGTATAAAAACTCCCATTATTTGCTGGGTTACAACAGAGGGAATTACCAGCCTTATTTGACAGCATCTTGAGCTTTCTGATTGATTTCCCAGCTAAGCTGTTGACCAGGGATGACCCAGCGAGGATGGCAGCCCCGGCTCGTGCAGCTCCCCCCCAATCTGCCTGGAGAATGAGTGATCTCTGTGCACCAGCAGTGACCCCGCAGGCAGAACAGTTTCTTAGCACCTTTATTAGAAAACAGTAAGGATATGAGAGCAAAGACCCCTGGTTTTATTTGAGGGTGCACTAAATAATTTATTTTCCAGCGCGACTTTCAGCTGGTCTGTCTGCTTTGCTCTGGGAATCACAGAATCCCAGAACAGTTGGGGCTGGAAGGGATCTCTGGACATCATCCGTCCCAACCTCCCTGCTGAGGCAGAGTTACAGAGAGCAAGTGACACAGGAATACAATCCAGGTGGGTTTTAAATATCTCCAGAGACAGAGACTCCACAACCTCCCTGGGCACAGGAGATGCAGCCAACAGGAGACACTAACCTGTATTTCTGAGTGTCAGACCCTAATTCCGGCAGGAGGGACCAACTGAAAAAGATCTTTAATACTAAAACTTTTTCTGCTGGCCATGACCTCCAAACACCCTGGATCTCTCCATAGTTCCCACAACTTGTGTGACAAGAGCACAGTCACACCTTGGACTTCCCTTCTGGCCAGGCCTGTGAATTAGATGTGCCAACCTCCTCCCAGCTGGGCTCACCTCCCTCATCTCCTGGACACACCATTCCCAGGAATGTCTTGCAAAAAGCTTTCATACTGCTGGAAGGACCATGGGGAGAGAGCACAAAGCCTGAGCCGAGCCATTAGCACAAACCCAGCAGATCCAAAAACACCGAGGCAGAATTATGCCTCCCACAAGGTCAGATCTCTCAGTGCCACAGGATTTACGTGCACACACAATCTGTGGAGTGGGATCCCTCTCCAACCTCCACAAGCATCCTGCTTCCCAGCTGTGCACCTCCTTTCTATGCCTCAGCTTCACAAACACCCAAACCCCTATGCTTTGAAATCAGTGTTCTCTCTTTACCCTGACTGTGCTGCTTTCCCAGGTTCCTGGGAAGCCTTTCTGTGTCCCTGGCTGTGGCAGGCAGGGTTGTGGTTGCCCCATGCAGACGGGAGGTGAAGCGCGGTTGGTTATTGCTGGCGGTGCCATCTGGAATGTCCTGTGGCTCCCAAATGGATGAAGGGAGGGAGAGGTGGATTCCATGGCACACAATTTTTCTAAAAGAGATAAAAAAATCTGCTGGAAATGTTTGTAGCCAGCTAGCCCTGGAGAAGAGTGGTTAAAGAATGGATGAGTGCCTTAAGGGACCCAAAACTTCCAAAAACTGTAGTACTGCCTGAGTGGGTTTGTCCCAATGACACCAAAGGTCTCTCTTAGCCAGTTCAGAGCTGCTGAGCCCTGGGGATGAAGATCCTGCTCTGAAGGTAATAAATCAGATATGACAGAGGGAAAACTGATGGGGAATGCACGAGGCAAAGAGCGCAGGAAGTTGGCTAAGAGATCCCAGAGACCGCATGGGAGAGAGTTCATTACTTTTCTCAAGTCACTGCTGTTAATTACATTCAGGGCTCAAAATAAAAGTCATCTCTAGGTGAGGAAGCCTGACAGGGCTACATTGTATTTTGTGTTTGCTGAGTTACCTTTCCTCCATCGCTCACCTGGTGGGGAAGGTTTGCTCGGACTGCGGTGACAGCAGATTAATCACTGGCTTTGCTGCCATCTTTGAAAAATGAATTTCAGGCCCCTGCATTTCTCATCAGTGCATCTCTCTTCCTGCTGCCTCCTCGCTGGCACAGGAGGGCTGGAGGCTATTTTAAATGGAAAGCTAGGACGAATCTGAGGCTGACCTCCTCCGGGCAGCTTCCGAGGTGAAGGCAGAACTCCTGCCCCAGGGACAGCTGAAAACACGACCACCAGTGAGCATTGAGCCCTTACCTGAGCTGGGATCACTACAAATTGTGGTCTGGGTATATTTTTAGGAGGGGATGGGCAGCCAGGTGTCCTCACCTGTGCCAAACTGAGCTCGAAGAGTCGTGCCAGAGGCTGAGTGTTCACTGCTGCCCAGCACCCACTGTGGGCACACTGGGGTGCTAAAAAATGGCTCTTGGGGCTCCCCAACAGCAAAATGCTGGGGGCTCTTCTGCAGGGCCCATCCAGGCCACCAGGCTCAGCTTTTCCAGGAGGAGCTGGCCTCCCCCAACAAGTAAATCCAGCTGCTGTGAAAGAGCCGGATCCGCTGGCGATGCCGCAACCAGGTGTTTGAAACAAAGGCATGGGAAGAGCAAAATTAGGTCAAATCTGCTGATGAGAGATGAGTAAATAACAGTTGCTATTCCAGGGAGCTTTTGTTCTCGCTAAAAGGAGAGCAGGCAGCTTTGCAGATCTGTCTCCTCTCATTCCTGCTGAAGCAGGGGTTTAGGCATCCTCAAAGTTTCATGGGAGCATAAAAGGAGGCTGCAGGGAGGGAGGGGGTTTTAAACTGTGCACGCTCATGGAAATGTGTAGCTGAGGCTGTGAAAAGTGATTAATAGAGCCAATCAACAAACAATAGTGGGAATATTATTGAAAGACTTTCTTTGCGAGTGTCTGAGCACGATGGATTGACAATATAGAGGAGTGTGCTGCTTTATAACTGGAATTTTTTCCTTGCAAGTATAATAAGAAAGTGGCTAATAATAGGATGGAGAATATTTTCAAGGTGTGTTTTATTATCCACTTATCTCTGACGCTTGCCAAAAGAGGCCTGAATATTCCTCAGTACATTGGAGACTTTCTGGCAGGGGAGAAAGACTGATGAGTGCTATAAAATAGGGAGTTAATGAAAGCAACTACATCTAAATGCAATATCTGGGTCCCATGGCTGAGATTTCCTGCGGACCGACACGGTATCCCTCTGTGGTTCAGGCTCTGCAGCCAAGTGAAATGATGTTCTCTGCCACAGGAGGTGGGGGAAGCTGAGAGTCATTGCCAGCATTTAATGACAAGAAAGTAAGATCGTAGAACCGTAGAATGGGCTGGGCTGGGACCTTAAAGATCATCAAGATAATTGCCATTATCTAATTTGCTGATAAAAAGGAGTTCCACAAGCTCCTGCTTCCCAGAGGGATGCAGGCAGAGAAGCTGGCATTCTCCAGGCAAAGGAATTCGAGAAAAAAGCCCAGAGTGCTTTTTTTCTCATAGAGAGCTAAATAAGGGGCCATAAATGCTCAGTTATGTATTCCCCACCAAAGCATCCAGGATTACCTGAAATCCCACAGCTGCCAGCAGTATCCCAGAGCCATTCAAACTGCAGGACCCCCCAGGTGTCTCCCACTGAGGGGAAATGTTGGAGTTTGGCTCATTTTTCCTCTCATTCCCGCGACGTGATCCCAACCAAGCTGAACGTGCAGGAGTTGGAGATGTGCTTTATGCTCTTTGTAATACCAGCTGACAGTAGATATATATATATTTATATAAATAAATAAAAAACCCTTCTATACACAAAAATCTATCTATATTTGAAGCATCTAAAAGAATTACTTCACTGAAAAACATGGGAGATGTTGATGGCAGTAAAAGCTGTCAGAGATTTAGCACTGCTGGGCCTTAAGAAATGCTGTTTTTGTGGATGCTCCTCGTGCAGTGCAGCTTCCCCAGCTCTGCTCCATCACCTCCCCTCATCTCCACAGCCACCAGCCCTGGCATCTCTCACCTCATTCAAATTCCAGAGGTTCCTCTCTAACGTGCTGAGCAAAAGCTTCCCACTTCTTATCCCAAGCTTTCAATCTCATGAGAAATATTAAAAGGAAAACATGAAAATTACAGGAAAAGTATCCAAAGGATCGTAACCTGCCACAGTAATGAAAAATCCAATTGGGCTTGGAGTGGAGCTGGGCTGATGTAAAATAAAGAGGAAAATGAGGGATGTTTAGTCCTGCCTGCGGAAAGTGCTGCTGTGTGGGGCAAGAAACAAAATGCTAAATAAATCCACAGATGGAACGTTTCCTGGGAATCACAGAATTATGGAATATCCTGAGTGAGAAAGGGACCCACAGGGATCATCCAGTCCAACCCCTGGCCCTGCACAGACACCCAACAATCCCACTCTGGGCATCCCTGGAGTGGTGTCCAAACACTCCTGCAGCTCTGGCAGCCTCGGGGCTGTGCCCATTTCCTGGGGAGCCTGGGCAGTGCCAGCACCCTCCGGGGGAACAACCTTTCCCTGATCTCCAGCCTGAGCCTGCCCTGGCCCAGATCCAGCCATGCCCTCAGTTTCTGGATGCACCAGGCACTACAGAGGGGAGATGATGGGTTCAGTTATCCCTGGGAAAACAGCAGGACCTCTGGAAACTGGCAGGGGTAACTGGTAGGGAAGGAGAAGGGTGCTGTGTCCTGATGGACCATCCCTGGCTGGAGCCCGAAGTTCTGCCCCATCCCAGATCAGCTGCATCCCCTCTTTGTGCCTCAGAAAGCACTGCAGCCTGGATGCACCTCTTTTTCCAACCCCAGCCCCACCAAATCCCATCTCTTAGCCTGAGTTAAACCAACAAATCCCACTCCCAACCCCCATCACTCCCTTTGCCAGGCATGGAAGAGCGACTTCCCTGTCAAGCTGTGCAGCTTCAGCTCTCCATGGCACCCGGCACTCCAATATTCACAGAGCCACTCAGAGACAGGCAGGGTCTATTAGTGCTAATGAAACTGGGGAGGCCAATTCCCCACGCAAATGAACTTGCAGGAAGGGGATTACATCTCCTCACATACACGAGGTTGAGATCTGGCATCTGTGGCTCTCTTTAAAAAGCCTGACCTCATTCCTGCCTTGTAAACACCCAAGTATGAATAATAATAAAATCCCCTCACTTTTCTTGCAGAATCATTATATTGTTTTATTATTTTCCTATTCATGCTGTCAATAATAAATCACATTACCCAAGATGTTCACATTTATTAGATTATTTAGAGCTCAGCATCTCTGGCATGGGTTTGTGCTCGTGCTGTTACCAGAGCTCAGGGTCTGTTAATAACTTCGGGTCTCCAGCACACACCTTTCATTAAACAATGCAAGAGGGGACAATAGTCCTGAATTAGCAATGCCATCCAAACATTCCAGTGTCATGGGAGGGTCGGGAGAGCAGCTTTGGGCTTCAGGGCCAGGTTGGACAGGGCTTGGAGGAGCTTGGTATAGTGGAAGGTCCCTGCCCATGGCAGGGGGTGGGATTGGATGTATTTTTAAATTTCCTTCCAACCCAAACCATCCTGGGATTCTACAGAGCTCCTGCAAACATTGGTAAAGGGGAAGGAAAAGCTTAAGAGGGGTAAGAGATACAAAGGAATAAACAGAGCTTAAAGGCAAAGCTCGCGCCCTTCTCCAACACCAAACTAACCCAAGAAACAGCAGGGAAAGCTGAATTCCTACAAATTTTTTCTCTGCTCACTTAAATTGCCCCCTTCCTCCAAGTGATGCACAAACCCATGAGAGGATTCTTCATCTGCCAACCTGACTATGGAATTTTTAGCCCATTTCCAGGTGTGACCTGGGCACACTGAACAAGTTGGAGAAGGCCACACAAGGCCCTGGGAGATGAATTTCTACCAAGTATGCAGCGCCTTCCCTGGGTTCCTTTGGGCCACAGAGAGTTTTAGTGGTGACACACAGTGTCACCCATCTGTGTGAGCTTGCAAAGCCTTGGATCACCAAGAGAAGCATGTGGGCTTCATGAGGGGCTCAGTGTGGAGTCAAAGACCTCTCCCAAAGAGAACTGGGAGAGAAATTGCAGGACAAGAAGAGGAGGAATTTACTCAGTAGATACACACAACACAGGCATAACAAATCCAGGGTCTTAACTCTTGACTTCACTGCTGAAGCCAGAGAATCACCATCCCTTGGCACCAGAGCAGTGGGATTTTGGGATGCACCTTCTCTGCCAGCTTCCTTGAATAAAGTGCAATTTAGCACTTCAGGTTTGTTTGTGCAGGCTCAGCCTGGGGCTGCGAGGGCAGGCAGAGCTCCCAGGGCAGCAGCGAGAAAACAAGCCCAGCCCTGGCTGGTGCATGTGAGCAAAAGAGAATCATATGGTTGAAGAGAAGAGTAATTGTAGTGGAAATTCAAAATCACTTCACTGAGCCCATTTCATGCTGTCCTTGTTGATCCTGTAAATCAGCAGCGGCAATTTATTCCTAAACAACAACAATACTGAATGAGGAAGAAAATGAAATAATTGTGTTTTGACCAGCTTGAGACAATTCCTCCATATTTATAAACACAGGTGTCGACTGTAAAGGCCCTGTCATGCTCATCAGGCAGCACCAGGCTGAGCTGTGCAGCATGGCCAGGGCAGGAGGCTCCTGCCAAACTTGGCCAAGGCTTTGAGATTCCCATCTGGCCTCCCAGAAACCAAAAGAATTCATCAGGGAAAAGCAAAGCCAAAACAGCCAGAGCAAAACACCTCCACGTGTGCATCCGGGCCCCAAACCAGGACTGTCCTGGCTTTTCCTGATGTTTCTGGCATCTTCCTGGGCCATCCCCAGCCAGTCCATCTCACGCCCACCCATGTTTACCTGAGCTCTGCTGCTTCACTTCTGTCCTTGCCCACAAGAGTCCTCACTTCCCAGCCCTTGGGACATGCACAAATCACAGAATCACAGAATGGTTTGGGTAGGAAGGGACCTTAAAGATCATCTTGTTCCACCTCAGGGACACCTTCCACTGTCCCAGGCTGCTCCAAGCCCCATCCAGCCTGGCCTTGGACAGTGCCAGGGACCCAGGGCAGCCACAGCTGCTCTGGCCACCCTGTGTTAGGACCTCCCCACCCTCACAAAAAACAATTCCTTCCCAATATCCCATCCAGCCCTGTCCTCTGGCAGTGAAAGCCATTCCCTGTGTCCTGTCCTTCCATCCCTTGTCCCCAGTCCCTCTCCAGCTCTCCTGGAACCCCTTTCAGCCCTGGAAGGGGCTCTGAGCTCTCCCTGAAACCTTCTCCTCTCCAGGTCAGCACTTCCAGCTCTCCCAGCCTGGCTCCAGAGCAGAGGGGCTCCAGCCTTTGGAGTCTCTCCATGGCCTCTCTGGTCAGGCTCCGGCAGCTCCACATCTTTTCAAGTGCAGAGGAAATATTGTGGTTTCTATTAAACTGTCCAAGGCAGACTCAGCCCTGTGCCGGTCTCCCCCAGGGGATGCTCAGCCAGTCAAGGAAGGGACTGGCTGGAAGGGGCAGTGCTCAGACCTGCTGCATGCTCCCCAAACCTCAGATCCATCAGCGTGCAGGGGCTGGAACATCCTGTATTGCCTTTAGCTATCTCCGAGCCCTTCATCCTTGATCAGAAGATAATCAATGGGCGGAAAAAGAATCTGACATCCAACCACCTTCACTTTTAACCATCCTCAGGATTGTACCTGTCAGTCTCCCACACTACTCCATCAATCCCTGGGGGATCTGGGACTCCCTCAGCCTCTGTGTTACCTTCCTAAGAGCTCTGACAGCCTCAGCATCACAGAAAAGAGGTGCCAGCAGTCAGACCCATTTGCAGAGGAAACCAAGGTAAAACAGCTCTCCAGGTACATCAATCAAAGTGTCTTCTAGGGGAATATTCTGCCTTTTTTCCCTAAAAAATGTATTTGGCAGATGATGAAAACAATGTCAGACTTTGTCTGCCTCACAGTTCTCAGCAGAAGACCTCTCAGCTCATTTTCTACAGTCTCTACTCCAGGTGCTGGATCCTTTGTGATCCCCACTGGATCTAGCAGCTGGAAAACCTTCCAGCTCTCTCCTTATCCGTTTCATTAATTATTATCTTTAGTTTCACCCTCATTTCCTTAAGCTGTTTTGACAGCCTTGTTGGTCCATCAATCAAGTGTCTTGTAAGTACTTTTGAAATTCTTGGTGAATCTCAACCAAACTTGACAAGGGATGATGAGACTTCACTGTTAAAGGGAAAAAGGAATATGAGAAAACCTAAAATAACAGCAACAAAAAAAGCAAGATGTAAAAAGAGGCTGGCTAAAGGGAAAAGCCCCTTTTCTCTGGAGGTAGAGAATATAAAACATAAGATATAAAACTTCTTCCCCCTTCAGCACAAGTTCCTTATTCCTGTACTCTGTGAAGGGGGAAGGCAATGCTCTCCTCCCAAAAAAACCCAGCACAGGCCACGAGACAGCACCCAGGAAAGTTTAACTGTAATAAATGGAAAAGTTTCATCAGGATGTTTGTTTGAAATCTGTATCACAGACAGGGAGATGTTCCAGGGGGAGCAAACATCATCTTGATTAAGATTCTGCAGCACAGGAGGATCAGGAGATGCCTCCTATGAGAAGTTTGCCCTCTGAGCCTGCTGTGCCTGGAATCTCTGGAGACAAAAGATAATTCCAATATATTTTATTCCTTCTTTTCTCCCTTTGGACTAAAACACCCCCATGGCATTTTGACCTTCCAGTTTCAATCCCACTATAATGAGCCCCAGGCATCCCTTTAGCAGGATCCATGAGCAACCTCTGCTGTGACACTCCTTCCTCTGGCTGATGACAAGGACATTTCCTCAGTGTTTTTCAGGGATCATTCACGAATCTTCCCTTTCTAGCTCAAATTCAGCTGCATGGGGCTGCTCTTTCTCAAGTTTAATGATGCCACGGTCTCCAGAGAGCAGGGAGATCATTTTATGGAGTTGTGGATGATGGATTGATGGAGGAAGGAAGGGGCCATCCCACAGTTTGCCAGTGCACGCTGCAGGAAATGTACTTTGGCTGTCATTTGGGCTGAGATGGACAGATGGAATCAGGGCATCACTGCAAGGAAAATTATGGAAATATGAGGTAATGCCAGTTTTTGCTTATCAGGTTCATGTAGATGGTGCAGGATGAGAGGAAAACTCAGAGAAGGGCTGGGAGGATAAAAAGTAGCTTTAAGAGGAGGGAGATATAGGGGCAGGCTACTGTTTCCTGCAGCAAAGATGGATTGCTTCATCTCTGGAAGTTTCTCCTGTCCAGCTCTTCCCACTGCCCTCTTGACTTCGTCCCTTTTCCTAGGATTACACCTGTCAGAGTCTGGGTTTGAGCACCTTCATCACTCCCCCTGCCCTTGCCTTCCGGCCCTCAGAGAGGTTTTAGCCTCTTCTCCAAGGTTCTCCAACACCAGGCACTTGGCACCTAGCAGGGATTTCTGGATTGCATTTGGAGTCCAAACCACAATTACTGGAGTTGGTTTTGCTTCACACAGTGATAACAAAACCTCTCTCCTGTCTCCTGCTGCTGCCCCAGACTGATCCCTGATAAAGGTGAGAATACCTCAGACACACACAGAGCTGCATTTCCCATTACTGCTGTTGCTATTGAAGTTATTAAGATAATTGCTGTGCCAGACTTGCCACAGCAGCGGCTCTTAGCTGGTAATGCTGCCTGTTTTACACTTGTGGGGACGGATAAGTGGGGGAGATTTACACCCAGGCTGACAGTCAGCTGCATTCCCACACCTGATAATTTGCACTCGGAGCCGACTGGAGCAAGAAAGGCCAGTGCCTCTTTTCCAACCTGCTTGTTTTACGTTCGCTTTGGTTTCGCTATCAACTAAATGCACTCAAGGGTAAAGGCTCCTCCGGGACCTGTGAAACGGTGCTACTGCAAACACAACAACTGTATTTGTTGCCACGGCGATGGTTAATAACATTAAAATGGAACACAGGCTCTTTTGCAGCAGGACACACGGGCTGGTGCCTCTGCAGATTGGGGGTGCTGGAGGCAAGGGGGGACACAGAGCTCAGTGCCTCTGGCTCACACACACTGGGGGGTTCCATGCTGGGGAGCTCCTGTGCCCATAAGGAGACAGAAAGGACAGATTTGTATCCCAACCAGGATGGAGAGGATGGAGAAACCTGAAAAACGTGAGAGGGGCGGTGCTGAGGTCTTTATAGCTGGACAAAATGCTGGCTTGGGGCCGCGCCATGTCCCTCCGGCCAGCAGCACCGAGTTGTGCAGTGCAGAAGTCTCCAGGATGACCTTTCCTAGACAGACACTAGAAAGCCATTACTGAGCACAAGCCAATTTGCTTTGCAAGTCTAAGTGGCAATTTTCCTTCTTAAATACATTACAGTTGAAGGTAAATGGCTATAAACAGAAAGTTACTCCTCACTCCCTCCGCAGAGACCTCTCCCTGTGGTTATGAGCTATGATCTTAAAAAATAGTGTAGCGAGGCACTGGCAGCTCAGGACACAGTTGTTTTCAGCGAGTGACTTCTGTGCCAGGCTTTTATTAAGAAGGAAAAAAAGATTAAGTGATAATATCCGCAGGGGGCAATGACTTCTTCAAATATCCTTATGCAGCAATTTTACCAGGGAGTGAAAAATTAAGAGCAAGGTTTAAGGTCTCTTGGATTTTATTCCAAGTAGGTGCACTGGCTGAAGAACGGCAGCTTGCCAAGCACCTCATGAAAATTCAGCAGGATGGGGTCATAAGCTGTGGTTATGTGAGGAATTGGAGGAGGAGGAGGAGGGGGAGGAGGAGGAGGAGGAGGAGGAGGAAACACAGGGATCGCAAAAAGCTTCCCCCCAGTCCCACTGCAGGTTGCATAGAGCTCCCGTGGCTGAGCTGATAAAAAAGGAGAGGTGATGTGTACAGCAAGGGAGACCTGCCCTGCCTTCCCACCACCCACAAGTCCCACCTGAGCCCCAGGAGAGCTTGTCCTGCCCATCTTCACTCAGGACTGTGGTGGCCAAACAAAGGCATTTCCCCTCCCAGCCATTCCTCCCAGTGCCTCTCAGCAAACAACCTGAGATTAAACTATTTAATTAGCAGCTCTCAAAAGCATGATGGGATTCCCTTATTTTTGATCAACTCGTTGGTCTTTCCTATCCACCAACACCTGCCTCCAGCTGCAGCACGGTGGCTCCAGACAGCCTCACACAAAGGCAGGGTAATCACACAACCTACCTTGGAGAATTTAATCCTTCTCATCTCTTATTTTGGCCTGACATTTCTGTTCATTAGGAGCACGCTGTGTACAGCACTGTACATCTTCATTGGGAACCCACCGTTTCTATTAAATATAATTATTTCTCCCTGCGGCTTGCATGCTAAAGATGGGCACTAAAAAGCAAGTGGCTGCAGCAGGAAGGGATCACAAAAGTATTTTACAATCCATGTGCTTTGCAGCAGCATTCATGGATTGCCTGAGAGTGGCCTCCCCAGGTTTTGGAGGTGTGCAGGACCATTGGGATGAGTTATTTCCACCTCTGGGCTCAGCAGGAATGGGGTGGCAGGGATCTGAGAAAACACCAAACCAGGAGGGCTTCCCCTGCCAACACCTGGCTGAACTACAACATCTGAGGGTGAAGAGAACACCTGGTTTGCACTGAAACTCCTCCAGTAACAAAAGATCTGCTGTAACCCCTGGCACCCAGTGCCAGGAGCTAATTAGGTTCCTGTTAAAGGCGTTTCTTATTTTCTAGCCTGAATTTGTTGGCAGGTTTCATCTTCCAGCGACTGGGCTTTAGTGCCTCTCTGATGGCCAGACCAAACCACCTTCCTAATCCTGGGAGCAGGCTATCCCTGTCTCTCACCTCTCTGTACCTTATCCAAACCCTGAAGAGACAGAAAACTTAGGGGTAGACCAAGCCCTAAACTTTTCCCTATTTTTGAAAGCATTTTCCCATCTCTTAATGTTATTTTGTCTGAAACTTTTTTAAAAATTTATTTTCAAAACTCCTTTCAGCTTGACCAAGCCAAAAAGCATTTACAAAGTAATTTTCGAAGCAGTGGCACATCCTATTCTGGCAATTTGTTATCAGGCCCATGCTTTTTTTGAAATAAAATGGTATTTTAGAGGTATTACAAAAGTAAGCAAAAGTATTTCCAGGTACTTCATTTGATATTAAATGCTATTTTAAAAATAAGCAAGAACCATCAGAGCACAGTTTGCATTTGTTGAATGAAAGAATGAACAGTTTGAAGGAAGGGGTTTGTCTGGGTAGGGTTTGGGGGTTTTTATTCGTTTTTAAATGATGTTTTCCCAATGTTTCAAAATGTTGTCATTCTGTTGAATTTCAGGCTGAAATTGCCATTCTTGACTGAAGAGAGGAGCCCATCTAAAACCTTAGGGCAGGAATTTCAACTGGCCAGAGCCAGAGGGGATAAATTCCACCCTTGATTCCAAATGATGGCCAAGCACACAGAAAAACAACCTCCATTAGCAGCTCCCTGGCACTGGGACCTGTGTGAGCCTTTTCAATTCCCAGAGTCTCAGAACTTGAAAAAGCCATTCCACACTTATTTAGTGGAATATCTTTATTCAACCCTAAATGTACGCAATCAGCATTAGGTTGATGTATTCCAGCCAGCAGCGACTTGGGGGACCCACTTGAACAGGAGACTTCATGAATATTCTACAGACTGACATTTGTTTGCAGTATTTGAATATTTCCTAATAACCAGGGGAAAAAAAAAAATTCGTTCCAGGAGGCCAAGCTCATGAATGCTTTATAAAGTCAGGTCTCCCCTGAAATATCATAAATGGCAAACATTGCTCACTACATAGAGATATGCAAAAAACACTGGGCATTTCCAGCAGCTGAGCTCCACTGGGAGCTCCCCTTTGCAGGCTGGGTCTGGTGGGCAGTGTCTCCCAGCTCCAGGTCTCTTCCATGGGATGGAGGGGAGGAGGTGCCCACCACTCCCCGACACTCCTGATGTCCCCAAAGATTGTTTTATCATGAGTGCAGAAAATAGACGTCTCACAGTCATTCTATTAGCAGTACCACAGAATCACAGAGTGCTTTGGGTTGGAAAGAATCTTAAAGATGATCCAGTTCCAGTCCCCCACTGTGGGCAGGGATGGCACTCTATGGTTGGAGAAATCCCTTCTTTTAAGGGAACTCTTATCAAGGATTATTAGTATTTTTATGAGCCTCAATCCTGCAGCAGCACTGCGGGAGTGTTTTATTTTTTACTGCTGTATCTTTTCTCTTTCACATCATAAACTTCAACCCCTCAAAATATAACTTTCAATCTATGCCACCCCCAGTACTTGAACACAAGGAAAAAAACACACTGGAGGTAACTGCAGCCATTAAGGATGTGAACATTTATTTCCTTCTGCTCCTCCTCAGTGACCCTTATTTAAAGCATGCCAAAACTCCAGCCTTTTTCCAACCTTGGCCTGCGCTTGTTGAGGGCAAGTGAAATGGATTTTCATTTGCTATACAGTTCTCTCCAACCATTCAATCTTTCTGCCCTTATTTATCCTTTTACAAAGTCAGTGGGTCCCTATCTAATATTAATATTTCTTTGTGTTGAAGAACAAGGATTACTCATAAAATCTCTGCTCCTGCATATTTTGAAGAGTAAATAGGGGGATTTTGAAAGCCTATTTGGCATCGGCCTAAATCTGCGTTTCAAAGCTCCTTTGTGACCATACCACTTGTCCAAAACACTCCTCGTTGTCTCAACAGCTTCATAATTCCAGCAGCACTGTCTCACTCCAAACAGATTGTTTCCATCTCCAGGATTAGTCCAGTGACGAACAGCCAAACTCAGGGAATTCAATTCCTCTTAAAACACTCAGAAAGCACCAAAAAGCTTCGATGTTGTTTGGAGCAAGCAGGCCAGACAGCTTGAGTCAGACACTGAGGGATGAATCTATCAGCTGAGATTTCTTTTACAGCCAAAAGAGAGGAATGACCACTTTTAGCAGGCAGGTCTCCTCAAATGCCCATTTTCAGCCGAGACAAATCATCCCTGAGGTTGTCTCTTTCCATTGACTAAAATCCCACGAATCTGGGAGCACAAGGAACACCTGGAACATTAAACCATCCTCAGAAACAGCAGCCTGACACAAAATCCTAACAAACCACAGGGGCTGCCTTCCATCCCAGCTTCATTTCAGCCTTTTTCCCTGCATTCAAGTGATTCCTCAATCCAATCAAGTGCCTATTAACTGCCCTGAGATCTTATCAGCAGAAATGTGCTGCTGCTGCTAAATTAATGCAACAAGGATTAAGTCACTCCTGGAATGTTTTATCCCACAAAACCTGTGTGTGCATCCAGGTATGGATGTCCTGATGAGTCCAGGTCATGCTCTTGCAGAGCCAGTGGAGGTCCTGGTCCCATTTTGTGTTTGATATTGTCACCATCAACCATCTGGAAATGTTTCACTAATTAAAGGCTCTCCCTGAAAACTCAATTTGGCGAAACTCCTCCAGCTCTGCAGTAGATTTGACCTCGGTGACCCCAACTATTGTGCTCTGCAGGTTGACAAGGTGCTGAATAAACAGGTAAGCACAGATTTTGTTCTCTTTACTAATAAATCAATTTTAATTACGACGACAACATCAGCAACAGAATGGAGTCAAACTGCTGGGGCCATTCTTCTCCCACACTAACTATCCCAAATTAAAGGGTGAATTGCACTGTGCTCGGGGTATTGTCATGCAGATGAGGGAAAACAACTCGCTTTCCAATTTCCTCATGCAAATGCAGGCGGAATTGTTGAGACACAGAATATATTTTGCCATCTCAGTGGTTCTGAAGAAGATAAGAGGAGCCGCAAAAGTTTTGCAATTTGTAAGCTGGCAGTTTATTAAATAAATAAATAAGAACCCCCGCCCTGCAAACCCAAATGTTTAAATAACATTACAAGTAAACTGTCAAGGTCAGCAAATAATACGTTTAAACAATCTTGTATTCTTTTTGCCTTTCTGCAAAGACTATGCTATAATTTATGGATTTATTTCCTTTTCAAAAGAAGTTTCTTGATACAGTCTCAAACTCTAGTGGAATATTAAAAAAAAAGATAGCAAAATATTCCAGCCTGAAGGCTATTGCAGGGTGCTCTGCATTCCCGAGCTGGTGCCTGTACCTGCCTAGCACTAGGCAGGCGGCACTGCAACACCAATTTCTGTGAGGTTAAACCCTACCCAGTGACTGCAGGAATCCAGAAAAAGGCTCAGACCAGTCCTGGTGCGCAACACCCACCACAAGACAAAATAAACTTGTGTGGGTATTCAGAAAAGCCAAAGCAAAGGGGGAAAAAGGCAACTCAGTCATAACCAAGTAGGACCAGATGTTACTTTTACCTTTTCAGGACCAAATGAAAGCTCAAGAGCAATTATGTGAGTCTGAGCTTTCCTCCCAGGCTCCTTAAGTGTTTCATCTCCATGACTCCACGTGTTACCCTTTCCCTTTTATCCCACATCTGAGAGGAGCCCCTGCTCCTACAGGAATATTCTCCATCTCCTTGGGGTTTGTGCAAAGGCTGGACCATGCGCCCTGCTGTGATGGGGACATTCCCAGGGTGTCACCCACAGCTGTGGCCAGTGACACCACTAAACAACACCCACATCCACACTCCCCCAGCTCCTGTGCGGTCACAGTTTGGTGGTTTCCATGCTGAAGTCACCCCCAGCAGCATTAAACTCAAATCTCCAGTGCCAGAGATAGCAATAGAAGCCAAAGCCCAGGAAGTGAGACACTGATCCATCAGGCAAGGAGGGGAGATCACAGGATTATTGAATCATTAGGGTTGGTAAAGGCCTCCAAGATCATCAAGTCCAACTTTTGACCAAGCTGAATTCCAGGCCCACTAAAGCATATCTTGAAGTGACACACCCACTTGTTTCTCTGAACACTTCTAGGGGGGATGGCTCCTCCACTTCCCTGCTCCAATGCTTAACCACTCTTCCTATGAAGAAATTTTTCCTAATAACTAACCTGAACCACCCTTGGTGCAACTTGAGGCCATTTCCTCTTTCTTGTCACTTATTCCCTGTGAGCAGAGTCTGACCTCCCCTTGCTGTGCCCTCCTGTCAGGGAACTGTGGAAAACCAGAAGGTCCCTTCTGAGCCTCCTTTTCTCCAGTCTGAAGAACCCCAGTCCCCTCAGCCACTCCTCCTGGGTCTCATGGTCCAGCAGTCCCACCACAAGGCTTCCCCTTGCCTGTGCCTCCTCCCCTGCTCCAAACCCAGCCAGCTCCAGCCCAGCCCAGCCAACATCACGTAGGGATCAGCAGAAGATATTTCCCTCTTTGTGTTTCCATCCCAGCTGCTCTGGTACACCCTGCCACTAGAAATACATGGATATCATCCTTAAAGACAGCCTCACGGGGTTGGAAGGAGGGAGCTGATGCTGAGCTGCTGACGATATGCACTGAGCAGGGAGAGGGATGGGGAAGCAGGATTGGGAAGCAGGATTGGGAAGAGGCTCCCACTGAGCAGCTGTCAGCCCACCCTGGCTCTTTGTGGGGACTAAAAGCGTGTAATTCCCAACTCCTGCATGCTGCACAAGTTATCATTGGGAAGTTGTTGCTCTGCAGTGACTTGACAGTCTAACAATGCAAAATAAATCTATTCATGCTGCTTTGGTGAGACCAAATCCCGGGAATGTGCCGCAACAGCAGAGAGCAGTGATAAGTTCTTGTAACTTACAGCAACTCAGTGCTGTCCTCATTACCATAAATTATCTTCCTGCACACACAGGAAACCTTTCCAATGGAGTCCAGCTTTTATTCCCTGCTCTGTGCTAAAGCTGGGAGTATTTTGTGTGAGCCCAGAGTCCTCCTGATAGTGCCGGGTTTGAAGTGCCTGGAAGCTGCAGCGCTTTTCCCAGTTCTCCGACCAGAGCATTGGTGTTAGCAGCGCTTTCTGGACTTGTAAAGAGGATTCACGGCTGGATTTTGTGCTCTGAAATGTACAGGGACTTTGCACATCATCTTTGCCGGTCCCTCTGTGCAGCCTGGGTAGGGCTTTGTAGCAGAATGTGGTTGAAAGGAGGGGGAGAAACTTCTTCCTTAAGGGGAAGAGCAGAACCAAGAAAAATTCACAGAGCCCAGGAATGAGGCACCGAATTAATCAAAGCGGACAGGTGAGGGAACAGTGCTCTGCCTATCAGTGGGATCTTGGATGCACCTGTGTTGATGAGAAAGGACAGTGAGACATCTTCATCTCACCTGATCCGCCCTGGAGCCAGCTGGGGCACGTGCTCACAGCCAGGACTGGGGGAGCACGGATCCCCACGGAGATGCTCCCAGTCTGGTACCAGTTCCTCACCTCATCTCCTGCACCCTGTGCACTCTGCAGCTCTGCAAGGACTTGTCCATGCCCACTGCTCCACCCAGGATCTGCTGGCCAACACACCCTGCAGTGCTACAAAAACTGGAGATCCCCAGGCCCTGCCCAGCCACAAGCAGGGACACACAGGGCCTTTACTGAAATAAAAGTGGTGTTCTTTTAAAGCTTTGTCTAGATTTGCCACTCAGAAAAGTTGCTCTGTGAGGATGTTTGGGGCTGCAACCTGAAAGGAAATATTTGTTCAGGATGAGAGAGCTGGAACTGGGGCAGGCTGGGAGAGCTGGGGGTATCCAGCCTGGACAAGAGAAGACTCTGGAGAGACCTTAGAGCCCCTTCCAAATGCCTAAAGAAGATCCAGGAGAGCTGGAGAGGGACTGGAGACAATGGATGGAGGGACAGGAAAAGGGGTACTGGCTTCCAACTGCTAGAGGGCAGGGATGGATGGGATACTGGGAGGGAATTGTTCCCTGTGAGGGTGGGCAGGCCCTGGCACAGGGTGCCCAGAGCAGCTGTGGCTGTCCCTGGATCCCTGAAAGTGTCCAAGTCCAGGCTGGATGGGGATTGGAGCAACCAGAAAAAGTGGAAAGTGTCCCTGCCCATGTCAAGAGATGAACTTTAAGGTCCCTTCCCAACCCAGACCATTCCTGGATTCTATGATTTCACAATCCCCTGTGGTGGGTTGACCTTGGCTGGACACGAGGTGCTCCATCTTTCCAGCTGGACAGTAGAGATAAAATAATGGATGGAAAACAACTCACAGGCTGAGATAAGGCAGTTTTCTAAAGAAAAAGCCAAACTCTGCATACACAAGCAAAGAAAAAAAGGGTTTATTTTTCTCCTTCCCATCAGCAAAGGATGCTCAGCCATTTCCTGGGAAGCCAGGCTTCAGTACATGGAGTGGCTGCTCCAGGAGACAAATACAAATAATGAGTGTCCCCTGTTCCTTGTCCCTTCCTTCACTCTTTGATCTGAGCTGGTGGTCTGGAATATCCCTTTGGTCAGCACGGGTCAGCTGGCCTGGCTGTGTCCCCTCCCGTGATCTTGCCCATCCCAGCCCCTGGATGTGGGGAATACTGAGGGACAGTGCTGAGGCTGTGCCAGCTGTGCCCAAACCAGAACATGGGTGTGCTACAAGCACCTTTCCAGCTCCCACTGGGAGCACAGCACTGGGACAGCTCCTGTGGGAGAGATGAACTCCAGCTCAGCAGACCCAACACATCCCCTCCCACCCCAAAAATGCACCTGAGTTGGCACAGGAAGAGCACCCACTCTCTGCAGCTCAGCAGAGGTGGCAGAGTGGGAAGGGCACAGGAGGGACTTCCTTCCCCAACAGAAGATACAACTACAGAAGGCTCCAAGCACCAGACTCAGCAGCCTGACACAGAAATTCTGCACCTGAATATCCTGGTTCTTCCCCTCCAGGTGCATTTTGGCTCTACAAAGGCTCCAGTAGTGCTACAAGTTCACATTAGCAAATTGCCAAGCAGCAACTTATCTGTAAAAGTCTTTCTTGGGGAAAGCTTTTGGAGATTTTCTGTTTGGGATTTAGGGCTTTCTCTCAATTTTTCCTTAAAACAAAGACTGCTTGCACTGATGTAGGCAGAACTGACTACCTTGTGCAGGGCATGGGGGAACAGATTTAGGCAATGGAAGGCACAGTCCCAGTGGCAAATTTAGGTGTCACACACCTGCATGAGCCATGTGCTGCATGTTGCACACCTCTCTCCACCTGGAACTGAGGACTTCCAGCTCATTCCCTTGAAATCCCTGATTACATGATACCAGCAGGAAGCAATTTTGATGTTGAAATGGTTTTTTCCATATCACAGGGGTCACATTGAGTTTTTCCTCTCTATCCCAACCAGGCTAAAAACCACGCTGCCAAAACCCACAGTGTCATGAAATGAGGGAATCTCACCCAAATCCCCCCACCCTCCAAAGCCAAGCTGGGAGATGTGTTCCTATCCACGCCTCCACACCAGGAAACATTTGCAGCTCTCAATCCCCCAGGTTCCCTGAGCTTCTGTCCAATGCAGATCCAAGCCTTGTGTCTGGCTGGGTTTTAACTGAGTGGTGCCTCCCGCCCTTTGTTGGGGGATCAGCTCTCGGGGAGCTATTCCCAATTTATTCCTCAAGCTGGATGCTCTGTAAGCAGGCGACAGCCGTAAGTGTTTCTTGACAGGCGCTTGGAAATATAATGCGCCGCAGGTTGTGTTTCCTTCCTCTTAATAGGATGCAAAGCTCCGTTTTCAAAAGGATATGCTAACATTTTAAGCTCTTTTTGTTCGTATAAATGATAATGTAGTCAACACAAGGGCCTCATCTCTCCTTGAAGTGAGTATTATTCCTATTCACCTTAACCTATAAGAACAAGACTCAAGAACAAACCTTAGCCAAGCTCCCCCTGAGTGGGCTCATCCAAGGCTTTGCTCCCAGAGAGGAGCTGGTGGAGGAGAAGCAAATCTGGCCACTGATGGAAAACCAAAGATGGACTTGAGGTCTCCTTAAATTGTACAAGATACTGCAGCTTCTCCTTTATGAAAGCTGTGTGAAAGGAGATCTCCCAGTCCCAGAAGAAAAATTTCCTAGAGAAGGATGCAATAAATAATTTGCCTCAAATAGAGGTCAGGGCATTGTCCAAGGTGTGAGGAGATCTTTGCTGTGGGCAAACTACAGAGAAAGTGTGAAGTGAAGCTATAAAAGACAAAACCGATCAGTTTTTAGGAACACGGACTTCTCCAAGCCCCTTCATCATCCTTCCAGTGCCTGAAGGAGCTGACAAGAAAGATGGAGAGAGACTCCTTGCAAGGGCCTGGAATGGCAGGAAAAGGGGGAATGGCTTCCCTCTGCCAGAGGGCAGGGCTGGATGGGATATTGGGAAGGAATTGTTCCCTTTGAGGGCAGGGAGGCCCTGGCACAGGGTGCCCAGAGAAGCTGTGGCTGCCCCTGGATCCCTGGTAGTGTCCAAGACCAGTCTGGAAAAGGCTTGGAGCACCCTAGGATAGTGGAAGGGCCATGGCAGGGGGTGGAACTGGATGAGTTTTAAGGTCCCTTCAATCCAAACCATTCCATGACTGACACTGTGACTATTTAGGCTCGTGGTGCTTTTCCATGCTTAAGGACCAGGATTTCCTGCATAACCAGCCCCTCTCTGAACAAATCCATCCTGCTGTCTCCAGAAGACATTCCTGGCAAAGCACAGGAGCAGCACTTAGATAGAGGGAGGGAGGAGTTGAAACCCTGCAGGTTTTCCTGCTCGTGAGGTTTTGGAAAGTGCTGTTCTCGTTGTTTTCAGCGCCCGGGCTCCTCATCACACCTGTCTTACACACAACCCCTGACAGGTTCACAGACAGACCTGTCTGCCTGCTCCTGGATTACAAAGGAAGGATCAATTCCAGTCTGTCAATCCTTCCGTTTCATTAGCGACTGATTGGGAGGCATCACATCCTGTCTTCCACGAGTCAAACCCGTAAACAAGACAACATTGTTAAAAAATAAAAAAAAACCCAAAAAACCAAACCCAAACCACTAAAAAAACAGCTAATAAAAAGCTCTGACTGCCAGATGCCAGGGATTGCTATGAGACTGCAGCAGGAATAACAATTTGGGAGATAATTGAGCTATTCCTCTTGGCCATGAAACCACAGCTCTGGTAGGAAAGGCAAAAAGAGGTTTCCCAAAGTTCTTGGATACCTTGGAAGATGCTTTTACTTTTTGGATGAGCAGGGAAAGTGGTGCCAAAAGGAGAGAAGGGGAATTGCTTGGAAAAACATCCCCCTCTCCCTAGACTTTCGATATAACCTCACAATTTCCAAAGCTGGGGAGGTGCTGGCTGGGTTCCTCAGGAAGGACTAAACTCGTCCATGTTTTTTCCTAAAGCACCAACTGTCACGACTGTCAATTCAGCTCCTTTCATGGAGATTAGAATTCATTTGCAAAAGGAAAAAGAAAATGGGGAAAAAATAAAAAAAAATAAAGAAGGAAAAGGAAAGAAAAGGTATTTAATTGGCAACTGAATTCTTCATGAAACAAAGAGATGGATTCATGCAAAGAAGAATAGGGAGAGCTGTTTTGATATCTGAATTTTAATGACTCCATGGCATCCCTATTTGTTATGTATCTGCTTTCAAAATGTCACGGCTGGCTCTAGTGGTAATTACTGAATTTCAACATTTATAGAAAAGCAGCACATACAGTATGGAGATAATTGCCCAGTTGGAGAGTTATGAAGGATCCAGGTTTCCCCCCCGCCCTCCTCCCTCCTTCTGTGACTACAGAATTTTGGTAATTATCACTAGAGCCACTTGTTAAAAAATCAGAAAGCAGGTAAACAACAAACACCAGTGTAGTTTATTCATTAAAATTCAAAAAACACATCATCATATTGATCTTGAAATTACAAACTGCTGCAGCTTGCAAAAAGCAGGGCCCTCCTGCTACCCCGATGTTCAGTGTTGCTGTACATCATACCCAGAGACACTTCCCTGATAGGAATTGTTATGTAATAAACACTATTGTGGGGCACTTATAGGTAAAATAAATCCATTTATCCAGGTTATAACATCAGCCATGATCAGACTACAAATCCCAGGGCTTGGGGTGGATCTGATGTCAGTACAAAGCACGAAGCACCCACCAGGCTGCAGCTCTCCAAGGAGAAATGCACTCCAAAACACTTGGGGAGTTTGATGTTCATGGTGTGGATTAAACTCCACGTGCCTTTTGGCTGTGGTCTGTCCCAAAATGCTCCTGCATCCATAAAAACCACAAAGGAAAGGGCAGCCCAGCTCTGTCTCTGCCCTGCTTTCACCCACACGACTTCCACTCTATAGGAAACACTCTCCCCATCTGGCAGAGAGGAAAATCCAGACACTCAGCTATAAATCCTCTCTTGATTTCTCTCGGTTCATCACTGGAGGGCTGTGTGATGTCCCACACCTCTCTTGTGCCCCACCCCAGGAGTCACAGCAGTGCCCACAGCAGAGCCAGCAGTGCTGGCTGCACACAGAATTCAGGCTCAGCTTCAAACAGCCCCAGGTTCCGAGTTCCCAGAACACAGGATTTTCTGACGTTCCGATCTTTAATCAAAGTCAAGTACAAAGAAAACTCTCCTGCTTAGAAGTGGGGATGTGTTAGAAGCAGGGGCATGGGTTGGGGAAGGTAAACACACGGGGATATAATTAAAGGAGAAGCGACAGTTAACGGCGAGAATCTCCTGGCTTTCACAAAAACACAGAAGCAAAAGACCATTATACAGACACAGGAGATAAGTGGATCCAGCACAGATAAGACTGACAGAGGGAAATTGGAGGCAGAAGAGGATAAGAAGCTGACACCGACACTTACAATATTTACTTTTCCATCTGTGTTCACAAATGAAGAGGATGAGGATTTGCCTAAGTCAGGGATCAGATCCCTGGGGAGAGGAGAAGAGGAATTAGGGAGTGTGCAGATAACACAAGAAATGGTCAATAAGAGCTTAGGGGAACTTAAACTGACACAAAGCATTAGGGACCAGATGGCAATATATGTATGAGGGATTTACCAAACAGGGGAAGAAATGACAGGACAGGACTTCAGCCCCATGGATTCCCTGGAAACAGGTAAGACAGGGAACAGAGTGTTCCAGCAGCAGGTGGACAGTTACATCAGAACCATCAGTGGTCTCTCAAAGACCCCATTACTCTGACAACTCTCTTCTGGTGATGCTACAGACAGCAGGGTGGATTATCCCAGGTGCCTAAGGCAAAAAGTCACTAATTTCATTGCACTGAGGGCTCCTCTTGAACTGCTCTTCCCACCTTTATTTTTACTATTCAAGGCTTAGCCAGTCCAGGAGAGAATTAAAATTTGAATGTTTTCTGAGGGCTTACAACTAAATCTTAGATAGAAATATCAGGGCTGAGCCGGCTTTCTCAAACCACCACTCAGTGAGACAGTTAATTGTAATTAAATCCATCTTTATTTAAGACCAAATATAAGATTTGCTTAACTTAAGCCTCCCTCCAAAACCAACCCATGTGACCACCACAAAGCCGGAGGGGTGCCTCCTTCAATGCAAACCTTAATGCTGGGGGAATGCAGAGGGAATCAGCTGCTCATCGACTGGACAAAGAGTATTTATTTGGAAGCTCATTTTTTAAGGGGAAAGAAAGGCTTGAAAATGCCCAGGTTCATTAAGAACAGCCAAGATGATCTGATGAGAAGCAGATCAATCCTTATTAACTTGTTAGGAGCCTTCGAAGAGATTACTTGAGTCAGTGGACACGGGAGCTGTGACTGGCACCTCTCGTTGGGCAGCGAGTCACGGACGGTGACTCCGTGGGGCTCATACTAATGGGAACCACCAGTGGGAAAGACTGGGGAGAGAAAGGAGATCCACAAGGACACCCCACAGTGTCAGGGGCTGCCCTGGGATCCTGCACAAGGCTCCCTGAGGAGGTGAGGAGCAGTTTTACAGCCCACTCTGCCCACAGCCTGCAGGGTAATTTAATGAATTTATAGTCTGGACACACGTTTGTAGTGTAACCCCCAGCTTTGCCCATTTTATTGCACAGCCCAGCTCTCTGCCTAACTCAGCTCTATGACTTCCTGGCAGGTCTGAGCATCCTTCTCCTACTAAAGCTTCTCCTGGAACCAAGGAAACAGGAAGCTGACCAGAAACACCAATGGAAAGGCTGAATTGGAAATATTGCACACACCAGGCAGGGCATCCTTCTGGACATCCTTTACCCTCAGCTTGTACCCATTAGTCCAGACTGAGCAGGCCATGATGTCTTGGAAACATTTCCCATTGCCATTCCAGAGGGAACACAGCTGGGTTGGTAATAATCAAATAACACTCCATCAAATGAATATCCCTCCGCCATCATTAGGGATGAATGTTATGGAGATGAAGCAGTGGAACAGGATAATGAGGTGTGCAGTGGAGGAGGCTGGGAGTCTGCCAGACAGGGAGGATGCCACTTCCTATCATTTTTCATTGGTAAAATTGATAGCTTGTGCTACCAGCCTCTCCCCCAGTTCCACATTCATCCCAATTAAGGAATCACGACTGATCTTGAGGAACAGAAGTGTCACAGTGTTCAGCTGGGGCGGAGCAACTTTGCCTCCCAACTCCCACAGCTGCTGGACAAGAAGCTTCTACCCCACCTGACATCTGTTTCTTCCACACAACAAGAAAAGAAAGTTCCTCATGTCCCTGTAATGTTTTCTTGTTCTTGAGCAGGTGAGATGAGCTCACACTTTTCCCCCTCATCTGTGTCCACCTCTGCAGAACGAGGTCTACATCCTTCAGGGAGGACAATGCCCCACCATAACCCCTCCAGACAGCTGCTAAAATCCCAGGCAGGGTCCGGAGTATGGTCTCCTGTGTGGGTGGTGACATACCGCCAGTGGTGGGTGCCAGATGGGATAAAACAAACTTGGGATTTCATGCATGGAACTCATTGAGCTGACTTTGTAAGGAACACCCAGATAGAACCCCTCAGAGAGATGCTGCAAACTCAGATCTTACAAGGCAGCAGAGACTCCCTCTCTCACACCTGACTAAGTCCCCTAATCACAGGCAAAACTTCAATCAGCGCTTACAACAATCCCACAACACAAATCCATCCGACGCTCCATTAATGCTCGCAGTATGACTTGTTATCCACAAAGGAAACACTGCTGGGTGATAATGAAGGCGTTCGATTGGGATTTCGAGATGAGCAACAAGAAGTGCCTGGTTACCAGAGCGTGACACTCCAAGCTGGGATAAATAAGCTCTTGATTGCTGTGCTCAGCCCAAGTCACCTGTGGCTCCACTGAAGAGCTTCTACTTGCCCACCACTGCCATTGACTGGCTGGGATGACCACAAAACCATGACTCTGCTCCCTCTTTCCTGTTTCCCAGCCAAGGCCTGGGCTTTCCTGGCACAGGACTCACATGTCTGTATCACCACCAACACATGAAACTCAGCGAGGGCACGGGAAGTAGCAAAGCAGAAGTGGCTCATTGCGAGTGGAGCATTATCTCTATTAATTGAGGCTGGGTAAGAGCTGTACAGGCCAAGTTTTACCCATCATTCTCTTGAGAAGACCAGCTCACCTCTGTGGGCTCCAAGCCAGCATTAATATGGGGGGTTTTATGCCCTGCTCAGGATTCTTCATTCAACCAGCCTGGAATTTCTGCCAGCACAGGGTCATAATTGTGCTGCACAGCCTCATTGTCTGCACCAGAGCAGCACGAGCTCTTCAACAAAGGAGAGAAAAATCACTGAAATACATTGTTTTTTCTGACACAAGTCCTGGGGAGGGGCTGGCATCACTCAGGACTTGCCCTCTTCACTGCTGGCTGCAGCTGTCCTGTGAAAGGCAGCCATGCCCTGCACCACTGAGCACCAGTGTCTTGTCTCACCTGCCTGGCTTGGGATTTAAAAAAACCTTTCCTGAGCCTAGGCTGCAAAAGACTAATAATTCTCCTGGCAGCTGGAGTCCTGACTGGAAACCTTATTTTATTGCTCTCCTGCTACTTTTTTGCTCAGAAGGCATGGAAAACATCAGAGAAGTCTAAAACCCCTCCTATTTTCATACTCGTTGGCACAGAAAGAAGTGAACTTTCATCTTCCCTGAGCATTGATTTAGGGTAGCTTTGCTGGGGCAATTCAGAACACAATAATAATGACAATGATAAAAAATATAAATACATAATAGTGTCACATATGTGCATATGACCATCATTAGCAGGGAAGAATTTGGGGCTGAGTGAAAGCAGAAGAAAGCAGATCTTCTCCAGGCAATGCTCTGCTACAGACAGGTCTGCCTTCCTAACTCCCACAGATGAAAAACATTTCAAAAACTCAAGAGACACATTTGAAGACAGTCCTCACTCACTGCCTATAAAAAGGGGATGTGTCTCCCCCAAACACCAGCTCACTTCTCTTGGTGTGTGGGGCAGCAGGAACCTGAGCCTGGTGGGTTTGGAAAGAGCCAAAGGTTGGTTTGGGTGACGAGGGTGAGTGAGGGTAGTTGATGCTGAAAGGGAGGAGCAGTTTAGAACAGACAATAAACACCTCAGGCTTCAGGTCTTGAAGCAGTTTTTGGCAATTAAGAGTCAGGGCAGCATCTGTTTGGAGGCAGGGGATCCTCACCTCTGCCTGCTGCAACATTTTTTCCAATTTTCCTCAGCAATCCCTAAGGCTGGTCCCAGGCAGTGACAGGACATGGCTCATTGGAATTGCTGTCCTTGCTGGCAGCTGTGGGGACTGTCACCAAGCCCAGTCCCCAGGCACTGACAGAGTGAAGCAGCTTTCCCAGGGATTCCACTTTCCCCTCCACTACACTGTCAATGGCACCGATTGTTCTCCCCACTCCCAATTACTGCAAAATGCAGGATATTGGACAGCCAATAGACAAGTGTGGCTATGCACAGCAAAATACTACACCTGTGGCCCCACCCACCTTGTAAAATCTCCTATAATCAGCTCTAAAAAGCTTTGAGTTGGTCAGGAAGGACCAGCTGAGCAGCTGATGGGGTTTCTGTCCCATGTACCTGTAGGTGCTTTACTTACCCCCCCTTTCCTTTTATTTTTAATATCATCAGTGCTCTAAAAATAAAATCAACTTGACACTGATGGAAGCTGAAAAACCCCACCAGACCAGTTTCTCCATGTGCCTGACTCCAGGGCCCCTTGATCAAATTGTTTTCCTTCTCCCTGCTGATCCCCACGAACTCCTCAGCTCTGCCCAGGGGGGACAGGGCTGGAAATGCAAGCCCAGGTTTCCCTTTGGCATCGAGCTGTCAGAGACAGCTCCGTGAGCATCATCAGTTCTGCGCCTGCTCCTCGGGAGTCAAGCACGGCTTTGGAAATGGAAATGAAAGATTTCTTTCCCATTCTCTTTTTCCTGCCAAGCCTGTAACAAGCTGGAGAAGGGAAGTGCCAGGAATGGATGAAAATAGAAGGAAAAAAGCTGATAGTATTTCAGCTAAACCAGCCCTGGGATGAGGCAGGGAGTATCTCCTAAGGGACCGCTGAGCCTCACAGTAAAGCCCTGAAAACAGGGAGGTTACTTCTCCCACTAGAAACAGTCCTGCCTCAATTAGCAAATTCTTCAGCTCAGATGGAGCAGGGTGATTATCTACCATAACTATCACTGCTGCCTTCACCTGCAAAAAACCCTGCCTGGCTCCACAGCCCTTCCCTCCCTGCCCACAGCACTCCCAGCTTTCAGGCTTCACCAGCTCCTTCTCCTTTCAAGGCTGATCAACCTTGGCTTGTAAACGAGGTGAGCGGCTGCAACACTTGTTCCTTTACGAGCTCAGTCCTGCAGCATCTTTAGGAGGTTGGCGGGGGAGACAAAGGAGAAATAACACAATCTGCTGCCACTGGAAACCAAATTATTCCCCAGCCAACATGAAAAACCCACTCATGAACTGACCATGGCTTGCTCATCGCTCTCACTTGATGCTTATCACTGGGTTGTTTCACCAAATGAATCCCATCACCAGCCTTTGCAGGCAGTTGCCAAGTCCCAGGAGCAGCTGCAAATCTTCATTAATAAAATTTCAGGATGTGCTTTGTTTGGGCTGGAGACTGCTACTTCCCATTCTGCCACCCTGCAAGTGTGAGGTGGCACCGGCACCAGAAGTTGTGTGCAAAAAAAGGCCCGTGAATTTTAAATGAAAACAGATGTTGGGAAATGTCATTCTCCAGCATTAACAGGAAAACATTAACATCCAGGAAACAACATTAACATTTCCCAGTGATGGGCCTTGGAAACTGGATCCTGCAAGGGACGTGTTCACAATTAATGGGGTCCTTCCATTGGGACAATGGGGTCACATCTGCTCGCATTGGGGTGAGTGTGGAGATACCTGGGTGTGAGGGGTGAGTCTGACAGAGGCCACAGGCTGCACTTGGCTCTCCTCAAGCCAGGAGCTCTGCAGTCCCAGAGCATCAGAGTGGTCCTGCAAATTCCTGAAGTTTGGTATTCTCTTCATGCAGAGACACAGAGCACTGACTAGAGGATAAACAAAGCTATCCCAAACAGCTCAGATGGAGACAGGAAAAAGCTAAACCAGCACAGAACATTCTCCCTGTGCCATTCCCAAAACCAAGTGTGAGGGGCAGGGGAGATGGAATCAGGCTGCTGCTCTTGGCCTGAGCCTCCTGCCAAGGTGTCTTTGTACTTCTGGGAGCACACATTGATGATACCCAAAGGGCAGGAAGGAGTCAAAGCAACACTTCCAGGCAACCAGGAGGGTTCATAAAATATCCTGAATTTGAAGGACCCACCAGTATCATCCAGCCTAGCTGCACAGACACCCCAACAATCCCACTCTGTGCATCTCGGGGAGAGCTCCAAACACTCCTGGAGCTCTGGCAGCCTCAGGGTTGTGTCCATTCCCTGGGGAACCTGGGTAGTGCCAGCACCCTCTGGGGAAGAGCCTTTCCCTGATCTCCAGCCTGACCCTGCCCTGGCAGAGCTCCTGCTGTTCCCTAGGGTCCTGTCCCTGTCCCTGGGAGCAGAGGTCAAAGCTGTAGAGCTGTAGGAGCTCAGGAGGAGCTGCAGCCCCTGGTGATGTCTGACTTCAGTCTCCTCCAGCTGAACAAGCCAAGTTTTCTCACCCACTCCTTGTGTAGTCCCTTCAGAGCCTTCACCATCTCAGACTTGACTCAGCTTCACTTCAGCAGCAGCTGATGGGGATAAAACCCTGGCACCTGGCACTCCTGGGTGCTGGGCCTGGGCAAGAGCCCAGGGCAAAGATGCCTCTCCCGAGTCCCAGAATGTGGGTGAAGGTTCCAGTCTGGGAACACTTTGCAAGTCATGGCCAGCCACCTGCCTGGGGAGCTGTGCTGTTCACTGTGGGAGCCTCCTTGTGCTGGGGATCAGCTCCTTGAGAGCTGGCTGTGCCCTGCCAGGTCAGCTCTCAGCTCCCTCGGGATGTCCCCGCTCTCCTTGGCTGCTGCCTCACCCCTCGTTGTGCTCGGAGCACTGGGGACCCTCACTGTGAGCCACGCACACGGCAGCATACACAGCTCTTGTTCAGGGCTGAATCCAACCTGCCAGGCCAGAGAATTCCATTTAAAGCCACAAACACTGCCTTTAAATCAAAGTGATGCTGGTGCGAGCAGCCAGGAGCTGTCTCTCCTCGCCACAGTTACCCTGATAATAGGATCATTCCAGTCCTCCTATCAAGGCTCCTGGATGCTTTGTTCCAACCAAATGGGAACTATTGGTCACCCTGCCCTGCAGAGCTTCCCCCCTTCTCTTCTCCACCTGCTTTGAAGGATGAGTCAGACTGGACATGTGGATGTAAAAGCACAACACAAGAGACACAAATCGTGGGGACAGCTGGATCCAGGCCCTGCAATCCCATCCTGAGCATGGCTCTGGTGGCCTCCCCGCAGCTCGTTCCCCTCTCACTGCTTGCCAGCCACCAGCAGCTTCTGCTCTTCCTGCTTGCAAGTCAAAAAGCTTGGAAATTGAGGAACAGAGGAAAAATATTTGCTCGTTATCCAACCAATTAGTTGGTGGTAAAGACAGCAAACAGAAGCAAAGTCTCCGAAGCACCACATTTTTCTTTTAAGTGCTGTAAGCAGCTAATGACTCCACAGAGCTCTGGGAAAACAGACTGGAAGCTCCAGTGTTTTTGAAAATGTGAAAATAATCTGGAGCTCGCTGTGTTGTTTAGGTCTGAAAAGAAAAGCTTTGGGAAGGACATCCCAAAAGCTCTCCTCTTTTCTTTCCCCCACAGACGACAGCCAGCAGCCTCTGCAGGTACCACATGCACTTTGTCGCCTGTTAAATAAGGGGAGGATTGATGTTCCCTGAGGGACAGGATCATCAGTGTCCTCAAGGATAAGGAAAACATCCTCCTGCTCCCCAAGTTCTACCTCGGAGAGGAAGGTAAATAAAAATACTCTTCAAACTCACCAAACTCCTGATAACACCACTGTCAGAAGGGTTGAAAGATACCCTGGGCACACTGCAGTACCTATTTCCCAGGAGAAAATTTGCTGTGGGTTCATTATTGGTTATTCAATGTGGGAAAACACTGCATAACCAGATCCAGATTTGATACCACAAACCCCTGCGCTTTTCCCCCAGGTTCTGACCAAAATGCACACCCAGCACAAACACTCCTGTAATCCTGATGGCTTTGAATCATGGGTGTCACACAGAAATCAAATTATTTATTTTACTATCCCCACATCCCTCCCAAGCTGCTTCTGTCCCAAAATTGCCTCTTGCATTTTCTGTATAGAGATAGTAATAACTAAAATAACCATGTGGATGGATATCACAAACCTGGAAGGTAATAAGAGGCAATGACTCCAGTGACTGAAATGAAGGAGAAAGACAGTTAATGAAATAGAGATGCCTTCCAACAGCTTTTAAATCAATTCACAGAGGCAATTTAAACAGCCCATCCTGTCATGATGTTTAAAATATGTCAATTCTGCTACTTTTTCCCCATTTCCCTTTTTGGCTGAGTTTCTTTCAGTTTTCCCTTTTGGTTTAAAAAAAAAAAAAAAGAGGAGGGGGATATAGAAAAACTCACCACCTTGGCTTCACAGCTTGAGCTTGCAGAAAGACAAAAATCTACTTGAACACGAGTGAAGTAACTCCAATGACAGAGTGCCCTGGTTAGAAAATTCCTAATAAATCACCAAAACCAATTGCTGCTCCAATGCCACGTTTGACAAATTGAAAATAAATTGCATCAATTGCATGGGAGCCAGGAGAGCCCAGTTCAATATTTTCTCCCTAATACATCTACAGGTGGTGTTGGGGGGGACGTTTCTATTATTTATTTATTTTTCACTCCAATCGATGCCGTGCTCTTTTCCAATACACCCTGCTCAGTGCTGGTCAGTAAATATTAATTTCTTCCCTTAATTAATGTGTGTTCAGGAATAGCCAAACACTGCATCTCCCCCTTCTGCACAGGGCAGACATCAAGGTGACTAAACTCAAACAATTACAAGCTATTTTAGTGAAATGATTTGAAATCTGAAGTTTTTGCTCAGACACTTTTCACACGTCCCACTCCTAAACACAAACTCTCTTCTCAGCTCCTTCCAAAATCATGGGGAAGGCCAACGTCTTCTCAAGCACAGTTTTTTGAGGAGTGCTTTTCTTCACCTGTATGGCACTAATAAAAACTAAAATTACTATAATTTAATGAAATAAACTAAAAGAGGAGAGATTTAAATATTGAGAAGGAATTCTTCCCTGTGGGGCTGAGGAGGTCCTGGCACAGCCCAGAGAAGCTGTGGCTGTCCCTGGATCCCTAGAAGTGTCCAAGGCTAGGCTGGACAGGACTTGGAGCACCCCAGGAAAGTGAGAGGTGTCCCTGCCCATGGCAGGGGGTGATACTGGGTGAGGTTTATGGTCTTTTCCCCCCCAATCCCTTCTGGGATTCCATGATTCCCACCAGCCTAGCACCACATGTAGAATTCTGCTGTATTTCTACAGCTCCAAAATGTCCCAGCAAAATCAGAATTCGGAGACTGCCCACTCCATCATAAAATCCTCACTTCAAAGCACAGCCTATTCCAGCCAAGGCCAGGTGAAAAAAGGAAAAAATGGGGATTGTGGTTATATAAAAACATCTCTGATCCTCCTGTGGAACTTCTCTGCAGACAGGGATGAAGCAATTGGAAGATCGTGATCAGATAACTGCATCTCTGACTAAATTAAGCATGGCCAGGTTAAGGCCACTAAAGCCTTCCCTGTGCATTGCACCACTTCATCCCAGGATCTCCAGCCCACACAACAGGCAGAGCTCCTTTCATTGGGAATGTTTAATACCAGCATTTCTCCTTAGGTCTTATTTTGCTTCCCATTACTCTGAGACAGGGTTTTTTCCCAGAGCTCACCACAACCAGCTCAGCCCTTTCGGTGAGTTCTGTCCATTCAGTGAGGGCATGACATGCTGCAAATCCAAATATGCTGTGACTATGTAATTAAGGCTCTGTAATTAAACTCTCTTATAAAGCAAATGCAGCAGAGCCACCTCCTTTTCCTCACTGCATGACCCAGCAGGATCATGGAAATAAAGCTGGGCCTGCTCTGCTTTACCTGGCAGCCTTGAGGGTGTGAGGACAAATGACACAGGGGACAGTGCCACCACAAACTGCTCCCTGGGGGGATTTCCCCAGCAGTTTCTACTCTCCCTATTCACCTGCATGCTCAAGGCTGTTCCAAATGCCAGGAAGAGGTATTTTCCCCAAGATGCAAGGGTTTTTCCAAGATTAAAATAAGGCATTTTCATGATCCACCAAAATCGCCTGTCCCAGTCCTGAAGCACTCAGGCTCTGGAGATACTCATTAGTGATTTTTGCAGCAGCCAAAGCCAGGGAAAATGTATTTCCCCCATTAAACTCAGTCTTGGAAATGATGGAAAATGTTGGCTCTGATTTCAGCTGGGAAAAAGCAAAAGCACCAACCAGCCCTGCTGTCCCCATCCCTCCTCGTCCATCCCTGCAGAACAAACAAACAAAGCCTGTGAGCCCAGGAGGACATCTGGCCCTGAGAATTCCAGCCCAAACAGTTGCAGCCTGGCACTGACAGAGGCAAGGGAAAGCAGAGTCTCGTGGGCGGTGTCTCAGAGTCTTAATTACAGGCTGTGGGTAACACAGCCCTACACAGCGGGATCTGCCCAGTATTCATGTCTTTGAGAGATCTCCTACAGGCTTCACAGACACAAACCCTGAATTCCACATAGACAGCTGCAAAAATCTCATTCCTGAGTGGAATTGCTCCTGTTAGGAACAATTTCTAACAGTGCTGAGAGCAGTGATGCTGCTAAGTCAGTGCCTGTTGCCCAGCTGCCAAATCCAGAGCCCAAAAACTCCTGCTGCACCTCCAGCCTCAGCCCTTGTGCTGCTGTCCCATGGCACAGGGGGTAGGAGATTTGAGAGGAAACCCAGGCTGCTTTCCCCTGCCTAGCACATTGTGTGGTTGCTCATTTGTGCAATTATTAACCAGAAGCAAGTGGAAAATGGGATACTTGGGGGCTAGGAGGAACTTCTGGCCCATTTATTGCTCTGCCCTAAGGAAAGCAACAAGTGGCAGTATCACCCTGAGGGGATTAATTAGGGTCAAGTGGCTCCACTGTTGACTCAAATGAGGTCCATAAAGGAAAAGCAGATCCCACACTGCCAGAGGATCATGTGAAACAGGGATATTTGCTCCCTTCACCCCCCCCCAGGCACTGATGAGAAAATGCCCTGCTAGAAGCTCTAACCCCATCCCAAGAAAACAACAGGAACTTCGAGATTTGACGCAAACCCAAATTGAGTCCCAGGAGAGAGGACTGGGAAAAAAAAGAGATTCCAGCGGCAGGCTTTGGCATTACTACAGTTCACAGTCCAAGGAAAGTGGGCTTTGCCACGGCCCTGCTCTAAAGCTGTGCTTCTTGCATTAAGGGAAGCATAATTCAGAGTCGCCAAATCCCAGGCAACAAGCCCAGGCAATTGTGTTTGTGTCTCTACTCAGGGTAAGAAATTAGTTATCTGCCTAAAACAAGCAGGCAGTTTCCAATGCTGTATTTGTGTAATTTGCATGCCTCAATAATGTTTTATGTATTACGCTACTTATAAGCTAAAATGTACATGCACGCTCCTGCAAATTTAGGTAAATTATGAATAAATTAAATCTTATCTAAATAAACAAGTGTCTTTTTGAACAGAAATGCGAGCTGTCATGAATATTTAAGTGGACAAGGATAAATCCTCTTCATACAGTGTTACTTCAAAGAGGATTTTAGAGCTTCCTGATTTTTAGTTAGGGGAAAGTAAAGAAAAGAAAAGAGGAGGGAAAGGAAACCTCAGGCCCAGCTATTCTCCAGAGAAATCACTATTGAGGAATCTGGCCCTGTGGGGAGAGGCAGCCAAAGCTCTTTTTTTGGAGGCCTGCGAGGGGTTTTGTTGTTATTTTTGAGCAAAGGAAGACTTGGAGGTTGGGTTTGCAGGAAAGAAACTCGAGCAGAGCCAAGGCGTGGAGCCCATTGAAACCCAGAGCTGGGAAGGAGAAAAGGGAGACTTGGAGGACAAAGTCAGCATCGTGCACTGCTGATGTATCTCTGTACCCAGCTCGTTCTGGGGCTGGAAAAGGGGATCCACAAGTTTTCAGTGCTGTGCAGCACCTTAAGAGAACTTTGGGCAGGCGGTGCAACCTCTGGGTTCACTGTTCTCAACTGCACAGGGGAGATAAACATGCAAATAAGATGGCAAAGACGACACAGGAGATGGTGTGGTGTGTCTTATCTGCCTGCCCGAGCCGATCCCTCCTAATTGCGGCTCCTGCGCTCCTCGCCCGGGTCTCGCCCGCGGCTCCAGGGGGCAACGTGTGTCTTAATTAACTGAGCCTGTGAAGAGCTCCGAGATCCTCAGATAAAAGGTGTTATGGAAGGGCAGAGTGTTATCAGCTGGAAATAAAACCCTGGATAATCTTCTCTCATCCAGAACTAGATGTCTCTTAATAATAACCCTGCGGCGCCGCGGCAGTCCCGATTAAACCCATCTGGTGCTCCAGCAGGAGCCATGTGGGAATCAGGAGGGCTGGGGGGACAGGCAGCAGCTTCCCTTTGGTAGCATCCACTGGCACATCCGTGTACCTTCCCTGTCCCTAACCTGGAAGTCCCAGCTCCTGCTGATAATCCATGAATTCCCCACAGGCCGCCAAGGACGGAGAAGGGCATGCAGCTGGGAGGAGAACCACCACTGGCACAGGAAACTGGAGAATGTTGTTTTACACATTCTCAGGGAGTAATGTTCCAGGTTTTTACCTTGGTAACCTGGAGAAAGTGTAGACATTTTTATTCAGAGGAAGAAAAAGGAAAAAAAAAGAGTAATAAATCCTGGTTAGGTGGATTCTGCTGTAGGACATGGAGATTTTCCTGCATTCAGGTTGGATCTAAACCAATGAAGGGCTGAAGCTGTTTGCCCTCAAGCCATGGTAAATACTCTGTGAGATTTCATCCCTGCTCTCACCTAAAACATGGCACCAGCTCTCCACAGGATGAGCCTGGCAGGGAGCTCCTCATGGAGCCAGAGGTGGTACAACCAACCCAGCTGCTGATGCCAAGAACCAGAACAAGGGCTCCTTCCCCCAGTGCCAAGGTTGGGACGTGTCAGTGGAATTCCCTGGGTGCTTCCCCACCAACTCTACCACCCCAGAGGAAGTTTGGCCCCAATCTGCTGCCCCATCTCAGTGGAGACCCTTCCCTTCACACCTGGGGGCCTGGTGTCTCTTGATGGCAAACCCACCTCCCCAAGAGCAGGGACCCTGCTGGCATGAGAACTTCGGGCACTTGTCCATGGCATTCCTGCCTGCCTGTCACCTGGACAGCTTAAGAAACAGCAGGCAGTAGGGACAAACCACAAACACCCCTAATGAGCCTCTTCAGAGCATGCTGGGGTTGGATTTGTTAAGTGAGCAGCAGTGTTATCATTTCAAGGTGTAAATGAACAATCTGGCTACATAATGAATGTGTATGTTATTATGAGATAATGTCACTGGAACATACAAAGCCACTAAGGCCATTTCAGACTGAGAAACAGCAGCAGGAGACACTTAATGAACTACAAAGACATTGCTGGGAGCACACCCCAGCTCCTAAGAGGGGCCTCCTGCAGCCAACCATCACATCAAATCACCACGGACAGGTCACTTGTCTTCCCAAAACTGCGGCTGCAAACCCTGATCTATCCTTTCCTCACCCCCACCTTTCCCCCATGGGATCACTCAGCCTGGGCCTGGGTCTTGCTGTGAGGGGGACCAGAGGCTGATGCAGCCTGGGGAAACCAAGTCCTTGTGTTACCAACGTTTCCCCAGCTGGCAGTGGAGGGGCAGGAGGAGGCATTATCCAAAGGATTGCTGCCCCTACTCCCCATACAGATGGTCCTATGCAGATTTTCTCAGCTTTCAAGTTTTGATGGATTCAAAGAGGAAAAGAGAAGGGTAAAGAAAAGATCTTAAAGGTCTGTTGGCTTGTCAGATCTTAACCTTTAAATCAACAACAATTTTTGGAGACATTTTATGAAAGTAAAAAGACGAAATCAATGCAATATTTTTTTTCTTATCAGTGCATTCTGTGTTTTCCCAGTCAGATGGGTCAGTTTTGGCCTGAGACCAAAGCCTTGGATAATAAAAGCAGAGGTCGATGCCTCATCCCAGCATCCTGGGGAAGTTGTTGAGTTTTGCCCTTCCTGAAGGATCTGCAAGACTCATTTACAAAGGTACTCGGTGCCCTCCCACCTGCGCTGTTGCAATTCCACGCTAATGAGTCAGTCCCAGTGCTCCTGCAGCCCCTGGGGAAACAATCTCATCCTCGTTCCAGCTCAGCTCTTTCTGAAAGCATAATTACAATTCTAACTGAGGATTTTAGCCCAGGATACTCATCTTCAGTCCCATTTGCTGCCATTCCCAGGAGAAGATCCCAGCACATGCCTGGTAACAGCAGCTCAGAGCCAGCACTGCAAATCCCTGCCCTTGGCGGCCAAGGGGCTCCTGAGCCACTCTTGGAGAGACTCCCAGCAGTGGGATTTGAGCTCGGCCAGGCAGCACAGGGCTATCCTCCAAAGGGAAAACAAACTGTTGTGGTGAGAGGAGATACAAGAGCGCCTCTGAACTTCCCTGAACGCTCCTCATCAGCCAGGCAAGGCTTTACATTCCCATTAACTCTCTGCAACCTCACGGAGGAGGGACCAGGGCTGGCAGTGTTGGCTTTGCTCAGCCCCTGCTCCCTTTGGAGAGGTTGAGGGCTCCAAGATGCACCTCTCCATGCAGCCCTGGTAATTCTATCTCTAAGCCCCAGGGAAGAGCAGTGTGACAGTAAAAATGCTGACACAGCCATAGTAAGAGAGCAGCACGCGTCATGTTTGCCTTGGAAAGGTGTTCTATAGCTTCTCTTGGCCACTTTTGTCCCCCCCATGACATTTAATCCATCAAGATAAGTTGGAAGCAAGCTTGGGGAGGGGGGGGAACAAAACCCAAACCCTCTAAGATGTGTCCCATTTAGCATCCTCACAGCTTCCAACAACAACAAATTTACAGCGGAGAGAGGGAGGGTGAGGGAAGATGAATGAAATTGCCTGAGAGAGGGAAATGAGCAAACCCAAAAAAGCAATGCCTTTATTTAAAAATATATAGTTGAGAAGTCTAATCACAGAGCATTCAGCTGTGAGGTCTATCCATTATCAAGAGACTGACAACACACACCAGTAGCCAGTCGAGGAACGTTACTTAATAAATCAAAGCTGACAAGCGCTCCCAAACTGATATAAAAATGCTCTTTAATGTCTGTGACCTGCATAAGTTTTATTCATTTTACTTTCTAAAATAATAGATGAATAGCAATCGAAAACAATCTATTCTGCTCAAGTAGGCATCATACATCTTTATTTTTCAAGTGGTTACGGGAAAGAAAGAGAAGTCCCTGGGTGTGGAGGCACAGGGCAGGGCCGTGTGTGCCACAGGCACCTCTGTGGTAAATTATCCTCCCAGCTGTTTCTCTGCCCCCCTGCACTGCTTCTCCCTTCCTGAGCACTCAGCAGCCAATTGATGTCAATGTTATTGACACGTTGGAGGGGCTGAAGGATGCTCAGCTCCACGGACCCCACAGCTGTGCTGAGACAAGCCCCACATGCCAAGTGCCCGCCTGCCCGTGTGCCCAGCTTGGCACAAAACCCCTTGGAAATCTCCAGGCTCAGCATTCGGAGTCCTCATCCATCCTGCAGCTCTCCAGCAGCCCCTGATTCCACAGTGTTCCTGTGAGCCTGCATCCCTGACAGGAGCTTTTATATCCTACATTCCAGAACAAGGGTTCTAGGAAGCAGGGAGCATCCACGGTGACCATCATGCCTCCAAAAGGCAGAAGCTGTCAAGGGAAGAGGCCCTGACAGCCAGAAACATTGTTTCCAAAAAATTAGTTATGGCTGCTTTGGAATTAGCCCAGACTCCATGATAATTCAGACCATCAGCGTCCCTGCAGGGTGGTTGTTTAAAACGCAAAATAAAACAAAAGAAAGCAGTTTCTCCACTGCTCTCAGTTTCCATCAAATGATGGTCTTTTAGGAGAAAGAAGATTGAAATTGCTGTGCGTGTGTCACCTCCCCCACCCCACCTCTCAGTTTTCAGAAGAAATAAGGTTTGATCTTTTCAAATGGAAATTAAGCAATTTGCAAAATATGTATTTTGGCATTTCGGCAACTTGGCTTTCAAAACAAACTGGGGGTTTATTGATTCTGTGAACCACCACCAGAGCTATCTGCAGACCATAATTTTCAGCTTTAATGAGAAGAGCAGCTTTTCATTTGGAATAATAAGTGCCCTGCTCTTGTGTTTTGGCCCATGCCCTCCTCTCCCCTCAGTGTCTGGCAGCCAGGGACCTAGTGGAGCACAAGAAGGGATGGATGCTCCCAACATCCCAATCCAAAAACCCAGCATGAAGGCAGAAGGAATCCTTCCCTTGATTTTAATCAGCCTTAATTCACACTGTGGCTACAAAGTGGTTGGGAGGACTGGTCAGGCATAAATCACAGTCCTTCCCTGCAAGTTTAATCAACTTCCAACTGAACCAAGCACCTTTCTGATGATGAAAAGGACCATAAAACCATGGAGAGCGATATCCTGCGTGTTATTGCTTCCATGGCCTTAGGTCTGGGAGCAGCAGTGCCATAACCCTGACGGGAGCATCTTCCATCATCTCAGCACCGATAAACATTCATCACTCCCTTCTCTTACACAGGGGAAGGGATTTGCAAGCAGCTTTCCATCTTCTGGGTGCCCCACCTGGTGCCTCCCAAAGAGGGAACACCCAGCCCTCTCCCAGCCATTGCTCCAGGAAGCACAGCTTTAGTGGGAAGTCGTCCTGCTTTGGGAAAGCAGAACTGGCAGGGGGCATTGCCAGGGAATATGTTCTCTACCCATAAAATGAGAAGAGTGATTCTGCTTTTATATGCCAGGAACAACAAGGATAAACTTCTTACCACCTGAGGAATGCCCAGTGCTCCGTAAAACGATGTCCCAGCAGACAGAAGGATCAGACTGGATGCAGGAGAGCAGGGAATGTACTGAGCTTAAAATAACATCCAAAAGGAGCAGTTCGTGGTTCAGCAGGGCGACTGGGGTCTGGCTCAGCATTTTGGATGTTACATCCTGCCCTTCCACAAATCCTGCTGTGATCAAACATGCGAACAGGCATGGGAACAGCAAAAAGAACAAAAAAAGAGACAGAACTCAAAAAAATAGGAATTATGAATGGCAGACCTCTGAGATGTGCCAACAGGGCTCCAGCAAGTGGCTTCTCCCTGCGGATGCACAGCCCAGGAAATGAGGCTGCACGAGACAGGTGAGAGGCAGAACTTTATTGAACATGATCACAGGAGGTGTTTTACCTCCTGATTTACCTGCTCCAATTACTGAGCTATGACAGGTTTGCTCCTGCACTGCCTTTCCCTCAGGGAGGCTCCTGCTCCATTCCCTGCTCAGGTGAGACCTGAAGGTTCCAGCAAAGCCAGAGCAATCTGGGAAGGGCTGGGGAAGTGATTTGGCCACTCCAGATGAACCCTGAGCAGGCTGAGAGGATGAGTGTGCAGGGGATGAGCACCAGGCCCACAAAAAGCCATGAACAGAGCAGCTGTGGCTGCCCCTGGATACCTGGAAGTGTCCAAGGCCAGGTTGGATGGGGCTTGGAGCAACCTGAGACAGTGGCAGACGTTCCTGCCCATGGCAGGGGGTGGAATAAGAGTTTTAAGGTGTTTTCCAACCCAAACCATTCTAGATTCTGTGATTCTGTGAAATCCCACTTCCAGTGAGCCCCAAAAGTTGCGACCATGCTGGAAATTGCTTGGTTTGGGGACATTCCCTGCGGAGCTGTGGTGCTCAGCCTGGTTCCTGGCTACAAAACTGGGCAGGACGTAGGAAATAAATGGAATAAAAAGTTTCAGAGAAACAGAAAATATTTGTGAATGTCACCAATGCCAAACTGCTAATGGAGTTTGCTTTGTTTTTTAAAAGCCAAACGTTTTACCGTCAGCACTTCTGAAATAAAGTAATTTGACATTTTGGAAATAAATTCTTTTTGATAGAGCATTTTAAATTCAAATTACTCTAAAAACAGAACGCTAAAGCAAACATGAGGGTTAAATAGTCCCAAACCCCACAGACGAACATTTTGCATAGTTTTACAACAATCTGCTTTAAATTTTCCTTTGTGAAAAAAAAGCGAGCAAGAATTCCAGCGCTCCTGGCATGGTTTGACCTGAGCTATTAGTTTTTTCCTCCAAAGCTTTTGGCTCAGGCACAGCACTGATCCAGACTCTATTTAGAGAGACTGACACAGGCAAACCTCCCGTGGTCAGTGCATCCCCTTTGCCCAGGCATAAAAGAACCTATTTTCAGCCTGGCCCCATTAACAGGGGCACGGCCCCCCCTGCTCCACCTCCCACCCCCGACTTCTTCAATAGGAACATGAATATCAATAAAGCATTAATGAGCAATTTTCCCAGCTTCACCGGCTCTTACTGGAAATAAACCCTGACATCTCTTATGTCATTGACTACCTCTCATCTCCCGGCTCGCCTGCCCTGACAGATCCCCAATAGAGCCTCGCCTTCCTTTGCTGCTCAGAATAGCAGCTCTGCTCCACGGGCCTGGGGCCGTGTCTGGGCTTCAGCTCCCACTTGGGTCGGTCTCAGATGATCTGAACCCGTGCCAAGGAATAGTCAAAGGCCTTTCCTTTCTTCTGAAGTAACTGCTAAAGGGTTGGTGATGCTGCCCTGGCACCAGCCCGCCCAGGAAAGGGGTGGGAGATGCAGGTACCAGGTGTATATTGGGCACGGGCTGTGCCTGCCCCATCCCTGGAAGTGTCCAAGACCAGGCTGGACAGGACTTGCAGCAGCTTGGGGTAGTGAAAGGGCACCCTTTGACCAGCTTCCCAAATGGGCATCTCCACTGCCACAACCAAATCCTCTTTCCAATGAGATGGGCCCTAATCCTTGATAAAGCCAGCACTGTCTTACCCAGGACTTGGAGGAAAAGGGATGAGTTATGTGATCCCTCCAGGTCCTCTCAAGCCATCCTGCATTTCTCCAGTACCAGGAGGAGCTGTGCCCCCAGTAAAAACAGCTCAAGTGTGTCTGAGCTGTCTCAAACCTCTCCAGTGTTCTCTCTCCTCAAAGAAAAAAGAATCTTCTAGATGCTCAAGCTAAATGTCCCCACTGGAATCTACATATAGGATTATGACCCTTCCCCACTGTGGTCAGTTATGATTCCCCTCTGCTTTGCAGCAGTTTTTGGCATGTCCAAGGCTGTTGGTGCTGTTCTCCCACCCTCTGTGCTCAGCTGCTTCTAGACCACCCCAAAAGACAAAAGAGAAGGAGTTACAGGCATGGGAAATGCATGGTCTTGCCAAATAAAAACACCCCAAACACCCCAGTCAACTCAAAACAAATGAAGGAAAATCCCAAAACATGAGAGGGAAAATGGAATTGACTTTGAAACCTCTTTAAAACCTCAGCAGGGAAAATGGGGGGTGAAACCATGGTAGTGTATGAAAAGTGTGGCTGACCCAAGTATTGGCTGGGGACGCCCAGGAGTATTTTGTGAGTATGGTTTACAGGGAAATAAGATATTTTTAAAAAACCCTTGGATGGAAATAAAAACGAAGGGGGATTTTTTTCACCCCTTTAGAGCAGAAGGTTTTCCTGCCCTGTCATTACAGGAAACCTCTGCCATAAATTGCCCCCAACACAGATGATTTCCCTGCACGAAGAAGGGATTAGTTCTGCCTTTTCCCCTTCCACACATCATCTACAACATTCTGCAGTGATTTACCAACATCAGCTGCATTCCCTGGCACGAAAGGGAGAGAAGCAGCTACAGAAGTGTTTGTTCTCCATTTTTCCATGAAGCATCTCCCAGCCTGTCCTGAGCTATTCCCACTGCCCTGCCGCATGGGGGCTCAGCCCTCAAGCTGAGGATCCCACCTTGGAGGATGTTGGAGAGCTCTGCTGCAGTGCTCTCAGAGCCCCTGAGCCATGGAATGTGTCTGAATTAATACACCACGATCTGCTGCCCTCAGCAAGGCATGCCCCTTCAACTGAAGGCAGGGAGCACATCAGTCAATGTAAAAATAATAAAAAACCAGCCCTGTAAGGCTCTAAGTTCAGAGGGGCTGGGTGAGTGAACACCAAACCCACACTCAGGCACGTCCCAGTGCTGCTCTGGGAGTGATAATCAGGGAAGTTGGAGTTGAGACAAACCATTTGCTCAGATTTTTATCTTCATGCTAACAGCCACAGAGCAAGATATAACGAAATGAGGGGGAAAGCTGGTGTTTCCAAGGCTGACCCAAACAACAGCAAGCTGGGGCAACTTCTGACTCCCTGCAACTCCCTGAAAGTTGTGGCCAAGTGAGGGTTGGGCTCTTCTTCCAGGTAATAGCGACAGCACAAGGGAAACAGCCTCAAGTTGCACTAGGGGAGGTTCAGGTTGAATATTAGGGAAAACTTCTGCCCTGAAAGAGTGGTCAGGCATTGGAAGGGGTTGGCCAGGGCAGTGGTGAAGTCCTCATCCCTGGAGGTGCTCAAAAAGAAGCAGATGTGGCACTGCACGACATGGCTTGGTGGGCAGGGGCTGTCCCACCAAAGGATGGACTTGATGATCTTCGAGGTCTTTTCCAACCTTAATGATTCTGTGATCAGACATCTCTACTTTTCCAGAGCCCGGTGGAAGAGAAGAGACATTCCTGGGATTCAGTGTCCCAGGCCACCACAGGAAATGCTTGGGTTGCTCAGCTGCTTTGGAAATTTGCCTTGACTTCTAAACAAGCAGCCAAGCCAGCACAAAATAAAGATTTATATATGTATATTTCTATAAAATAATGGAACCCCGGAATGGGTTGGGTTGGAAAGAACCTTAAAGCTCACCCTGTTGCTTGCCCTGCCATGGGCAGGGACATCTTCCACTATCCCAGGCTGCTCCAAGCCCATTCCAACCTGGCCTTGGGCATTGCCAGGGGTGGGAAATGAATATTTCTCTGCAGCCAGGGATGCAGAACCATCCAGTTGCCCAGCCATGACTTCCTCCAGTGCCTCTCCACACTGGTTGGATCCTCATAGGATTTCCCCCCAATCACTCTTAGGGCCAGCCTGGTCCCACGGGTGAACCACACAATATCTTCTCACAGAAAGAAATCCAGAAAAGTCAAATTTTCTCTGAGCAAAAAAAGAGGGAAAAAAAGCCAGCTTTGACATGACTTTCATTTAAATAACTTCTTTCCCTTTTAGAAAGGAAGAGTGCTTTAAAAATGTCAAAACATTGGATTTATTTATTTATTTATTTGGAGCAAAATGACATTTCACTTGGAAATGCCAGTTAATTTTTAGCTTTGAAAGTTTTACAAGATGAAGCAGTCAAACTGATTTTTCTGACAATACCAAGACAATTTCAATGAACTTGACTGGAATGTATTTTAGGAGGGAAGTGCAGGGCTTGTAGAAATAAAAAAAAATTGCAAAAAGAAAATAAAATAAAAAGAAAGAAAGAAATATATGATCAGTGCTCTCCCAAAACTTTTAGAACAACAATGTGGAATGGAAAATATCATTTGAATCCTCAGAAAGCAGTGAAGAAAATTGCCAGCTCAAGTGCTTTGTGCCCTGTCGGTATTTACAAGTTTTACTTGAAGCAATTAAACTTCCCGAGTGGATTTCGGTGATTGCTCAGAATAGAAAGTCTAATGCTGCTCCTCCAGCTCTCCTCGCCTCCTTAATCCGAGGAGAGGCGGGAGGAGAACAGCCCCTGGAGAAGAAGGTTCCTGGAATAAACACTCCTGGCTCACTGCATCTCCAGCCCCGGCTCTCCTGGAGCTGCTGGCACCCGGCGGGGACAGCGAGTGTCCCCTCCCCTTGGTGCCCCTTCAGCTGAGACCTGCCATCCACGGGAGCACATCAGGGCAGAAGTTGATGCAATTTAATGAGTGTGGGAACAGTTGCTGATCCGTTTGTTTCTCACTGTTAAATCGGAGATAAAATGACCATGAGAGCCCAAAGAGCTGCTGCTGGCAGCCCTGAGCCATGGATTTGGGGGAGAGTTTGAAAAGGAAGGATGGAGAGGACCTTCACCTCTCCATGCCACTGGCCCAGCTCTTTGCAGACCTGAGGCTGGACATCAGGAAGAATTTCCTCATGGAAGGAAAGGCTCTGGAAGGGGCTGCCCAGGGTCGAGTTACCATCCCTGGAAGTGTCCAGTTAGGGTTATAGTCTGGGTGACAAGGTGGTCACATGATGGACTTGATGATCTTGGATGTCTTTTCACATCTTAACAAATATTTGATAGAACAGCAGAGCCATGGAATGATTTGGGTTAGAAGGGATCTTAAAGATCATCTCACTCCAACCCCGCTACCAGGGCCAAGTGAAGCTCTCCCACATCCATTGGCTGATTTACTGGAAAATGGAATTTAGGATGAGCACGTGGCTGCCCTTTGCAGCAAAACCATTCACCGAGAGTTTGGAGCAATGTTCAACCCCCTCTACCAGGAAATCCTGAACTGATAAAGATTTACCACCAACCTCTTTTTTGGGTGATAACTCCCAAAGCCCAGGAGGGGCACAGGCTGTGCCTGTGGTCATGGGAATGAGCAACTCCTGATGCCCAGTCCTTGGGACACCCAAAGACAACTCCAACCAACAGGACACTCCTCCTACTCTGCTCTCCTGTTGGGACAAGTCCAGAGAAAGCCATGGAGATGCTCCAGGGCTGGAGTCCTCTGCACTGGAGCCAGGCTGGGAGAGTGGGGGTTGCTTAGCCTGAAGAAGAGAAGGCTCCAGGGAGAGCTCAGAGCCCCTTCCAGTCCCTAAAGAGTCTGACAAGAAAGGTGGAGAGTGACTTGGGACAAAAGCCTGGATTGACAGGAAAAGGGCAGGGTTAGATGGGATGTTGGGAAGGAATTCTTCCAGGGTGGTGAGGCCCTGGCACAGGGTGCCTAGAGAAGCTGTGGTTACCCCAGGACCCCTGGGAGTGACCAAGACAAGGTTGGATGGGGCTTGGAGCAACCTGGGACAGTGGAAGCTGTCCCTGCCCATGGCACAGAGCGGAACAAGTTGATCTTTAAGGTTCTTTCCAATCCAGACCATTCTGGAATTCTCTGATTTCTGTGAGCAAAATCCCTCCTGCAAAAAAGGGTTGTGCCACAGCAAAGAACTTCCCTTGTATGCTCTGAACTCCCATCGGTTTCCAGCACTGAACAGTTTCGTGGAAGGACCCACTGAAGACTTTTTTCCAGGCCAGGTCCTTCAGAGCATCGGGGATGTCCTGCAGGGGATCATACTGTGGCCACTGGCACAGGAATGGGCAATGCTGAAAACTTTGACCCCGGATAAAAGCCAGGCAGAGGCTCCAGTGTACCTCCAGCTGCTCCCGGCACTCTCAGCTGCAATCCCAACACCTCCAAAGCCATGGAAACGCGGCACACAATAATCGGCTGCTGGAAATTTAAAGCCAGCAAGCTTTGTCAATGAATAAGTGTTCCAAAACAGTAAATTAATAAATTCCCCCGAATCCATAATAGATACATCTTTGTTCAGCCACAACGCTTTGATATAAATTGTAGCTTTTTAGGGCTGCACTGTCAGAAGCGTAATATATCACCCGAGAGTGGATCCGAGTTCAAAAGTACATATAATAATATAATTAAGATAGCTTGACAAGAATGTATTTTAAAAGTATAAAATACCTGCAGGTATAATGGCTTCATAAAGTCTGTCAGATTTACTTCTGCTGTGAAGAAATTTAAAATGTTTTACTCTAATGCAATGCAAATTAAGCCAGGGATATTCATATAACAGGGTCCTGAAGAAAAAATGAGGTGGAGAGAAGGAAGAATCAGAAGTCAGGAGTACAGCAAACAAGGTTTGAGCTTTCCAGGCGACTGGGCTGCTCAGTGGAACATCCAGGAACCAGCAGAGCAGAGTTTTTTGCATCCCTTTGCCAGTGGTGGGGCGGAGGCGAAGCGAGCGGATGGGTTTCCTCCAGGTTGGTGTTATTATCCCAGATTCCTCGCCTCGCACTGCAGCACTGATGTGCTTTATAGAATCATTTGCAAGTAGAAAGTGATTTCCTTCTTTTTTTTTTCCCTTTCTCTTCCCTCGCTGCGTTGAAAGCTTAAAATAACAGAGCTGTTCAAGGGGGAGGGAGCGTACCAGCGTGGAAACCAAATCCAACCTTGCCAAAGTTCCTGACCTTTCTTCACTGGGCATTTCCTCTCCAGGGGCAGGTTGGGACTCAGCCTTGCACCCCTTCATGGCACCTCACACCCCCTGCCCCACTGCCAGCCCCTGCTCCAAGCACATTCCAAGCACAGTAAATATGTGCCTGTTTCCAGGAACAAAAGCCATTAAGAAATCAATAGCAGAATGTTAATAAAATACTTTTCACTTCTCAGTTTCCCTGGCCCCAATGGTTGTGTTTGGATTTAACTCCGACAGCTCTGCTGAGACACACAAATCCCTCTGACAGCACAGGCAGGGAGGGACTTTTCCCCTCCCTCGCTTCATGTGTGGATATTTTTTAGGCAATATGAATTAATCTCCTTTTTAACAGGAAGGCACTGTGTTCAAAGGCCACTGTGTGCAGCAAGTGAGACTTGGCTTCTCTCCTCCTCCATCAGCTTGGGTTTGTGCCTCAGTTTCCCCATCCAAACCATAGAGGTTGCTCTCCTCGAAGACCCTTAGCAGGATCTGTTCAAAGCAGGACTCTTTTGTTGCGTCCTTCCCACGCAACAAAACTCCTTTGCTGGGGCTTTCATTTATTTTCCCATCTCAAAGGGAAAGAAATCATCTTTTTAAGCTTTAATATAGTGCCTGAGGGCATTTGGGTTTTTTTTCCCCCTTCTGTTCCCTACTGAAAACAGCTTTAACATTCAGTAGCCAGTTCCAAGAGGTGGGCTCCAGGAACGCAAGGCATGAAATATTAAGAAGTTTGCAAGCAACAGCAACACCTACAAGGGTGGAACAGCCCCACTTTTAGCAGTATTTGGGACAAGGCTGAGCCTAAATTTTTTTTTAAAGCTGGGAAGAAAGATAGAGAACATGGAAATGAACCAGACAGACAGCATAAACATCCAACAGTCCCGGCACTGGACAAGCTCTCTTCCTCATCCTGTTGTATCTCTATCCTACCCCTACCTTGCTACCCCCCAAAAAAACAAAGTAAAAAAAACCAAAAGCAAAGCAGTGACAGCCAGGGAGGGACCGGGCTCGTCCCTGCGACAGGTGGCAAAGTGCTGGGCTGCAATTGCTGCTGTTAAGTCACAAGAAAACAAAGATGTCAAGAGTCTACGGGGAGAGCTGGGAGGACGCAAATCAAGATCCATTTCCCGGTGTCTGTGCCAGGTGGAAAAGGGAAGTGTGAGCTGATTAAATCTGTGCTGGCGTCAGATGGGGAGAGGGCTCCTTCCATCTGTTTGCTCGCCAGCGATTCCTGGGGCTGGCAGCTCTGAGTGAGCTCAGCAGCCACAGGTGAGCAGAGCCCAGCCTGGAGCTGCCTGTCCATGAGCAAACTGCTCCTGGCTGGGCAGTTCGGGATAGAGGGACAGAACAGCTCTGCTCCTGCTCACCTGCTGATCCCTGCATCCCTCCAGCTCCAGCTGGCTTCTCCCCACCCACACCCAGCAAGCTCCTTCCCATCCAGAAATCCTGTGTCCTTCTCTGAGTGCAGCAGGAGTTCCCATTTCTGTCTGCAAAGCAGGAGCAAGGATGCTCCCCACACTGCAGGGTAGTTCAATACAGGACTGGTGGCCACTGAAATAATAAACCTGGATTGGCTTGGGTTGGAATTAAAGCTCCTCCCATTCCACTCCCTGCCATGGGCAGGGATACTTTCTAACCCCAGGGGGCTCCAGGCCCCGTCCAGCGTAGTCTTGGACATTTCCAGGGAACCAGTGTCCCACAGCTTCTTTGTGCCAGGGCCTCCCTGCCCTCAAAGGGAACAATTCCTTCCCAATATCCCATCCAGCTCTGCCCTCTGGCAGAGGGAAGCCATTCCCCCTTTTCCTGCCATTCCAGGCCCTTGCAATGAGTCTCTCTCCATCTTTCTTGTCAGCTCCTTCAGGCACTGGAATGATGATGAAGGGGCTTGGAGAAGTCCGTGTTCCTAAAAACTGATCGGTTTTGTCTTTTATAGCTTCACTTCACACTTTCTCTGTAGTTTGCCCACAGCAAAGATCTCCTCACACCTCTGTCGATGCCCTGACCTCTCTATTTGAGGCAAATTATTTATGGCATCTAGGAAACCATTCTCCTGGAACTGCAGGACAACCAGTCCCTCCAAGCTGGTGGTATCCAGCACAACACCAGCCCCACTGAATTTATCCTCTGACTTCACCTGACAGAGCTGCAAATTCAGAAGTTTCTCCAAAAGAATTTCCATGTTTTTGGGAGTGATCCAGCTCCACCTCTGCAGTGCACACATCACACTTCGCTTCATCCTTTTGTTGATTTTCTCAGTTGTGCAGCCACCTGAGGTAGTTTATTTTTAATCAAATAACCACAGCACTCCGGAAACCAATGCTCCATCAACAGACTAAAAGGACTCTTTACATCGTGGCTCTTTTCTGCTGCATGCTCAATCTGACAACACTTCCTACGAGGGCTAATGCTAGAAAAAATAATAAAATGCTTTCCTCTATTTCAGCTTTTATTGGCAATCCATTCTCATTAAGCCAAACACATTTGTCTTCATAACGTGTACTTCACAATTACAATATCAAAGGGTTTGTATCTACATAATAAAAATGATCTATAGAATAATACAAGGGGAAAACATCGTAACCTAATGTTGTTATTAATGAATCCAATGGGACGTAGGAAGGAGATATTCCCATGGGGCCCCCCCACGCCCTTCACTGCGAGCTGCTGTGGAGTGTGCTTGGGTCTGGGATCAGCACTGGGAGGGGAGGGAGGGCACATGGCAGTGGAATGAAAGGACAGTTCACAGTGATGGGAAGGTAGCTCTGAGGGCTGTGTTAGCAGAGGGATGGTTCAAACACCTGCAGGGTCTGAGTCCAGCCCCAGCCTCCTCTGCCCATCCTGGGCACCAGCTGGGACACAGACACACAGAGTCACAGATCACAGAAAGTCCTGAGCTGGGAGGGACCCACAGGATCATGGAGTCCAGCCCCTGGCTCGGCACAGACAACCAACAATCCCACCCTGGGAATCCCTGGCAGTGCTGTCCAAACGCTCCTGGAGCTCTGGCAGCCTTGGGGCTGTGCCCATTCTCTGGGGAGCCTGGGCAGTGCCAGCACCCTCTGGGGGAAGAACCTTTCCCTGATCTCCAGCCTGACCCCGCCCTTACCCAGCTCCAGCTGTTCCCTGGCTCCTGTCCCTGTCCCAGAGCAGAGGTTGGAGCTGTCCTGGGGAGGAGCTGCAGCCCCCCTGAGCTCTGCCCTCAGCTCCTCCAGCTGAACAAACCAAGTGCCCTCAGCTGCTCCTTGTGTGGCCCTTCCAGTCCCTTCCCCATGTCCATGTCCCTCCTTTGGATGCCTTTTTAACACTTTTTTTTTTTTTTTTTTTTTTTTTTTTTTTTTTTTTTTTAACATCTTTCTCGTATTGAGGCACCCAAAGTATCCCCAGCACTGGAAGTGAGGCCACCCCAGTCCAGAGCAGAGCAGGACAATCCTTCCCTGGCCCTGCCAGCCTGATGTCCCCAGGACAGGGTAGCCTTTGGGCTGCCAGGGCAGTGCTGAGCCATGTCCTACCTGCCCTCACCACAACCCCCAGGTCCCTTTCTGCTTCCTTGAAAAGCCCTCTTGGTGCTCTGCAGGAGCTCTGGCTCAGAGCTGTTCCCTGATAGGAACATTTTAGGGGTGTAAGTCAGAAACTGAGGAGCAGGGGCTGGCAGAGCCCCTGTGCCCAGGTGGGTGCTGATCCCCAGCAGTGCCTTACACAAGGATCAGCTCTCCTGGAGGCAACTCAGACACTGGAAAAAGCTTTTCAACACTCAACCTCTTTAATTCCTTTGTGTCTCCCAGACAGGATTCAGCGGAGCACCAGTGGGTTGATTAAGCTACATTGTACGAGATTACAAAGAACAAGGATAAATAGAAGGGGGAGGTTCCTGCAGTCAGCAAAGACATTTTGGTCCAGAAAAGTGGGGGAGGAGGAAATAACCCTGAGCAAGAAGGCAGGAAGGCAGAGCTCATCTGCAGCAAACAGGGAGAGACTGCAGAGACTCAGAGCAAGGGGGAGGATATTCCAGAGGCGCACAGCAAGTGAAAATCATCATAAATAATAATAGTAGTAATAATAATAATAATAATAATAATAATAATAATAATAGTAATGCTGCTATTTAAAATAATGAATACTTTTAATAATAGCAGCAGTATAAAAATGGAGGGGAGGGCAAAGGGAAGGTGTAACATGAGGTTTAAAATCCAAATTTGTTTTATTTGCCCTAACCTCTTCATTTCCAAGTACCCAAGGTGGGAGCACCAGATCACTGCCTCATCTGACCCCAGCCCAATATTACCAGAGCCAAACACAGAAAAAGGAGCTGAGCCTCTGAGCCTAACGTTGTCATTTAGGAGATGTGCTCCCATTTGTGTTGCACCAAAGTGAGCAGGCAGATTTTGTGTAAAAGGGCACATTATTGACTATCACTGGCAGCTGCTGGCCAGCTCCAGGGGTTTAACCAAGATCCGTGGCTGGCTGCAGCAAAATGCAGCTACACAGAGGGCCTAGGATGTTTTTTTCTGAGGCAGTAAAAAATAGTAATGCTCACAAATGCAAAAAACCCACCCAGTACTATCAACATTTCAGAAAAAGTCCCCAACTGGAAAAAAAACCCTGTGAGATTAGGCAGGCAAGGCAGTGACAGCAATTCTTCTCAATAACTTTGACGTGCTGCTTGTCGTCCTGTTTTTTCTCCCTTTCCTTCTTCAAACAGACCAACACAAACAGCATTTGAAAACAGCCATTTCAAACCAGGAGCTGGAATTTTGGACATCAATGATGTCAAACCACAGCAATCCAGTGCTTACAAATAAGTTCTTGCCTCATGACAAGAGAAAACTGATTTTTGCCTACAAGGTGCTTGTCGAGAGAAGCGCTGAGCGGCTGCGGCTCCCTCCTCACAGGCTCTCACATGGGGCAGAGCGTGGGATATCAGGGAATATCCTTCAGATCTCTGGGAAAAGCTATTCCCCCAGAGGGTGCTGGCACTGCCCAGGCTCCCCAGAGAATGGGCACAGCCCTGAGGCTGCCAGAGCTCCAGGAGTGTTTGGACAGCTCTCCCAGGGATGCCCAGGGTGGGATTTGGGGGTGTCTGTGCCGGGCCAGGAGCTGGGCTGGGTGATCCTGGTGGGTCCCTCCCAGCTCAGGACTTTCCATGATTTCATGGAACTGAAATGCATTGACCATCACCAACAGTCCAGGCAAGAGAGAAACTCAGGATCAGAACTCTCTGCTTGGGAACAAGGCTCTGGAGCTGTCTGCTTTTCACTGTATTCATTTTATTGAAAAGGGAAATTTATATAAATAGCCCTCCCTCCCAAATTCTGTTTGTAATCTCGGTGAATAACTATTGCTTTAGGAGGGTAGAATTGCTGACTCCTTTATTTCTGAAAAATGTATTAGAAAACCTTCTCTTTATAAGAAAAAATGAGAAAAACAAAATCAATAGAGTATGAAGGAGCATGAAAAATGCATTTTAGAGTCTCTCTCTCTTTTTTTTTTCTTGGTCCAACGTTGCTTTCCTGTAAAGCTTCTGCAGAAACACACATTTAAATGTAAATGTTCTGAAAGTAAATGGATAAGGACGGAAAAGATGAAGAGGAATCGTGAGCCACTTGCAACACTCCTTGGGATAAGTAATGCAATAAACAGTGACAGGCCAGGATGGCACATGGGACTTCCCTATCTCTTCCTACGTCAGTGTGCATGTGTTCCTGCTGGAAGACAACAGCCAGGCTCTGCTGCTGCCCAAATCCCAGAATCCCAGAATCAGACACGTGCTTGGGTTGGAAAGGGACCTTAAAGATCATCTTGTTCCATCCCTGCCCTGGGCAGGGACACTTTCCACTACCCCTTGGGGCTCCAAGCCCCATCCAGCCTGGCCTTGGACATCTCCAGGGATCCAGGGGCAGCCACAGCTGCTCTGGCCACCCTGTGCCAGGGCCTCCCCACCTTCACAAGAAAGAATTCCTTCACAATATCCCATCTAACCCTGTCTTCTGGCAGTGGGAAGCCATTCCCTGTGTCCTGTCCCTCCATCCCTTGTCCCCAGTCCCTCTCCAGCTCTCCTGGAGCTCCTTTGGGCCCTGGAAAAGGGTCTGAGCTGTGCCTGGAGCCTTCTCCTTTCCAGGTGAGCTCCCCCAGCTCTCCCAGCCTGGCTCCAGAGCAGAGGGGCTCCAGCCCTGGAGCATCTCTGTGGCCCTCCTCCAGCAGCTCCCGTTCCTTCTTGTACAGGGACCCCTGAGCTGGAGGCAGCTCTGCAGGTGGAGTCTCACCTGAGAGAACCAAATCCCTCAGCTCCTCATGGCTGCAAAGCTGAGAGTTTGGGGGACCACACTTTGAAGCTTTTGGGCAAAGCAGAAGCTCGTAGCTCATTGGGATGGAAATGAATAAAATCCAGGGAGCTGTCCCTCACAAGAGGCAAGAAAGCAGAAGTTCAAACACAGCAACAAGAAGACCCCTCCTGTGCCTTAATTCATACATTTCCATACATTTCCCTGAGCTGGAAAGGGACCTACATGGATCCAATATTTGATATTGGATCCAATATTTGGCCTTGCACAGGAGAATCCCAAAAATCCCACCCTATGCCTGAGAGCATTCCAAACACTTTAAACTGACCTTCACTTGCCCAGACAGTTTCTGTCCTTCACCAGAGCAGGTCAGAGCCTGGCATCTCCCCCCACCCCCAGGACCAATCCAGTGCATCCCCAGCCCTGGCAACACACGATCCCTGAGCATCTCCCAGGGTCCCTCCTCCAGTCCTTCCAGCCCTCATTAGCAGGAAGGAGAGGGAATTAACCCCCCCAGCTGCTCGGGAGGTATAATACCAGATCTAATTTCATAGACACTGTATATAGGCCACAAGCCTATAATCATAATAATACAGATGTGAGATACAGATGTTCCCAGCACCAGCCTGGGTGCATCCTGTTAGAGCAGTGCTTCAGTCTGGTGCTAAAGCTGAGCTAATCCCAAGCTCCTGAGAGGATTAATAGACATTAACGGGGCATTATCCAACCATTAAACACACTTGGGATCGTGTGCCTGCCGGCCCTAATGCTCCCCATGGCCCCAGTCATTCCCAGCAAGGTCAGGGATTCTGAGGGATGCTGAGCTCCCTGGCTGGCACACAGCAGCCAACGAGGTGCTCCTGAGCAGCAATCCATGCTCCATCCATGCTAGCATCTCCTGGAGAAAGGATATCCCCCAGGGGGCAGGGATTTGGGGGATCCCAGCTCCAGGAGTGCTGCCTTGCTGCTGGAGTGCCAGACACCTCTGATAGAGCAGGCACCCGGCCCAGGGAGGAAAGGGAATTGTTTTTTCAGATAAGCCAATATGCTCAGGCGGTGGCAGCTCTAAGGCTGGCACAGTTCCTGTCCCACCTGGCAGCAACAGGCTCAGACTGAGAGGATGAGAGGAAATGGTCTCAGGTCATGCCAAGGGAGGTTTAGATTAGAAAAAAATTATATTAGGAGAATTCTCTTCATGGAAAGGATTGTCAAACAACGTAACAGACTGCACAGGGATGTGGTAGAGTCACCATCCCATGGAAGTGTTCAGCAAACACTTGTGGATGTGGCACTTGGGGATGTGGGCTAGTGGTGAACGTGGTGGGGCTTGGTTGATGGCTGGCCTTGATGATCTTAAAGTTTTTTCCAATCTTAGTGATTCTGTGATTCCCTGACTGCCTTGGATGAAAAGAATCAGACATCATTTCCCTGACATCTCCAGAAGAAAGGGGAGAAAATATGTTCCTGCAGAAGAAGGGGGAATATTTTCCTTTGGAAACAGAAGCCCTGATAAAGGCAGAGGACAGAAGATGGGAAGCAGTGACTGTTAGGTCTTGCCATTCCTCACTCATTTCCCTTGTTACTACAGTAAGGGACAAGAGGCTTCCCTAAGGATTAGTTCATAAGGCTCCTCTCATGACCAGTCCAAAGAATTATTCCTTACTCCAGAAGCAGCACTAGACAGTTTTGCAATGCACAAGCCTCTACATCTCTCCAGTAACCATAAACCACGAAGAAACCTTGTAATATGAGAGCTGAACCACCCAGACCAAATATCCATCACTTCACCTGCTGGTAGGAAATATCAGGGTTCAGTCCCATCAGAACTGAGGGCACAACATGAAACTTGTAATTCCAGAGCCCAAACAAGCCCTGCTTTAGCAGAAGGGATAAAATCCCATCAGCCAGCAGTGGAAACAGGCTGGTTTTATTCTGGTTTCCCAGGCAGGAGGGATGTGCCTCAGCCAGCATAGAGCACCTTAAAGAAAAGAATCTGAAACACTCCATGGCCAGCAATTGTCACATTGACCACTTCACCTGGTTTATCATCGTTCTCTGCTTTTCCCTTCTACTTTTGTTCAGGTCTTTCAGCACCTATCTCGCAAGATGTATTGACTGTACATCAATGAGGTTTTCTCTTCCTTACTTGGTTCTGAAGGAAGGGGGAAAAAAACACCTCTTGAAATTATTTGTATTCTTCCATATAATACCTCTTTCAGAGACCCATCAGAAAAGTCCTTTATAAGCAAGGAAATAGCCAATATTTTAGAATCTGCAGCGAGGCGCTTCAGCTAAGCTCACTTTATTGTAAAATTAGATGTCATTGTGAGAAGTACCCATATAAATACAAGTGCAAAGGGCCCTTGTGCTAATGCAGGAGCCAGGGTAACAATGTGCTATTTCTACCTGTCTGCAAAAAACTTCCCTTGATAGCTTTGCCCATATAATACACAGCATATTTACATCCAGCATTAAATAAATATTATGCAAAGAGTACCGCGCTCTAATATCCAAGTATATTTATGAAAAGCTAAATTATATTGCTGAGTTTATTTTAGCCCTAGAAAGCCCCATGGGGAAAAGATATTGTGCATCTTAAAAGGTAAATGTAAGCTCTTCAAGAGAAAGGAGCCTTTACTGGAAGCAGCACATTGTACCTGGGTAAATCTTGGAGCAATTACACAGCAAAGTTTTCTTTGATGAGGCAGAGATGTGATGACATGTAATTACTTTTTCAATGCTGCACTGTGTGTTTATCAAAATGTTAATGCAAGCATAATAACAGGCTGTATGTTTGTGCTGAGAATGTCAGAGCCTCCAGATGTCAATCACATCTGAAAATAAAATTGCAAATAAGTAGGAAGGCTTGATGGCACAAGTGACAGCGTGGTCCTCGGGCGGCTGACAGGCACCAGCTCCCTCTCCCTGGGCGCTTTGTCACTGTAATGCACCTAATGGAACAGAGATTCCTTCTATTAACCCAAATGGAACAGGCTGGCTCCAAAGTGAATGCATGGCCATGGACAGAGGGAGGCTGCTAATGAGCACTTCTGTAGGCAAAGTTTGATGGGTTTCTCATTTCTGCCGTCCCTCTCGTTCCGCGCAGACCAGCACAGACATTACTGGGCTCCTGCTGCAGGAAAACAACCTGGAGCAGCTGCATTCCCAGGTGAGGATGGAGTATTGGAGCCTGGCAGATGAGCCCACAGCACCCCAAGAGCCAGCAGCACCCCGAGAGCCTCAGCACCCTGAGAGCCTCAGCACCCCGAGAGCCTCAGCACCCCAAGAGCCTCAGCACCCCGAAAGCCTCAGCACCCTGAGAGCCTGCAGCATCCCGAGAACCAGCAACACCTCAAGAGCCAGCAGCACCCAACAACCTGCAGCACCCTGAGAGCCTCAGCACCCCAAGAGCCTGCAGCACCCAAGAACCTGCAGCACCCCAAGAGCCTGCAGCAGCCCGAGAGCCTGGAGCACCTGCCACAGCATCCATGGAGCACTGCAGGCACCGGCTCCATGACACCAATGTTTTTTGGAGCTACCTAAAAACAGAGGCCAGACAAAATTAAGGGAATAAAAAGCAGTTACAGTTATTGAATGACCTTCAGGTATATTTAGGGCAGACAAAGCTCACCCAGGGGCTACAGCCAAAATAGATGATGGGTCACAGGGTTTCACGTTTATAAATTTGGTCCATTGGCATGTTGGGGGTTAATCTCCCAATTACAGCTTCAGGTAATGGAGTAATTTAACCCCAGTTTGCTCCCCACCAACTCACTTTTTTGTTTCATCTCTGGAGGCCTGAGATAGTGAGGTATTCATTCACAGGCCTAGAGACAAATTGTTTGGTCTGACCAAACTGGGAAAGCAGCAGCTGACACTGTATGTGGAGTTTATACACTAAAGAATTGCAGGATTACAAATTGATGAAAAAAATAAAAGCTAAAATCCTAAGGCATCAATACAATCACAGAATCATGGAATGCTTGGCTGGGAAGGGACTTTCAAGCTCACCTTGTTCCACCCCCCTGCCATGGGCAAGAGCACCTTCCACCAAACCCGGCTGCTCAACCTGGCCTTGAACACTTCCAGGGATCCACAGCAAATCCACAACCACTCTGGGCACTGTTTCTCACCACCCTTATAGTAACAAATTTCTGCCTAATATCTCATCTAAACCTAAACCTCCTGCTTTTCTGTCTTTTAATTGTTTTAGCTCCCATTAAAAAATATTGCTTTTTTTTTTTTTTTTTTTTTTTTTAATAATAATAAAAAACCCCCAAGACTGGAATGCTTTTACTAGTGATGAGGTGAAACACCTGGATTTCCAACTCTCTCTCACACTCAATACCATGCCAGATGTCGAAGCACATGCTGGAGGGAGAGCCAGACACCACCTCGGAGTCCAACCAGCAGGATAATCAATGGGATGAGTGGGCAGAGAGCTTTGGGAAAACATACTAATAGAACCAGGGAAGATAATTTCAGGATGGGAAAAAGGCAACCTGACCTTCCCAAAGCTCCCTGCCCAGGGAGAATGGCAGTCTTGGAGAGTTAGGCAGCTTTTGGGTCCAAACATCTTGAAGGCGGCCTGAGCATCTTGGAAATACAGCTGACAGTTGCTTGGCAACTGTGGTTACAGAAAGATTTTCCAAGTAAGCAGCAGGCTGAGGGAAGTTTAGCATCACAGGCAGTCAATAATCCCAGTTTGTGGTGGATGAGAGGAGCGTGAGGGGAATTTCTAACAACCCCTTCCCCAAAATAGCACAGACACCTCGTGGGGATGCATGTGAAGCCCTTTGATCAGGAGCAAGGGGAGAGGGTTGTTGGGACAAGGCAGTGACAGAAGTTGTGGCTGTCTTTCCAAGAGGGCAACAAGAGAACTTGGAGTCAGGACGGGACTCCAAAGAGGAAGTTCTTTGCTCTGCAGACACCCTCCCCCATCTGGCTCTAGCTCAGCAGAGTCAAGAATTTTGGATTTTAAGGCTTTATACATCAGAACAACCATGAACAAAAGCAGTGTTTCGAATGCAGGAGGCTCCACAACAGCTCCTGCCCTTCAGGAGGGATGGGATAGTCAGCTGTGAGCAGGAAAATGTCCAACCAGCTCTGTAACAAATGGAGACAGTGCTGCTGAAACAGCCGACGAGTCTCACTTGAGCAAATATACTGAAAAAAGGGGGAGGAAATAGCAAAGCTCACGCATTTGCCATGGTAAGCAGCTTAATCCTCAACAAAACAAAATAGGGAATAACCACTTTTTGAGGGAAGATGTGCCACGTGCTGATTCCAGGCCGGACGAAGCACTGAAACATTGGTTTCATTTATCCTTCCAGCACAGTGACAAAACTGCTTAGCAGAAAATTATTGCCTTCAGAAGGCTGCTGGTGATGGCTGACTGAGCTGATGATGTGCAAATCGCACCTCAGATCAGTATGCAAAAAAAACAACAGAATGGAATAATAATAATAAAACCCCCAAACTGGCCTTTCCTCTCCTTTCTCTTGTTTCTCCTCCCCATTCCAAGAGCGCTTGGCCACAGCCCATTGGTGGATCCCTGCCCTAATGCCTGGGATACTTACTCTTTGTGTTTGCCACTCAGCAGCTAAAAAATGAATCCTCTTTTTTTTCACTCTTTTTTTAGAGTAGCTTTGGGAGCTGCCAGCAAACTGAGTGTCATTTGTACACTGACATGAAACTCAGAGCGCCGTAAGAACTCACTGGGGCTTTGCAAAGGACATCATTGTCACCATCATCATCACCATCATCCTCATCCTCAACGCCACCTTGGGAGCATCCAAGTTAATGTTTGGAGTCCTGCTTAATTGGCTTCTCGAAAGCTGAGCCTGCAACATGACAGCCTCACTACCCTGCCTAAAAATAAAGGATAGAGCTTTTCCAACGAGGTGCCTCTGGGAAGCTGCAGCCAGCGTGAGGGATCTGAGATGTGTCTGACAAGGCAAGATCTCGCCTTCCTCAAAGCAAGGGCCTTACAATGCAAAATGTATTTATATTTTGGTGCTGCTCTCCAAAGCAGGTGTTAGATAATTCAGTAATTAGTATGCACATCTAACTTCATTGCAGCCTCTGTTGATCTCTCAATTAGAGTTAGCTGGGTCCTCTGAAGTTTGCAGTAGTTAATTAGAGCATTATTGAACAGCCAGGCTCTGCGGGAGAGCTCTGCTGGCAGCTGCTGGCTCCAGCTCACACAGTCCTGACCCCCTCGTGTCTGGCTGCAGGAGTGGGAATTCTGACCCACACTGACTTGGGCATCTCCTGCCACAACCTGTCACAGCTGGGGGTTGGGACTAGATCATCCTTTAGGTCCCTTCCAACCCAAACCATTCTGGAACTCTATAAAAATACTCTGAGAAGCTCTGTGTGCTGCCATTAATATTTGGGGGGAAAAATGGGGTAAAACAAAAGAATCTAGCCCAGCACCAGTGAGACCAACAGGGAATAAAAACCCCATCCCTACAGCTTTCAGTGCAGAACTCAGACTCAATAAGGCAGGGAGCACAGAGAGGGGGAGTTTAACAGTGGAATGCAACACAAAAATGAGTTTAAAATCTGGAGAACACACACGAGAACTGTTTTCATAATATCATGGAATCACAGCCTGGTTTGGGTTGGAAGTGACATCGAAAGACCATCTTGTTCCACTCCACCTTCCACTGTCCCAGGCTGCTCCAAACCCCATCCAACCTGGCCGTGGACACTCCCAGGGATCCAGGGCAGCCACAGCTGCTCTGGGCACCCTGTGCCAGGGCCTGCCCACCCTCACAGGGAACAATTCCTTCCCAATATCCCATCTAACCCTGCCCCCTGGCAGTGGGAAGCCATTCCCCCTTGTCCTGTCCCTCCATCCCTTGTCCCCAGTCCCTCTCCAGCTCTCCTGGAGCCCCATTAGGTACTGTAAGGGGCTCCAAGATGTTCCTGGAGCCTTCTCCTGGCTGAACAGCTCCAGTTTGTGAGCCTCTGAATACCTGAACAAACCACAGCCAGCTGTTTGAAACCCAGTTCCCAGTAAATAATTGAAGGTGTCATGTCAGCTCCAACACCTGAAACCTGTTTTTGAGAAGCTCCTGATAATCACTGGAGTACAGCTTAGCATTTATCCTATAAATATTAGAGGAGGCGTGTGTGTACATCATTTCACATTCCAAAGCAAGCCTGTGAGCTGAACTTCAGGGAGATCCACGGGAAGAATACAAGAAGCACGGAGAGGCTCACGATGCAACATAAATCCAAACCAGAAGGTTTTTCAAACACTTGTCTCAAACACAGCTGATGATTTTTACAAGAGCTGCCTGCAGAAACACCAGTCTTTGGGGACTTGGCAGAACGTATTGTCCATGTGCAAGGTAAATAAACACCCTAAAAGGCAATGCCCAGGGGAATCTCGTGGAGACTCCAGAAATTTCATTCTGGAGGATTACAGTCTTTGATTCGGACGCAGAACAGACGTGGGGCCATGGCAACACTGCTGAGTGAGACCCAGAAACCCAGAAAGCAGCAGAACACAGAGCTTTGAGGTGGCAAAACTCCTGCAAGCTTTGAGAAAAGAACCCGTGTTTGATACACATTCCCAGCCAAGCTCCAGGGCTGCCTCCCAAATTCCCAGAATCACCAGAGGATGCTGCCTGTGAAGAGGCCCCATTAGCATGGACAAAAGGCCCACGTGGCACATTAGGAGCTCCAACACCTGCTATCAGGAACAAGTTCCTTTCCAGGTGGCTTTATCACTGACCTCCAGATGGAGGTGAGCTCCACGGCAGGCTCCGAGCAGGGCTCGGGGAGAGGCATAAACAAAAAGCCATGTTTTGAAAAATTAAGGAAGCAATTTAGAAGTGGATAATTAGATCTCCTTTTCGTGCTGCACTGGGAAAATTAAATTACTTTTTTATGAAGGTGTGTGTATCAGCTCTGAGAGAATTGTAGGGAAAGATTATTTTTCTAATATTCCTTCTCCCTCCCCCCAGCCCCAGTTCCCCAGCTCTCTGCTCCTCACGCATCCAAGGAAGTGGCACTTGTAGCCTTCAGCTGTGGCAGGCGTTCATCTCCAATAATTGCGTTTGCTGCATAAATTGCCAGTGACACAGAGAATAAAATTAGTTTAAAATGAACCCAAATGGCAAATCTCAAACAAGTATCAGATGGAAGAACTCATTAATCCTCATTTCAAAATGGGCAGAGTGTTGGGGCGGCCAAGCTGGCCCCAAGTCTGATGGGAGGGTGGGTTCTCCTTGGAGATGGTGATGGAGCTCAGTGAGGTGGATCAGACTTTAACAGAGGTTCTGGCCAATGTGGAACTGCTGCCTGTTGAGGCACTGATTTCACTCTGCTTAGAAAACCCTCCCCACAACCCCATGATGAAGGAGCAGGTGAGCAGCTCCACCCGGCACTGCCCAACTCTTCTCAGGAGACAAGAAACTCATCCAAGTGCCTCAACTGCCCATGAACCACATCCCACCAGGCTCCTTCTGCCTGGCAATGGCTCCTCTGAGGGAATGCCACAGCCTATGGGGGATGGGCACTCACAGAAACACAGAATTGTTCAGGTAAGAACTTTCAGATCATCAAATGCAACTGTCCAGTCAACACCAGCACCAAGTTCACCTCCAGATCGTGTCCTCATCTGCCACATCCACATGTTGTCTGAACACTGCCATGTTCAGGGATGGGGACTCCGCCTGGGCAACCTGTTTCAGTGCTTGACAACCCTTAGGGTGAAGAGACTTTTCCCAATGTCCGATCTGAACCTCTCCTGGTGCAGCTTGAGGTGGTTCCCTCTCATCCTTTGTTTCTTGGGAGCAGACCTGACCCTTCACCTGGTTGCACACCCCCACCCCCCCACCCCCAATCAGGGAGTTGTGCAGAACCAGAAGATCCCCCTCGAGCCTCCTCTTCTCCAGGCTGAGCTCCCACAGCTACTCCTGGGGTTCCAGACCCTTCCCTGGACATGCTCCAGCCTCTCAATGTCCTTCTTGTTGTGAGGGCCCAGAGCTGGACATGGGATCAGATGTCCCTCAGCAGTGACCAGTGTCAAGGGACAATCACTGCCTTGCTCCAGTGCCCACATTGGGGTTGGCACAGCCCAGGGGCCATTGGCCCACCTGGGAACACCTGGTTCATGTCCAGCCACAGCTGACCACCACTCCCAGGTCCTTTCCCACTGGGCATTTCCCAGCCACTCCACCCCAACCTGCAGCTCTGCAGAGGGTTGGTGTGACCAAGGGCAGGACTTGGCACTTCACTCTCGACTCACATGCACTTTGCCCTCCCACACAGAGTTTTTGGTACTGCCTGGCCCTGGACAGAGATTCTGGATCATGTCTCCACCATGTCCGTTCCCCACGTTGGGTTGCTGAGCTGCTTTTGCTGACTTTCTTTAACGAGGTTTATTGTTTGCACTGCATAATTTTCAAAGGCATGTCACCCACTTGGAGATGGCCCTCAGATCTCCAGCTTGGGGAGGGGGAGGGTCCTTTGAAGCAGCAGTCATTAATTCAGGAGCTGGTTTCTGCAGTTTAGAGCACACGTGTTTGAAGCACACAGAAGCCACCATGGAGACATCTGAGAGGTGTCCCATGATACTGCACATTAGACAGAGCGATTATAAAACTGCAAGGCCTGCTGTCCTTCCCTGCTTTGTAACTTCCCTCCAGATATAAAAAAAAAAAAAAAAAATCTCTAGAATATCAAAATATCACTGTCTGGCTCTGATGATGATCTTAGGACTAAAGACCACACGGAAAAAAGATTTAGCTTTAATTATCGGCAGATCCGTTTCTCCTAACCCTGTTGTTGAAAATGAAAGAAAACCAAAACAAATCACAAATAGTAAAAAAAAAACCTCTCTAAACTTCATCAGGCAGCTGGGAAACTGAAGTGTTGGGAATCTGAGAAGTGAATATGTTCGTAAGCCAGGAATGCAGACAGGCACAGTTTTGGATTTAACATTCCCAGTGGATTTCCACTTCTTGTAGTTCCAGTAGGAAGAAAACTGTCCTGGTTACACCGAGAGACATTGTCACCCTTGGTCTGCTCCCCAAACTCCAAGCCTGCCTTCCTGTACATGTGCCACTCATCAGCAAGGCAGGGTGACAAAATTACTCTCTTAATTAAGAGAATAATTGATCACCTGGATACATGAAAATACCCAGAGCACATCCTTCTGTAGAGATTATTCCTTGGTCAAGCTATCTTTTATTCTTGGCTTATCCAAAGAGACTGATCATCTCAAAGTTTTAGCTTTGGGTAGAAGACTCACAGGTGCTTGGGGATAAAAGCCTCAGCATTTATCTTTATTTTCCCTCTATTTCTTCCTTTTATGTTCTTTTTATGAGTTGCATCAGAGAAGGTTTAAGCTAGATATTAGGGAACATTTCTCTATGGAAAGAGCTGTCAAGCACTGGCACAGACTGCCCAGGGCACCGATAGAGTCACCAAACCTGGAAATGTTCAAAGAACAGCTGGAGGTGGCACTTGAGGCCATGGTTTAGTGGTAAACAGAGAATTACAGAGTTATTGAAGCTGGGAAAGACCTCCAGGATCATCGAGTCCAACCTGTGCCTGATCCCCACGTTGTCACCAGCCCAGAGCATGGAGTGCCACATCCTGGCATTCCTTGGACACCTCCACGGGTGGGCACTCCACACCTCCCTGGGCAGCCCCTTCCAATGCCTGAGCACCCTTTCCATGGAGGAATTCCTCCTGATGTCCACCCTGAACCTCCTTTGTTGCAGCCTGAGTCTGTTTTTTCTCATTCTGTGCTTGTCCCCTGGAAGCAGAGGTCTCTTCCATGATGGTGGCACTGGATGGATGATTGGGAATCATCTTGGAATATCTTCCAACCATAACAATTCCAAGATTCCATGATTTATTATTGCCAGCACGGTGAAGGCTCTGACCCCAAATCCATGACCGCAGGCTCATGCAAGAACCACTTTTTTGGCAGAGCCACCACCACCAACTGCTGCTGGAGGAATTCCCCTGCGGGAATTCCACCCAGACTCCAGCAGTGGGAACCCGCCTCGCAAAGGGCACTGGAGAGCCCAACAGTCACAGTCCCCACACAAAACCCCTCTTTACATTCAGCAGACAACAAGAGTCACATTAACAAGCTGCCAGCAAAGAGAACCAAGCTGCTGCCGCTCATTATGGCAGGAAACTTCTCCCCCTGCTCCAACACGGGCGAGGCCTCGGCGTGGCTGGCCCCGGTATCACTCAGGCATTTATTTTTATATACCTCAGCAATATGTAGCAATTAGCAGAGGTAACACTAATTAGATGTTACATTGTAATGCAAGTCCCTCTAAACTTAAGTCATAACATACCTCTCTCCTAATGACTGCAAGGTCGTTTTGGTATTCCGCATAATCGCTTGGATGCTAATGAATCGTTTGCTATGCATGGGAACATCCCGGCTTTTCCCTGGGTGGTTTTCACCATTTACCAGTGGACACTTGCTTTAAATTGCTGCTGAGCCTAATTCGGTCTTGAAGAAGCCACCTAAGCACCCCTATTAATTGCAGCGTTTCCTGGCTCCCAAGAAAGCAAGACCCCATGGCAAACCTGCTCCAAGGGCAGGGAAATGCTTGTTTGAAGGGATTAGTTTGAGATTAGGATGGCATGAGACTCCAGGAGGCAGAAACCCTGAATTTCCTTTGTGCCTAGTAATGGAAAAAGCTGGAAGACAACAGGCTTACAGGCAGCTTAGTGCTGTTCCTGTGTCTTTTCCATCATCTATGTCCTAATCTCTTTAGGAGTCAGCACAGCACCACACTTTGATTCACTGAGTTTCCAAACCCACAGCCACCACCAGAGCTGAAAAAAGCTGGAAATGGTGGCATTTAGCAAAAGCAAATTCATTTAAAAATTTGAAAACAACATCCATGGGCTTAATAATTAGCTTTTTAATTAATTTCCTATTCTCCTCTAATTACTCTGCTTGCAAAGAAAAATTATAAGAGCTATAATTGCTTTACTAAAAGCAACTGGATTATTCCAAGACTGAAACCATGCATGCCATAGGCAGTGGGAATAATGGGAGCCCCAGGCTTGGACCTGTTGATTTGGGGAAGCCACCACGGTCCCTGCACAGCTGGGCTCTGATGGGATCCTGATGGAATCTCATGGTTTGGAGCACAGAGCTTTGCTCTTCACCTGGAATTCTCCCAGGTGAAGGCACTGCAAGGTGTGCAAGGACTCGATCCAGGACAGACATCACTTCCAAGGACTTTCCTGAAGCAAAATCTGTGTCCTGTCTTCAGCATGGAATGGAAACGGAATCCTGGAATCCTTTGGTTGGGAAGGGACCTTAAAGCTCATCCCATTCCAGTGCCCTGCCATGGGCAGGGACACTTTCCACTATCCCAGGTTGCTGCAAGCCCCAAGGTTGTTCAACCTGGCCATGGACACTCCCAGGGATGATCCAGGGGCAGCCACAGCTGCTCTGGGCACCCTGTGCCAGGGCCTCCCCACCCTCACAGTGAACAATTCCTTCCCAATATCCCATCTAACCCGTCCCTCTGGCAGTGGAAGCCATTCCCTGTGTCCTGTCCCTCCATCCCTTGTACAAAATCCCGCTCCTTCTCTCCTGGAGCCCCTTTGGGCACTGACAGGGGCTCTGAGCTCTCCCTGGAGCCTTCTCTTCTCTAGGCTGAACAGCCCAGCTCTCCCAGCATTTCCATGATGGGAAACTGCATTAAATCAGGAGGGAGGAAAGAGGGTAAAGATGTTTTGAATTGCTGGCTGGAGGCTGGGTATGGCAGACAATAAAATCAGAGTGAACAAATGACTCATGACTTATCTCCTGAACTTTGGTCACTCACTAAAAATCCAAGGAGAAGCCATGCTGGGATGCATTTTCCAGGGCCCCAGAATCAATGCCTTCAGTAACTAAAGCACTTTAACATTAGCTGGAAAGAGCTGCTACCATTCCAGACTCTGCAGTGTTCAGTCTTTAAGCTTTGAACCTTCCTTTCTGCTGGAGTGGCCGGATGGATCTGGCCTGGCTGTTGCCACAGGGGTCACAAAGCCCAGCTGAAGCTGGAAGCATCTCCTTGCATAAATCAACGGGCTTGAACTTGCCGAGAGAAATTTGCCAACAAAGAAAAGCACACTGAAAGAAGATGGAAGAAATCCTTCGACCCCAACTACAAGTCCCTGGAGCAGAGGCTTTGTGATTTTAAAAGCAATTTAGGCAGATTTCCCTGCCTGTTTGGATAGGAAGGCAGGGGCAGGTAGGCAGCTAAATCCCTCAGACCACTTCCTGCATCCCAACCCGCGTCTTTAGCGTGACTTAAGCCAAGACTCTGCACACTGCAAACGCCAAAATAATCACGCCAGCAGGATTTTGAAATTCAAAAGAGCCCTTTTTGCAACCCGCCGAGCTGAGGGAGTTCAGAGGCGGCTCTGTCGCTGCTCTGAGGCCTGAGCACCGAGGAGAGGGTGCTGCAGTGGATTTGTTGGTTGAGAGAACAGTCTATTCTCATGCTCAGATAATGCAGAAATAAAGTGCATTTGTAACAGACAACAAAAGGATTATCCCCCATTCATTTCAAAGCACCTTTCATTCCACTCAGGGATTACATTTTCCTTTACTTATCTTGCAAATGGTTTTTCATAAGAGAGCGTGGCTTATGGCAAATACCAAACTGTGGTTGGGACAATGGGAGTGCGTTCTGCAGGAGAGAGATCCCGCTCCCAGCACAACTCATTGCTGTAATCTACTGCCTCACAAGGGCCACTCTTCTCAAGAGCAGAGGCAGATCAGCTTGGAAACCTTGGCACACTTCAGATTTGGGGGAAGTTTCTTACAAGTGCAGCTTCAGTGTTCACATTTTGTCACTGGAGGACAACAGCAGAGCCTCGCGCTTCTGCCGGGTCCATCTGCCCAGAATCTCAAAGCACTTCTGCAAACACGAATGCCATCCAGTAAACAAAATCTAACCCTGCATGGCTTCTTGGCTGGCTGGAAAGCAATTGCTTCTGCAGTTCTCTGTGTCTGGACAGCAGGTGTGCCTCGGCAAAATTCAAGTGCTCCCCACACACGGGAGAATCCAGGGCAGAGACACAAAAGAGCCTGAGGCAATCACCACACATCCCCTTTTCCAGTGAACATCCAAGAGGATTGAGATGACTCTGCTCTGGAAAAAACTCAACACTTGAACTGTCAACACCAAACTAGGGACCACTGGCAAGAGCTGGTTCCCCCCAGATCAGCAATTCCAATCTCATTCCCTCATAAATGTTGGATTTTACAGATTATGAGGGAAGTTTGCTTGGTCTCAGCCCAGATGTGAGCAGTGAGTTGGGAATCCCAGAGCTGGGCTCTGCAAGCTAGGGGAGCAGGTCAAGGGAGGTGCAATTCACTGGTTACAGCTGTCCTGCCTCTTTCTGTCACCCACTAATGCAGAATTCAGAGTTTCTCACAAAAAAACCCGAACCTGGGGATGCAAAGAGCAGGTGGTTTGATGCTGTCTGTAAATCAATGACTCTTGGAGAGTTATGATTGATTGGAGCTGGGGAGAGGACACTTTTCCATGCCTAAAAGACAGATAGTCCCTGCTTGTTCCATCTTAGCTTTTCAAATAAAAATGGAGAAGAACACAATGCTTGCCATTATGGTGTCACTCAGCCAAAAAATAACCCCCCATGTTTGTCAGCCCCCAGCCTAACAGAAAGCATTCAGTTATCTCTCCTGTCCTGCTGTTCCTGATAAAGTAAATTACAGCATCATCGAGGAGCTGTAGGAGCAGCCCGGCTCTCCACCGCTGCTCCCTCGTGATTTATTCCCCGTGGTCGCCCTCAGAACCCCCAAAATGCCGGTGTGTATTTCCCTGTCCCCAGAGAGATAACAGTGCCACAGGAGCATAAATACCACTGCTGGCAGGACTGGATTTTCCCAGTGACACCTGAGCTGCTCCTTTTGAAACTAAAGGCAGCACAAGGGGCATAGAATCAAGGGAAAAGTGGGAAAATATCCCACTGCTGAGGGGGCTGGTCCCCACATCCATGCATTGATCCCAGCAATCCCAGAGTCCCCAGTGCAAACGGTAACTGGGGGCAGGAGCTGATGCACAATTGGCCCCGTTTGCCTTCTCATTGATCAGTCACTTTCAGCTCTGTGTTTATGGAACTATTTGGGCTGGTACAAGACCTATGGGGCTCCCCCCCTTCCTCCCCCTTCTTTCTAATGGATTGAAATTTTTAAAGGAAAAAAAGAAATCCAGACAATATGACCACACTGCAAATCAATGCAGCTTGTGGATAATAATACCCGAGATTTATGTAACACTTAATGTTTGCAAAGTGCCTCGGAAAAAAATAAATTAACCTGCAGAACTGCATTGCAATAGGGAAGAGTCATCTTACAGCTGTGCTGTGGGGAGGAGTGGAATCACAGGGATTGAAACAAGGAAAGTTTGAACTGATGATGTTTTAGCCACCGGCCGGGGTGTCCTGGGGACCCTGAATTGATCTTTGCAAGTTGCACAAATTAAAGATTATGCTACAAATGCTCAGTGACACTTGTTTGAGACAAGAGACCAAGGTTTAAATCTTGGTTAAGACCAAACCCATGAGAAAATACCCAAAACACTGGAACCCTTGGACATCCTTGGGTCATAGCCAAAGTCAGGACCTTGCTTAAAACCATCCAGGCCTGGGACAAGCAAAATGCCAAAGGTGCCTTGGCTCCAACCCTAAATTGGAGAAAAAGGAACAGTGAAGTTGGAGTAGGGTCTGAAGAGTCATTCCTATGAAAAGGAGCTGGTGAGGGAGCTGGGAAAGAGGCTCAGCCTGGAACAAAGGATGCTCAGGGGGCCCCTTCTGGCTCTGCACAACTCCCTGCCAGGAGGGGACAGCCGGGGGGTTTGGTCTGAGCTCCTAGGGAACAGGGACAGGAGCAGAGGGAACGGCCTCAGGCTGGGCCAGGGGAGGTTCAGGTTTGAGATCAGGAGGAATTTCTTCACTCAAGGAGTTGTCAGGCATTGGCAGAGGCTGCCCAGGGAAATTCGCAGTCCCCTTCCCTGGAGGTGTCCAAGGAAGGCCTGGATGTGGCACTCAGTGCTCTGGGTTGAGTGACAAAGTCGGGATAAGTCACAGGCTGGACTCAGTGACCTGTGAGGTCTTTTCCAACCTCAGTGATTCTGGGATTCTCTGAAGGAACAACAGACAAACACCAGCACAAAAGGTGCTCAAACATTCCAGACTAGTACCTGGGTTCACAAGGCAGTGGTGCAGCAGAAAAACCCTTTTGCACCTTTGCCAAAAGCTGGCAACTCCCTCCAGACCCAGCTGTACCTACAGGAGTAGCTGGGGCATCCATAGCTGTTCAGGTAGATGTTCCACACTGCTTCATGGCAAAGTCCTGACCTGGATGGAGGCTGAGCCCTGGACGCTAGAAGAGGCTCGACGCTCTCCCCAGAACCTTCATTTACTCAGGCTCTCCCAGCTCTCCCAGCATTTCCATGATGAGAAACTGCCTCAAAGCAGGAGGGAGGGAAGAGTCTAAAGACGTCTTTAGACGTTTAACGTCTTTAGACGTTTAACGACCTTGCTGCCTCCATGGCCCCAGAACTGTGACTCAGTGCTGATGTGCATCTCCCAGGCACAAAAAACCACCACATCCCTCCCTCCTGTGTGCAGAGCTCCCTGTCCCAGGAGAGGGAGCAGGAGAGCCCTTCCAGCTGTAAACACGGGATCAATGTGCTCGCCAGAAGATGGATTATTCGTGCAGATGTTGGTGCTCTTCAGAGCAGTTTCCACGTGAAGGTGAACAGAAGCACAGCACACTTCAGCAAAAGCTCATTTAATTCTCATCATTACCAGGTCTCTAATGTATAATTGATCCTTAGCTTGTTGGATAACTCCAGCTCCAGCAGCTCCAGCTCTAAGGGATGGAGTCCTGCCTGTACCCAGGAGGGCTCCAGAGAGCACAAACCAGTTCCAGGGAAATGGGAATGTCACAGCCCAAGTGCAGGACAGCTGGAATCCATAGAGCTCCCATGGCCCCAGGGCAAAGCCTCTGCTCTTCCCTGCTCCAGCCCCACACACATCCCAAGTTCAGAGCACTGATGGGGGCTCCCAGCTCTGTGCTCCAGGGAACTGCACTTGGCTCTGAATTGGAAAAATTGGAATTGAACCTTTCCCAGCGTTTCGCTCCTCAGTTTTGCTGAAGTTGTCAGCTGCTTTCTGCTGCTGAAAGCTATTTGGGTTTTGGTTTGTTTGGCTTCCGTTTCTGGCCTAATCTAAGAGTTCTGTATGCTGTAACCCAAGGCAAAAACTATCCTGAGGTGGAATTAAACCCAAGGCAAGGCTTTTTGCTCAATTTTGATGCATGAGCACAATGCAGGCTTGGGATGCACCAAAAGTTTCAAGGTTGGCTGAGCACTAATAACAGGAGGTTCGTAGACTCTGCCTGCTCTGATGGTATTGATGGAAATCAAATCCTCCAGAAGCCAAGAGCTGCTCCCAGCAGTGTCTGCACATAAAACACATCCATGGACTCACTCCTGGTCTATTCTTCGGCATATCTAATGAGAGCTCTGTGAAGGAGGGTCTTCCAGAGGAAGGTTCTCAGTGTTGCCTTAGGTTTTAGCTATTATATTTTTTAGACTCTGTGCTGTTTCAGTGAGTAGTTTTAGGTCTCATATTAAGTGCTACTGAGCTCTCTTCGCAGTGTAGGTAGACAAAAAAATTCCTGCTCTAGTTTGATATCAAGGACAACTTTCAGGCCCAGGAGCGAAAACAACAGTGAAGTGAGAAGGAAAAATGAGGAGGATGGAGCTTCATAATCTGAAGCTTTGGTTGGACAATTGATTCCAATATGCTAATGTATCAGAACTTCTAAAAATGTGAGACATCGTGACCCGGGGGGCCATTTTGTGACCACTTTGGGGCATCTTGGGTGTGGTCCATCTGGACTCTTGCGTGGCCCAAGAGCACCCATTGAGACCTTTTAATAAATCCCTACTTTATCCTTTTTCCCTGTCTAGTCTCTGTTCCAGATCAGCCTCAAGAAGGCATCACCAGCCTGCAGTTGTTGACCAACACTGAGAAATTCCAGATTTTCTGCCTGTCCTTCTGGCTTAGTTGAGGCTTACCCACAATAATGAATGACTGCTTTTCTCACAGAATATGAGCCCGTAACTCACTAACCCTGGAGCAAAGCAGGTTGAGAGAAGGGTGAGTTAAAAAATGCCCCAAGCCTGGCACTGTTTGTGGAGCAACAGAAGCCGTGACGCCAAAACACCGTTGGCTGCCACCTCCCCCCAAGCTCGCCTCCCTCCAAAGGATGAAAAGAGCAAGTAATTAAACAATGGGTTTGCCATAAGTGCTGGACTTCAGAGGCTGCTTTTCCCTTTCTTCTTTTTTTTTGTACGAGGAGGAAAAGGGGAAAAAAAGATTTAAGATAATGGCCTTTTTTCTCTTCAGAATAAATTAAGCTCAAAGATAGAGAATCCCATTACTAATGCCTTTTAGCAAAGCCCAGACATTCTTTTAAAGTCAAACTTTAAAGTCTAACATGCAGTGATCTCGTCGAAATCTTTCCTGTAATGATATTTAAGTGATGGCCAAGTATATCAGTGGGTTCAGGAGAAGTGCTGATTGCATATCTTCAAGGGAATGAGGCACTGCAGAGCTGTGGCAAAGGAACCCATGCTGCTGATATAAAAGTTGCCTTTAAAACTACACACACAGTTGCCAGGAACTAATTATTCCAGGAGTCATGACAGAAGAAAAGAAAAAGGTAAAGAAATCAAGGCAAAGGATCCGCCTCGAGGAGGGGAATGTGGGACACACGGCTCTGATGTGCGATAGGAAAACTTGTTCCCATCCCTTCTGTGCACCCTTCCTGAATTTAATATTCTTTTCAAATTCTTCTTCCCTTTTTGGAGCAGGAGGAAAGCTGACAAAAGCATGATCTTCACATCTGCTCAGGGAAAATAAAATATAAAAGATAAGGTGGTGACGGGGGGAGGATTGAGATTGCTCACATGGCTCCTGAAAAGAAGGACACCCCTCAGGGAACCCAGTGCCCACCAGCTGGGCAGGGGATCTCACCTCCAGCACCTCTCTGCATCTGTGGACCACAGCTCAGGGGTCCTTGTGCTGCAGGCATTGGCTCTTCTCCAGCCTTTTTGGGACCAGGCTGCAAACCCCAGAGCACCACCCTGACCCCAAAAGCCAGCTTTTTCCCTGGAGACAGCAAAAGGCTGGGCCCAGAGCGCCAGAAGGAGCAGTTTCCTGTGTGGCACCGAGGGCACAGGGAATTTATAGCAGTGCCTCCAGCACCGGGGCAGCCTCTCCATCTGCTGCAGCCTCTGCAGCTGAACCACTGCCCCGGGCTGGGCAGAAAGAAGAGCAGGGTCACAGCAAAGGGGGAGGAACTCCCTCTGTTTGCTCTGCAAAACCCCTTCTCCACCCAGGCCCCCCAGGGGTCAGGGGCTCTGCTCCTGCCCAGCGTGAGCACAACTTCACAAGGGAAAGGCAGCGGATATTGGAGAGACAGGAGCTGAAAAGCACAAGGGAAGGAGCAGATCTGGCCAGGCAGGGACAGCTGTACTCCCTGAGTGCTGCCCAAGCACCACTCCAGATGGATGTAGCTTTGACCCACATGTGCACTCTCATTCTTCAGCCTCTCTAAACCACGGGCTCAAAAGTTTTGGCCAAAAGCTTTCAGGCTAACCCCACCTTTTGGAAACAAAAAGGCAGCAGAGCTTTAGTCCTGTGTCATACATAAACATCCCCACGCCAGCTGCAAATCTGTGTGTCCTTGATGCTCTCTGTAAAGAAGTTATTCTTGTTTTAGGCAGTGTGGTAGGAGAGGTTACAAAAATTCCTATAAGGACATGGGGGTGAGGTGGCATCACCTGAACTACTGCAACCAGGTTTGAGCCCTCCCAGAGCTGGTGAGGTCCTGTCTCACCCGTTTCAAAGCTGTTTGTTACCAAAGCAATAAAATAATGTAATGTACAAAAATCACTCCACCCATACCACATGCCCTCATTTTTTCCCCTAGACAGTTTTACTACATGGACGACCCAAACCCAGAGCCCAAAATGAAACAGAAATTCAAAGGAACACCAAACATCGTTAAGCCACTCTGAAGACAACAGGACATTCCAGTGCAGTCAGGAATCAGCACCTGCTTGAGCATCTTTCAGTCCCCACTGAAAGGCTGCAGAGAACCCAGGAGCTGAAAACAAGAGCTAGCACCTCCAGCTCCTTGCCTCTCCTCCAGATGGATTCAGTGCCACCTCTGTGACAATGTGCCTGGCAGGCACACACAGAGGCCTCCCCTGCATTTTCCGAACAAGCTTTTGAGTCGAGGAATTACAATTTAAAGGATATTGAACATTAATGGTCATCGACTGTGCATTTAAGGGGTAAAATAAGAGCAAGTCCCTCTGGCAATTACCTCTCTGCAAGAACTTCGGGCTCTTATTTTTCTGTTAACACTACAGAGATCAGACTTACACGTTTATTAAGAAGAGGCCACTTATGTTCAGCTTGGCACAAACATGCTGTCAGCAGTGGTGTTTAATTAGGGATTACAGCCACGGAACTGGATAATCAGGCCTGCTAATGAATCAGGAAGCTCAGTAAAGTGCAGAGATAAAGATTTTGGCTGCTTTCCTTTACCTACCTATGCTCCTCCTTCGCTGTATCCTGCTCCTTCCACCTAGAATTGAAGGTTTGGAGATGTCAGAGCAGAAAGACAAAGCTTCACCTTGCAGTGCAGCCCAGGTGAATGTAAAACGCCTCCACAACATCAGTGAATATTCACAGTTTGCTCTGAAATCCCTAAATAAACAAACAAACCCCATCATTATTGCCTTGCTTCCAGGGTTCCGCAACCAAGAGAGAGTAGTTTCACTTCTGCAGCACTGCCAGCAGGAAGGTGCAATATTTAAGGCAATTTTTTATTGGTTGGACACTGAACACGGGGTGATACATTTCAAGCCTCATTTGGCACAAAATTGAAATGGTTTGAGTCAACATTCAAGGTAAACGTCTGCATTTTTATGGCCAAAGGCCTCAAGTTATTATTATTTGCTTCTCTGCTGGTTAAATTCAGCTTTGGTATATTTACTGCATCATCCTAAACTCCAATCAGACTGATTGCTGGCGGGGATATTATGGCTGGGAAAATAGGTCTTTCGCTAAGGCTGTGAGAGAGTAACAGACTTCCCTTTGCAAAGTCGCTCATAAATAAGAGGTCATATCTAATAATGTTTGCTTAAAACTTCTTAGCAGAGCTTCTGTTCTCAGACACTGCTTGGCTTTTTAGTTTCAGCTTTAAATAACTGCATGGGGATGGATTTGCTAGTGAGAGCAGAAATAATCCCCCTCAGCTGTTCTACCCCTGGATGCGCACAGGGCAATGGGGATGTTGAAAGAATAATGAGGAAAGGAGAAAGAAAGTTTATTCTAGAAGGCGACAGAGGAAGAAAGTTCATCACTCAAAGCTCACAGAGCTGGTGGCACCCACCTCTCACTAACAATCTCCAGCTACAAATCCCTCCAGGCTGAGGACGGAGGGATGGAGGGATGGAGAGCAGCTCTGGGAGGAGCCCTTGGGGTGCTGGTGGGTGAGAGCTGGACAGGCCCCGGCTCAGAACCCCCCTGTGCTGGGCTGAGCCCCCAGCGTGGGCAGCAGGGGAGGGGGGGATTCTGCCCCTCTGCCCCACTCAGGTGACACCCCACCTGCAGAGCTGCCTCCAGCTCGGGGGTCCCAGCACAGGAAGGAGCTGCAGCTGCTGGAGCCAGGCCAGAGGAGGCACCAGGATGAGCAGAGGGATGGAGCAGCTCTGCTGGGAGAGCTGGGGGTGTTCACGTGGAGAGAAGAAGCTTTGAGGTGAGTGAATTGTGTCCTTCCAGAGCCTGAAGGGGCCAAAAAGAAAGATGGAGAGAGCCTGTGGACAAGGGCTTGGAGTGACAGGACACCAATTTTGGACACTACCGCGCCCTTCCACAGCCCTGGTCTGGCTGCAGTGACCATGCCAAGGCTGATGGATGACTGTGGTCTCCAGTGGGGGGACTTTCTAAACATCACTGAGCCCCTGCACTCAACAGTGACATCAGCCCTTAATCCAGCAAGCACCTCTGCAGGAGCTGGGGGACTTGCAGGGGGGATTACAAAAAATTCTTAGGATATTCACTCTGCTAGTAAGTGGCCACAGAGCCCTATCGAAACCAGGAGGCTGAGAGGGAATCTTGGATATAGAAACACACATGTGACAAACTGAAATGGAGGTAGAGCACAAGGGCCAGCACCCAAAACTTTGTCATCCAGAAGAATTTGCCATTAGAATGACATCAGTGAATTACTCTTTGGCATCAGGAAGGGGATGGAGCTAAATTAAGTTATGAGAAGCTCCTGAGCATGGAAAGGTCAAGGAAAGACCCAGCTCAAAGCCTCAGACTGAACCCAGCAACCAAGCCACTGCCTGAGCAGGGAACTGCCAAAGAAACAAAGGCCCAGGGTTGGCAAAGCCCTTCCAAGCAGAGGTCGTGGCCAGGGCCTGGGGGAGAACTCATACACCAAGCCAGGAACACAAGGGTGGACAGTGAGCAGCTCCTGGGGAAGGGAGGGGAAGGGGCACTGAAGCAGTTTCCTGATGCACACACATAAATGTCAGTAAGCAGCATGGACATGAACCAGCCCTGACAGATGGAGCCATCCTGGTTTTTGTTTGTCTCCAAAGTTGTCAGTTCAGGTCTCCAGGTCAGAAATCATTTTATCTGTTAAACCATATGCTTTGTAGAACAAAACGCCTGGCAGACTTCAAGGCATATGTATTTTAAGGAGCACAGTAGCACGATGAACATCACCAGACACTTGCTTCCCAGTTGTTATTGCTGTGCTACAGGCGAGGCTTTTCTCCTCTTGCCCCGTCTGTGGCCTGCAAATCACTGGGGAAAAGAAAAACACCACTTCAACTTGAACATCTATGAGTATCCTGGTAGAAATCCAGTCAAGAATCATATAAAGGCTTGTGCAGGCAGGGAGCTTAAAGGTCATCTTTTTCTACCCCCTGCCATGGACAGGGACACCTTCCACTGTTCCAGGTTGCTCCAAGCCCCATCCAGCCTGGCCTTGGACACTGCCAGGGATCCAGGGGCACCCACAGCTGCTCTGGGCACCCTGTGCCAGGGCCTGCCCACCCTGCCAGGGAACAATTCCTGCCCAATATCCAGCCTCAGTCTACTCCAGTCTTTATATGAACAGCAGCCTTTTGAACACAGCAGCATAAATCCCATCCCAGGCTCCTCTCCCACTGCAGGACCATCAGTTATCACAGCTGAGGATTCTCTGCCTGCTTGGTTTCACTCCAGCTGAAACAACTACATTAAACCTCAGGTGAGGGGATTTTTCCAAGCCTCAGCTCTCAGGGGATGATCACTTCAGCTTTGTCTCTGCAGAATCTGCAGAATCTTTCTCCAGAAACCCCACTAAAAGCAGATGAAATTTCCTGCTTTGCATGATCCCCAATAACACCCAGCAGTGCTTGGGCTGGGACAGGAAAGCCCCCTCCCCTTATTGCTTCTCCTCATGCCCCCCACTTTGTACCAGACACCCCCTGGTCTATTTTAGGCTGCCCTAAGCCTGCGATGGCCAAGCCAGATGCTGTTTTCTGACACTGCCCACAGCTGCTGACAGAGCCCAAGCAACAAATTCCCCCTCTCCTAAATGCAAATAAATAAAAATAAATGATAGACAGTCTATCAAACCGATTAAGCCAGACACAGGGAAAGCATCCCCAGCAGTCAGGTTCAGGGCCATCGTCTTGAACACTCAGAATAAATGTCCAGGAGACGTCTCCAAGCACTAACTCACTGCCTCAGGGTCAGGGGTTCAACTCACATGCAGCATTTGGGGCAGGATAACAGATGCTGTTGAAGGTTGCTTGCTGAAATCATGTTAAACCATCTTTATTTTTCTTCAGCCAATAATGCAAAGTCTTTAATCCCAGCTTGTGGACAACCTAATTAAGCAGTGAGCAGAGAAGGTTGAATTCTTATCTGACAAATAATTACAGCTTCTCACCCCGCCCAGCCCAAACCCAGTCTGCTCTGGGAGCAGAGACCACTCTGAGCAGCACCCAGGTTATTAGAGCTGGACACGGGGCATTTATCAGCCTTTGTCCAAAGCCATGGATCATGCTGGATGTGGATCTGCCTGCCTGGAGCTCACAGATCCTGCTGGGGCTGCTGAAGGAGCATGGAAGGGCAGCTGCTGCTTCTCCTGTGCTCAAGCTGTGGTGACAGGGAGCTGCAGAGGCAGGTTTTCCATTGGGATGATCAATTTCCAACCATTTTCTACTGAAAACCTGGCTTTGACTGAAAAGCTGTCTTTTTACTAAAGAAAAGATTGGCTTTTTCCACCAAAGAAAAGATTGGCTTTTCCCACAAAACCCCAGAATCATCAGAGGGAAACCAGTGACAAGCTGGACTTTTTTAGTCAAAGAGGCAGCAAAATCCTGAACTAATAAGCCAGGAAGGATAAACTGTTCTGTTCTATCCCTAGGACTCCTAAAAGCTTCACTCCCATCCACTGCCTCTTACCTTTAAACGTCTATTGTGTCTTTGCAGTGAAAATAAAGGCAAGAAAAAAGGCTCAGAGAATTGGGGTGCTGAGTATTGCAGTAAGAGAGGGAAAAAAGCACCACGAGGGCTCAGACTGGGTGCCTGTGCTGGGGTTGCCTGGAGGGACAGAGCATCTCTCAGGACTGATTTTGGGCAAAGAAAGGGAAATTTGGAGGCCAGCACAAAACAGAGACTGCTCAGGAAATGGTCCATGTGGGATAGGGCTTGGAGCAGTCTGGGCTGGTGAAAATGCTCCTACCCATGGCAGGGGGGAGGTGAGATGAGCTTTAAGGTCCCTCCCAACCCAAACCATTCTGGGGCTCCATGGTCTGTACTCCAGACCTCTGTGATGCTCGCTGACACACATGCAGGTGCCTGAGAACAACAGCACTTGGGGCTTTGGCAGGAGAATTTCAGTGCCTCGCTTTATTTAACATTCAAACTCCTGCAGAGCAGAAAAACAATGTGTTTCCCCCCTCCTTGTTCCATTAGTTTCAAACAGACCCTGCAAATAGACACATCTTTTTCACCTGCCTGTCCTTACCATGGACTCTCACTGCTCACCCGTGTCCATTTCTAATCCTCACTGTCAGCCCCTGAGCTCTGCCAAGACTCTTCTTGCTTTTCCCTAACAGCGTTGATTTTTAATTCTTAAAAAAACGCCCAAGTAGAAAAACTTCCTCTGGTGGAAATTGTCCGTGACAGGGGGTGGAACGAGATGTTTTTATTGTCTCTCCTAACCCAAACCATTCTGTGGTTCTGTGGAAATAAAGCTGAGGCCATTTCACGTGTGCTGGTGGATGTGAGACACATCTTTCCTCAAAAGTGACTCCTCAGCAGCTCCCCAGGCTCAGCCAGCCCTGACGAGGAGCAGCAGGACCATCACAGAAATCTGAGCACCCAGCTCCAGGAGTACAAAAGATCCAACAGAAAAGGTGGAAAAGCCCTCTCAGACCCCCAAATCCAACCATTCCCCCAGCACTGCCAAGGCCACTGCTAAACCATGTCCCCAAGGGCCACACCTATGCATTTTTGAACATTCCAGAGATGCTGACTCCACCACTGCCCTGGGCAACCTTTTCCAGAGCTTGACCACCCTTTCAGTGAGGAAATTTTCCATCATATCCAATCTAAATCTCATCAAACCCTTTATTTTGCACTTGCAGAGGCATGCCAAATCTATGAATTGCCACCAGAAAAGCCAGTAGGATTTATGCACAGGCCAGCCAGTGGTTCCCTGGAGATGCTGGTCCTTGGATGCTCTGCCAGGACACTCCTGCACCCCATGGCAACCCTCGGATGGGCTGGACAGCAGCCCTGCCAGCTGGGAGGGTCACTATTAAGAGAACACTGAACCAATCCAGGAACTAAAAGGGCCAGGACAGAACTCCAGACAGCCACTGAGATCGTTTGCCAGCTTGGCAGAAATCTGTAAGAGCAGATCCATCCAAGAGGCACCAGATTTCCCTGGCATATGGGGTAAGCAATTTCTGCACTGCTGTGCCTGATCCCAGCAAGCTGAGGCTGTTTTTGTGCACCCAGGATTGGCTTTAAGAGGATGTTTTCCCTCTCTTTGCAGGCGCTGATGAGCTGAGGTAGTTTGAATTAATTACCAACGTGCCTTTCCCAGGGCACTGTGGGACCCTGGGAATGGACATTCGGGATCACTGGAATCACAAAGCACAATCCATCTGTCTCCCACACGGTGCAGCTGCCCCTTGGAGAGCCTCTGCCATGGTGTGGAGCTGCATTTCATGGCTCATTTCATCCTGGGGACACCCAGAGCCCCTCCTGACAGGTTTGGGGGATACCAAAGCACAGAATATCCGTTTTTCCAGCAGCAGAGGTGCTGCCCCTGGCCACAGACCAGGACTAAGTCCCAGAGGAAGGTTTCAGTTCCATCTCAAACCTTCCACCAAAAGCACTCCTTACACTCCCCCCTAATCCCACATTGTGGCTCCGGTCCCAAATTAGTTTAATTCTCAGGGCACAGGGATGGGGTTGTGGTTCAAACCAAAGCTGGACACAGCTGCTCTGGACTGAGGTCCCACCTGAGCCATGGATTCACTCCATGACCTCAGACAAATTCTCTTCCATCATCAAAATGTGATCGTGGTGACTTGAGCCAAGGGAATATGGAGACATTTGAGAGCCACAGGCAGAGCACAGTGATAAAGGGGGGTACCAAGATTCTGACAGACACTTTCACAGGGAGATTTGGAATTTTCTCCAGCCCAAAATTCAAAGCAGTGCTTCCCCAAATTGACATTTTCAGAGAGTTCAGGTCTTTGAGGGGGTTTTGACAAGCAAAAACAGTCAGAGAGGGGGCTTGAAGAAATTTTGCAAATGTGAACTACATTCAGAGAACACCTTCAGCTCTTGAAATGGAAGTATTTTCAACCCCAGCATTCTTTATTGCAAAGAAAAAAAGTTACCTGCAATTTTTAGTCACTTTGAGATTTAAAAATAAACATTTTGTTTGCAGTATACACCTGTCAGATCAACAGGAAACTTCACTTTGGTGAATATAAACTACCTGTATTTAATATCCAAGCAGAATACAGCCCCCAGCCTGCTGGGACCCTCAACCAGGTACCAAACCAGAAAAGGCTGTAATTTCAAAGTGTTCTGTATTTTACTTCAGCAAATGTTTGTCACTAAGAGAGCTCCAGGAAAAACTACCGGTGGGACACAGAGGCACACTGGCCCCTCCTCCTGCAAAGGAAAGCAGGAAAAAAAAACCCCAAAACCAGAGAACTTTGCCAATCTCCTCTATCCCTAAAACCCCAGGCTGCAAGGGTAGACACACCTGGAAGCAGCACAGGCACTTTACTGCAGCCCAGGAAAGCCTCTGAGCATGGATTAACACCAGGGAACACGAAATCCACTTGAAGCTGAAGACTGATGGGCAAAAACCTATCCATGTACATCAATCCCTGCACTCCCAGGATGCTGAGGAAAGGCACGTTCCCAAACCAGATGTGATTTCCAGCCAGGGTGCTGAGGAAGGGGAGGACCACAGCTGCCTGTGATGGTCCTGCCCCTCCCTGGCAGAATCTCCCTTACCTGGAGGGAAGCTTGCTGTTTTTATGTCTCGTTCGTCTTCCTAAGCCATCAATCAGTGAGTCAATAATTGGTAAACATGCTCCAACTTTCAACTCTGGCTCCCTTGGAGGAACAGATTCACCAGCAGCTACTTCAAAATCCATTGGGCACCTCCCTCCCCGTTTCACATGTTTATCACTGTCAGCGAGCAGCTTCTAAAGCAGTTTTGCTGTGCCTTGAATTCAGTTGCTCCAAATTGTCTCTCAAGTATTGCATGTACGAGTTCAAAGCCTCGAGATGTTAACAGCAGCAACACATCCTGGCATCTTTCTGTAGTCTTACTGGGGAATTTTATTCCAAGGAATAGAAACTCTATTTCTTAACAAGTTTTCCTTTTCTCCTGAAGTGCAGCTTTATGCTCTGTGTCTCCTGGCTGGGCTGGATCGCCGGTCAAGGAATCAAAGCCTGGTTCAGGCTCCTTCAAGCCCTCACTCTGCTGATACCAGCAAGCAGCACAAATTGAGCTCTGGGGAAGGTGAAATGCTTTGGAGCTGTCAGCAGCCCCACAAACCACGAGCACTTTGCAGAAAGCCAAAGCTGGAAACCAGGCTGTGCAAGGAGCCCCAAACAAAACAGGGGCTCCATGAAAGGGGAACCCACAGCAAAGCCAAACTTTCCACAGCCCTGCAGAGCTGTGCAGGGAGTCACTGCTGCAGGGGGACACACCTGAGCCACAACCAGCTGGGAACAGATACCTGGGACTGGCCATGAGAGGACTCTCCTGCTCTGCTCAGGGCTGGGGCAGCCTCAACTCCTGTCCTGAGAGTTTGGGGCACCTCAACATGAGATGTGTAAGTGTTAAAGAGCATCCAAAGAAGGGACATGGGGATGGGGAAGGATTTGGAGGGGAATAGAGCCATAGGAGGAGCAGCTGAGGGCACTTGGTTTGTTCAGCTGGAGGAGCTGAGGGCAGAGCTCAGGGGGGCTGCAGCTCCTCCCCAGGGCAGCTCCAATCTCTGCTCTGGGACAGGGACAGGAGCCAGGGAACAGATGGAGCTGGGTAAGGGCAGGGTCAGGGTGGAGATCAGGGAAAGGTTCTTCCGCAGAGGGTGCTGGCACTGCCCAGGCTCCCCAGGGAATGGGGAAATTCTGGCCCTGAGGAGGGCCCTGAGGCTGCCAGAGCTCCAAGAGGGGTTGGACAGCGCTCCAAGGATGCCCAGGGTGGGATTGTTGGGGTGTCTGTGCAGGGCTAGGAGTTGGGCTGGGTGATCCCTGTGGGTCCCTCTCAGCTCAGGAATTTCTGTGATTCTCTCTCAGCACCTGCAAATTCACAGCTCCGAATGGTCGGGACCCTTCTGCCCCAGAGCTGTCTTTGCTGTAACACGGAGTTAGGCTGAGCTCATCCTTGGGGCTGGAGTAGGGCACAGCCCAGCCTGGATGAGGAAAGTGTGATTTCCACCCCATCACGGAACTGCAGAGATGACTCTTCCCCCATCAGTGCAGAAAAGCTCTTGTGGATAACCAGGGGTCCCCCCACCTGCGTTTCCCTGTTTTCTGCTGCACTCCTTGTGAAATGACTCAGAATAGCTAAAACCCTGTGAAGTTCCCAGGTAATTTTCATTTCGCTGTGATCCGACCATCTCCTCAGAGCAATGAGACCTCTCAGTGCCAAAATTTAACAACTGCAACAATTCTCCTTAACACCTCCTGCCAGCAATATTGTTCATCGCTGAATTGCTTCATTAATTCCAAGTCGATACAAGCAGCTTCCTTTTGTCAATCTCGCTATATTAACATATAATTTCAATGTTTGGGACCATTTTCAGGCTTGGAAATGAGATTAGCGTCAAGTGATTAAAATAAGTTCTCAAGACTGGGCAAAATCACCAGCTCACAAAGGCTATAGATTGATCTTTGCAATGGTGAATGGAACAACCATTTCCAAATTACAAGTTTACCATTACACCACTCAATTTTTGAAAGCTGTTTGCTTTCAATATCTTGTTTTTGTTTTCCGAGGAAATCAACACGGGCAGACTTCATCAAAATTGCAGATCTGATTCCAGAGGGTTACAAAGGCTTTGCTGGATGAGCCTGGGTGCATTTCCCTGCTAATGGGGTGTCAGGAGTGGCTGTGCTGAAGGACATGAAGCTCAGGGAAGTTGGGCAATCCTCCCACTGCTCCCTGTTCACATCCCCTTTGCCCCTCGCCGTTCCAATTGCATGTGACATCATCAAGCACAATTAATGAATTAGACTTGTCACAGGAGAGATTTTCCTGCAGTAGGACTGGTAAGTGACACTCCCAACAGAGGCAGTTCCAGCTCAGGAGCAGGGATTTGGCTGTGGGAGATTGATGGTTTTACCCTTTCCTTGGTGCTGCACAGGAGGCTCCCAGCAGGACACAGACAATAAAACACGAGTAACCCACTGTCCACTGTGTCCTGGCTGTGACATCAGACTGGACCTTGCCCATCCTGTGAAGGGCCCAGATCCAAAGGGATCCATCCATTGATTAAAAGCAAGCACAGGCTGTCCTTGAGCACAGGCAAGGTTTTCTCCACTTGCACATTGAAATTCCACTGGTGGTGCACACCTGGGGTCAGGGGATTTTCACTGCACTCATGGTACAAGTCCTCCTTTGCACCTCCTCCCTTCACCATGGTCTGAAGGGCCTCCAGAGCCTCCTGGGGAAATCTTTTCAGGTGGCATCACCTTGGGGACATCTCTGACCAACAGCACTAGTGGGGGAAGGTGTGAGAACATCCAGGTCTCTGAGCGGGAACTGCACTAACAACAGAATTCTCCTCAAGGGCCAGGCAAGCCATAAACACTGAAGCCAGGAACTGCCATGCTTGTCTCAGGGAAACATAAAAACAAGAGGAATCAACTCACAGCGAACCAAAAATCAGAGCTTTTTGGAGAGAGAAGGAATCTTGTAGTAAAACAGAGATCAAAGGTGTGCAGCTGATGGAGTGGCTAAGGCTCATCATGTCTGGAGGGAAATCAATGCCACTGAGCTCACGGGGAGTTTTGCTGGAATCTCTTGAAGTTTTACCCAAAGTTGAGCTCCACAGGTTGAGTAAGTCCAATCCTCTCAGCTGTCAGAAGCTGGGACATGAGATCAACCCCCTCCAAAGCAACATGCGCAGAAAGCAAGGCTCAGAGCACCCTCAGTGAGGGTACTGAGTATAAGCCTCACATCAGAGAGGTTCAGTACAGAGGGGAGAAGCTGCTGCTCCATCCCTGAAGATGTGTTTGCAGCCTGTGTCCATTGTCTCAGCTCTTCAGGAGTTCCAAACACAATCCACTGCTCCTTTTGTTTATAAAAACAAGCATCAAAAAGAACAAATCAATGCAATCTTGGGGGCTGTTTCCTGTGGAGCTCTCCTGACACTGGCATTTCTTCCCTCCCAAGCCAACATTTATTTTTCAACATCCTGCATAGCGTGATGGCGCCCTGCATTATGTTCACCCCCTCCAGCCCTCACCCTGCTCTCCTTTATCATCTCTAGAAGGTCCCAGAGGTGCTGAGGCACTCCTGAGCAGGTTCAGCTCCACATCACCATGAATAGAGGACCAGAAAGCTCTTTATGACACACAACAAGTTCTTCTCAGCACCAGGTTGTGCAAACCAGCAGCACAAGACAAGATTTGAGAAACAGGAACCTTTCCTCCTGCCCAGTGACCTTTCTAGGGAATCACAGAACCTCCTGAGCTGGGAGGAACCCACAGGATCACCCAGTCCAGCTCCTGGCCCTGCACAGACACCCAACAATCCCACCCTGGGCATCCCTAGAGCGCTGTCCAGGTGCTCCTGGAGCTCTGGCAGCCTCAGGGCCATACCCATTCCCTGGGGAGCCTGGGCAGTGCCAGCACCCTGTGGGGGAAGAACCTTTCCCTGATCCCCAACCTAAGCATCCCCTGGCCCAGCTCCAGCTGTTCCTTTCCTCCTGCCCCTGTCCCAGAGCAGAGATTGGAGCTGCCCTGGGGAGGAGCTGCAGCCCCCTGAGCTCTGCCCTCAGCTCCTCCAGCTGAACAAACCAAATTTGTTTGGTTTGTCCCCTCTCCCAAGGGGGAAGGCCATTACAATGAGGAGGAGAAAGAACCTCCCCAGAAGGCCAGAAGCAAGGCTGAGTTGATATTCTCCTCAGTCAGGCACGTCTGGAAACCTCCTTCGCCCCTCACTGGTGCCTGAGGCTGTTACGGCTCCGAGTCTTTGGCTTTCATGTTGGAATGAAAATATCATGATGTACAAATTATTACTTTGTAATTAATTATGCAGAATAACTAAAGTGAACATGACTTCAGCATTATGACAGCTTTGAAATTTACCACTTTGTAAATTAATAAGTAATGAATCTGGCTTGCTGGGTATATGTTTAATATAAGAGAAGGTTACCTAAACAAAAGGGAAGGCTTCAGCTGATTTAGCCATAGGAGAGCAAGAAGGAGCCTCAGTTTTATTGATGAGGAGGAGAGAGGAAAATACACTTTTTGTACCCTTTTCAACTGAGAGACACTGGCAGGGGTGTGATAATTCCACTCCACACAACTCCTGCACCCAAAACTGACTCAGATTTCCCCAGACTTGGCAGAATCTATGGCGTCATTGCTGTGGAGCCAGAGAAGGGAAGGAGAGATGAGGAAATGTCCGCAAATAAGGTTTGTTTAAACTAGGCAGCCAAGTTCAGGGAAGATTCTGAGGTCCACGAGAATTTTGCCCTGCCCTCAAGAATGCCAATGCTCATTTGTTCCACAGGCAGCCCCGAGCAGCAGGCAGAGTGCCACGGGAGCCTTCCCAGCCAGCTCACCCTGGGCAGAGCTGGTCACTCACCACTTTCCCACCCACAACCAGGCTCTGATGCTGCCAGTCCTGATGCTACCACCTCAGTTCTGACCGACATTTTGGGCTCGTGAAGCACCAGATTTCAGAGGAAAACACCCCTCCTAAATGAGCTTTGCTGCTGAGCCCCTGCCACCTGCCACGGGAGGTCTTTCCTTTGGCTCCAAGGCTGGGAACCCAGCCAGGGCTTTTGGTATTCCTGAGCTGTTTCTGCTCTCACTGCCTGGCTCTCCATGGGCTGGGGGCATGGCACAGGACCCCAAGGGCCAGCTGAGCATGGCCAGCCTCAGTTCTAAAGGCTCCTTCATTCCTCTGTTCCTTCCCAAAGAAGGGAAGGGACCAAAGGAGCATCATCACTCCGGTGTCAGTTTGTGCCTGTGCACAGGTCTGCAACACATACATCGTACTTTTTCCCTCCCTCCCCATTCCATCTGAGTGCCTGCAGCCTTTGAATGTCATTTAAATCACTTCCCCTAAAATGCCAGGGCTGTGCCGGGAACTGCAACTGAGAGCTGACCTTGGCACTGGGGCAGCACTAATCACAGTAATTAGAGGCACATCCCTGCATTGGCAGCCTGTTAGCCAGGGATCCACAGGACACCTGTGGTGCAGGATGTCCTGTACTGACCAGCAGCTCCGGGGGAGCCTTTTCCCAGCTCTTCCCACAGCAATAAATCACACTGTGTGTGCAACAAAACCCCAACAGCCGGTGAGGACACGGCCCCGAAAAGCAAACCCTGCTCTGCTCCATCTGGTGAGCCAAGGCAATTCTGGAGTGCTTGACATACTGGACAGGCTCAATCGAACTCCCAGAGCACACAAAGGTTTTCCCTGGAGCCAGATCATTCCTTTAGAGGGGATAAAACAAGCTACATCCACCTCCTTTCCTGAGAGCAGTCACTGCCAGCCCTAAACGCCATAAACATGCCCACAAGCCATGGAATAAACATCAGTTTCCCTCCTGGAGAGAGCACAGACGTTTTTCTTCTGCACAGGGACACGTTTCCAGGAGTCAGGAGAGGTTTAAGAGGCTTCTCTGCATGGTATTTTTCCAATCACTTCTTTTGTGTCAAGCACTGCAAATTCAGCTAATTTTGGGAGGACAGAGGGGGAGAAAAATCTTAGGGAAAAAATCACACCCGAGGGAGCTGGCTGGAGCGTAAAAATAGCTGCTGAGCTATTCCCTAATAGCCCCTGTGGCTGGGCACAGTCTTCAGCCACTGACAAGGTGCTAAAGTGATGACGGGTGGCATCTCGGCACTTCTTCTGTGCCAACAGGTTTCAGTGCAAAGACAGCTGAGCTTTTTCCCTCCGCCTAAAGGACCTCACATTTCCTTAAGAAGAGGGACTGGGATATTTATGTGAGATCAGTCCATTCCTGAGCTCTGCTGCACCAGCCTGTGGTTTGTTTGGGGGCCCCTAGGTACCGTCTGAAGAACCCGAAGAAGCCACAGCCTGGCATGTGAACTTTGGAAAAGAAAAATGCTTAAAACCTTAAAGTGTGTTCCTTGGGGTGGAACCAGCCCTGCAGCAACCACGAATATGGCATTCTCCTCCAGGGAACGTCACTCTCTTCCCTAGAAACCCACATTACTCCCCTGTCCAGCCCAATGCAGGATGTGAATCCAAGCCTCCAGCATCCCCCTGGGATGTCCCTGTGCAGAAGGGCAAAGGCTGCTGCAAACCCCTGGTGTCCACACAAAGTCTGAATCTGGAGAGGCTGACATTTCCCAGAGGAGGCCATTATTGAGAAGACAAAGATGAAGGGGTCTAAGTCTGGTCTAGACCTGACGAGCTGCACAGGTGAAGCCCCAGCAGAGTGTTTGGACCACCAGCCCCACAGGGAAAAGCTTTCCCTGTTTTGACTGATACGTTTTGTGGATCCCAGAAGAACAGTCAGCAGGCTCTGGATTGACTGCTCCCGACCCTAAAACCAGCTGAACCCCACTGTCTCAGCACCCACAGGGGGCTGTTCCTCATTGTCTTCCCTTTCCAGCTGCACGAAACACGGGCAGGGATGTGATAATCCCACACAACTCCGGTCCTCAAGACTGACTCAGGTCTCCCCAGACTTGGCTGCTGTCAGCTGAGCCTCCTGCCAAGATGTCTTTGTACTTCTGGGCCTAAACACACATTTAAGGTACTCACAGCAGCAGTCCCAGGTTTTCCCTGTATTTTAACTAGTATTTTAACTGGTTAACCAGAGAGAGACCAGAGGAACACAGTCAGCAGGCTGGATTTGTGGGCTCACTACTCCCTGCCCTAAACCTCACTGCCTTAGGGCCCACTGGGAGTTGTTCCTCACAGCAGCTGATGCTTGTTTGATTAATTCCTGTCTCTGCCTCTCTCAGCCAGGTGGGGAAAGTCATCAGTGTCTGATAACAAGGGCACTGTCTCATTTGGGTTCTGTCCTGCCCAGCAGCTGCTCCCTCAGCACGGGAGCTGGGGCAGGCAGATTGCAGGGATGAAGTGTCCGGGCGGGTGGCACAGACTGGTGGGATTTAGGGATTAGGGGAGCGGATTGTCAGATTCGAGGAGGGATCAGTGTGAAGACTGAGTGTGAGAGCAGATGCTGGTGATTCCCCCCCTCTCACTGCTCATCCCCTCCCCAATGCTGTCCTCTCCAAGCATTATCCACTCTCAGCATCAGAGATCTCCCGTCATCCCTTTTTTCATTTGCCAGCCTGGCTCTAAGGGAGCCAGCTGCCTTCCCCAAATCCACAGGCAAAAAGACTCAGTTAATATAAAAGATTAAAGGTGTCTATCTGGCTGTCTTCCCTTGTTTCGTTTGCTCTTTCTCCATGGCACAAGCTTCCTCCACCACTCCTAAGGACATGTCCTTATCCCCACAGTGCCAGCACTCAACGCCCCTCACCTGCACCTGCACCCTCTTTGCCCAGGGAACAGCAGGTTCTCAATATAGAAGAGTATCCTCTTTTCCTGCTTTTAACCTTTCCTACCCAAAACGCTGCAAATTTCCTGTGACCACCAATGCTTTGCTCCTGCAGCAGACACAGGAGACCCTCCGTGCCCGACCTGTGTACCTGTTTACACAGAACAACAGACCAGCAGCCAACTCACTCCCTGCAATACTGGCAGCACATAATGAGTCCCTAAGGCCTCTCCTCTAAGAGGCTCCAACAGTTCCCTAAAAAAGCCCCACTTGAGCAGCTTTCACAGCTTGACCTCTGTCCCTCCTTGCTTAGCATGCTGGCACAACTGTGGTTAATGAGCCAAACCCTGTGCACCGAGCTGGACACATTCCACTGCCATCCATGGAGGGGGCATTTGTCATTAGCACAGGTTCCTCCAAAGCTGGGATAAAAAAGGACTCAGAAAATAGGGAAAGGGCACCAAAATTCCTGCACTGAGCAGCAGCAATGTGAGAAAGAGCATCCCAATGCCCCGGCAGTGCAGGATGAGCACAGAATGGAGAGGGCGGAGGTAAAGGGGAACAATTCCCAACCAACCAATCAGCTCCCTACCAAAAAAATCCTGCACATCAAAAGCTTCAGACAGTGTGATATATCAACTGCTTCCCACAGGCACTTTCCAAAGGGGCTGAGGGGGATCCAGCACTCACCTCACACCCACAGCAGTGGGGACGGGAGGAACAGCCCAGTACTAGGACAGGCCCTCAAGCTAAGTCAAGCAGCACATAAAGCAACCAGACACAACTTACCAGTGTCACAGAGTAGGAAAAAATGGGATAATAACTAAAAAAAAAAAACAACTAGGATGGCTACCACTGGATCCTGTGGCTGAGCAGGTCCCCCCTGCCCAAGGATTGCAATTTATGGGGGGAGGAAGGCCAGAAAAATAAGTAAATAACTCTGTGCCTGCATTGCTTATACAGGAGAGAAGATTTAATAGACAGAGAGAACGGAGTCTTATCAGCCCAACTCACGCTCAGTAGTGCAGGGGAGGGCATCATACATTAGCTTGCTTTGACCTGCAGGGCCCTCAGTGGGAATTTTCTCCACCACACTGACATGATGTTGTTTAGATGCAATGCACATCTCGCCTGCATGGAAACATGCTGACACTTCGAAGGCTTTTGAATGCAGAGAAGGAGTGGAGAGAAAAAAGATGTCTGGGTCAAAATGTTTCTCTAATGGTTATAGATTTAATTCCATGGTCTGGAGGGAAGGGTGGGAGAAGAGATTTTTTTTTTTTTTCCCCTATTTCCTTTTCAAAACATGAAAAAGAAATCCAAAAGCATATTACTGTCCTGCTCTGCTTTACTTTTCTTCAGTTCTCTGGTTTGGCTCCGGCTTTCCCTTTCCCTCCCACCTCCATCAGTACATACAAGACCCAGGGAAGATCTGTCCAAAACTGCTGACAATTTAGCTTGCATAAAACATTCCTGGGTTCCTCTAAAAAGGAACAAATTAACATCAGTTTTCTCAACACACAAGGCAAAATAAACAAGGGAATTATTTGCCCAGCCATGCTGGTACTTTAAATTCTCTCAAAGAACTGGGTTGTATCCAGAGAGATAGAGAATATGACATATTCTTTCAGCTGAAATTGCTTGTAGCCCCTCAGATTTCCCACTTAGCAGCTGTGTTTCATCCCAGGCATGTCTCAGAGGACACCAGCACCCAGATTCAGGAAGGGAGCAAGATGAGGAAGAGTAGCAGCAGGAGGCTCTTGGGCTTGGCTTTGGCTATGAAGATTAAAGCTATTGCAGTGGGGCATCAGGGCACAGTGAGGAGGATTTATAGAGACCACAGAACCACTGAGGTTGGAAAAGACCTCTGAGATCAGAGCCCAAGTTGTGAGCCACCATCACCAACACCACATCAGCCAGGCCATGGCACTAAGTGCCATTCCAGTCTTTGCTTAAACACCTCCAGGGGCAGGGACTCCACCACCTCTCTGGGCAGCCCATTCCAATGTCTGAGCACCCTTTCTCCAAAGAAATTCCTCTTGGTGTCCAACCTAGACCTACCCTGGTGCACCTCAGAATGTCCTCTCAGCCTCTCATCTGTTCAGAGCACAGCCCGACCCCCACCTGGCTGCCCCCTCCTGTCAGGGATTTGTTCAGAGTGAGAAGGTTCCCCCTGAGCCTCCTTTTCCCCAGGCTGAGCCCCCCCAGCTCCCTCAATAGACTGGCCATGCCCAGGGACCTCTCCCAGCACATTCCCTGAGCAGGGGGATGCCAGGACCGGCACAGCCACCCCCGCCCTGCAGACAGAGGAGGCAGCAGGTGCCTGGCAGTGCCAGGGTTTGCAGCAGCCCAGAATTGCAAAAAACAGCCACCTGGGAGCAGGAGAGCAGTGCCAGCTTTCCTGGGCACGACGCAGCCTCATTTGTCTCCATCAGGTGCAAATGGGCTGTTCAACCTTTAAGCGCTTAATTAGTTTCCTTTTTGTTTGTAAAAGCAGCACTTGGGTGCCGTTCCCTTCCCCTGGAATGGGAGCAGGGAGTGATGGATGGGCTGGGCACAACAGCCCGAGCCTTCAGCCTCCCTCCCCAGCTGCTAGGAACCGCCAGGGAGGAGCTGGGGGCGATCCCAAAGCTCCGCTCCAGTAAATGCCCGAAGAACTGGACTCAGCCCATCCCTCTGCTCCCGGCCCATCCACACTCGGCACGTGTGGCCCGTCCCAGCCAGAGCACATCCCTGGAAGCCTCTGTGCATCCCCAGGTGCACAGAGCACCACACAGCTCCCTGATCCCTCCCTCCACTTCAGCTTCCTGCTCCAGCCCTCGGGATCCAGCTCCAAAAGAGAAATCTGCCTGTGCCAGCAAGGTGGACAGGAGCTAAGGAGAGACAAATCTGCTTCAGCTGGGGTCACGGTAGGTCAAAGAGATAAAGAAATACATGTTGGAAAAGCCACTGACTGGATGGAGAATTGATCTGCTGTGCTGGCTCCAGGCTCCCCGGGAAGCCGGGGTGCGAATGCTCCGTACCCGTGGATCGATTGGGAAAGTGCTCACAGAAGCCCAGCATTGCTGCCCCCAGCCCCCAGCACTCACAGTTGTTTTCTTTCCTGTTAAATTCCTCATAACTCATTCCCAAGACATCCCTCTCCTTTCTTTCCCCATGCTTTTCCTCCCAGATAAAAACAATATGTGGTGCTTTTTTTTTATTCCAGTGGGGTTCCAGCTAATAAAAAGATTTATAATTAAGCCAGTAGATTTCCTTTTGCTATGCTGTCCTGGATTATGAGAAAGTATATTTATATGCAATTATGAAATGAACAGTATTTCTTACCCAAGTGAAGCTTTAAAAGTCATTATGAATCCATTAACTCAGCAGACCTTACAAAAGGCCTTCTCTGCTCTGGATTTATTTTAATTTAAAGCAGATAGGAAACTTTACCCTTCCTTATTTTTTAAACCCAGCTTTTCTGCAGTAGGAATGTGCAAAAATTAACAACATGCATCAAATTCAGTAGGAAGGCCACGCTCTGGTGGACTCAGCACCACTTTGTGTCCTTCCAGAGTCTCTGCCCTGTATCTGAGCGCTCTGTGATCCCAAACTATCAGAGAACCATGGAATTGTTTGGGTTGGAAAGGATCTTAAAGCTCATCCAGTCTCATCCCCTACCATGGGCAGGGATACCTTCACTATCCCAGGTTTCTCCAAGATCCATCCAGCCTGGCCTTGGACACTTGCAGGGATCCAGAGGCAGCCACAGCTTCTCTGGGCAATCTGCCACCTTATCTGAAACTGGGAAGATGCAGAATTTGAGCGTCTCCCCTGACTGCCCCTTCCTGTGCCTCAGCATCACTGCCCTGCATTCTGGGAGCTCCTCTCTGTGGGGTTACAGGGAAGGATTGAGGTGCTGCTCACAGGAAGCACCTGTTTCTTTCTTTGCTTCCCTGCAAAGCCTAACCTGGAGACCACCACCGAGCATGATGTGCTCAGTGGTCTGTGAAGATTCAAGCCCACACTGGAAGAGCCAGCAGACAAGAAATGAAGTTCAGAAAAGTCAGAGAGGAAACCCTGTCACAAACTCTGCTCAGAAAGCTGCTGTTGCCCTGAAATCCAGGTGGGAAGAGGCACAAAAGCTCTAATCAGGATGTGCTGGCTCTGTGTGGAGCAGGTGTGGGTGGTAGTAGCCCAGTGCTCCCAGCACCATACTGGGACATGCTGGGAAGGGGAACAGCAGCCTGCCCTCCCTCCTGCTGCTCCCAGCCCTCCTCAGCTCCCAGAGCTCTCTCACTGGGAGCAGCTCTGCCTGCACAGGGGACACCATGCTGCCCTGGGCACAGGTTCCAGGAGCTGGGACATCCCAAAGAGACCTTCTGGAACCCCAACAGCTGAGGGGGTTTCTGCTCCCAGTCTCTGGTGAGGTCCTCAGTGCCCTGGAAAAGGCTCCAGAGAGACCTCAGCGCTTTTTCCATTATCTAAAGGAGCTCCAGGAGAGCTGGAGAGGGACTGGGGACAACGGCTGGAGGGACAGGACACAGGGAATGGCTTCCCACTGCCAGAGGGTAGGGCTGGATGGGATATTGGGAAGGAATTGTTCACTGTGAGGGTGGGGAGGCCCTGGAATGGATTTCCTAGAGGAGCTGTGGGTGCCCCTGGATCTCTGGCAGTGCCCAAGGCCAGGCTGGATGGGGCTTGGAGCATTCTGGGACAGTGGAAGGTGTCCCTGTCCATGGCAGGGGTGGAACTGGATGAGTTTTAAAGTCTCTTCCAATGACTCAATGATTCAATGACTCTCAAAAAGCCCCACCTGCCCCATCCATAGCTCTGCCTGACAAGAAGGGACTGTCTGCAGGATTTTAAACAACTTGTCAGGCAGAAGGATGGCCACCACCCAGCCAAATATGCTCCAGTCCCAACCATCCCTCAGCGTTCCTTATCTCCACGCGGGCTGAGGATGGCTCATTTTACTCGCCTTAAGAGGAAATCCATCTCCAAGTCACCAAAGGAGCCTCAGCTACAATGGCCTTTTCATTAATGTGGTGGCAATAAAGCACAGCAGTATCCCCTGGCTGTCACGGGGAAGGGAGCTGGGAGGAATATTAAAAGGGAATTTGCTGGCAAGTGGATGCAGGGAAGGAGGCAAACCCTGTGGTGGGGCACAGCTCTGCCCCTCCACCACCCAAACTCCACCTGGAGAGGGCCACCAGTCACCAGCCTTCCCTCAGCTCCTACTGAGCTCAAGACAAGATCTGAGTGTTCATTGGGACTCCCTGAACAGAGTGAGGCTCTGTGGGTGGCACAACCATTCCCTGCCCCCGTGGCCAGTGCTTGGAGATGCTGCAGCAGCTCTTCCCAAGCTGGGCACTTCACTGGGCACCTCCACCACCCCCAACATGCAGAGGCACCTGCCTGTCCCTGCTCTCCTGTCCAATGCAGTGAGGCTGGGAGTGTTCTCAGCCCTCAGATGAGTTAAACCTCCCTGACAGGCTCGATCTGCCTCTGGTTCCCCGTGACGCTTTCACTTCCAGTTGGTTCTGGCAGCGACAAACCTGCTCTGACACCTTGGCTGTGGCTCAGTCTCATTCTCCCTGTGTGATCTGCTTCTCCCTGTCTCTTTGCCGTGCTTGGTGTGAGCTTTGCACTGACAAACCCATTTTGATCTCCTCCCCCTGTGCTCCCCCCTCCCAGCGGCTCTATCTCTGCAATTCTTCCAGATACAGCATGACTGCTTTATTTAATAAGACTAAAGGAGTGCCCGTGTCCGAGGAGTTCTCTGCAAACCAAATGCTCTGGATTTAATCTGAGGAACACGGTCACACTTGGTTTCATTACACTTGCCCCCTTGGCCCATAACACTTGCTTTCTTAGCCATGGATTTTCCAATTCAGCTGGAGCAAAATTCCCCATGTGTCTTGCACCACGAGGAGCAGGGCTCTGAGCTCCTGCTCCTGGTTTAATCCCCGTTTGCAATTTACAGAAGCTTTGGCTAAGGGTGAAAGGTTCTGTGTTTCATTACAAAGCCTTGCAGGGACCTCTGCTAACCTGCACTCTGCAGCACTTCTTGTCACAGCACAGCAGCTGCACAGAAAAAAAAGTTCAGTGTCTCAGATACATCCCCAGCTCCAGGAGCCATCCCGTGTGCCAGCTGCCTGGAACAGAAATAAGTCCATAAAGAACTTTGAAGAGCAGCCCTGCTCACAGGTGTTCTGCCCACAGGTACGCCCAGTGTGCCCCACAGCCAGCTCTGCTTTGCATCCTCCTTGAAGTATTTCCAGACACACCAAATAATGATCCACTGAAAGAGATTCCTGCACCTGCTGCAGGTTTTTTTACCTCCTGAAGCTCTCGGAGCACTTCAAAGGGAAACAAGCTCTGCTGTGCTCGTGCTGCAAAAGGGGAAAGCTCCATCCACGAGGCAAAGATGGAAAAGCACAGGCCCCAGGCCGGTGGGTGGGAACCAACCCTCACTGCCTCCAGCAATCGATGTGTCTTTGCTCTTAACGCCCACCTAAGGAAAATCTTTTTATCCCTTTCTCCATGTCTGTGCCTCCAGAAGCACAGACCCTTCCTCTGATCAGAAATACATCATCTCAGAGCACACGCTTGTGTTCAACAAAACAGCCTTCCTTTAGAAATTTACCTTATTGTACTGAAGTCCATCTCCTCAGAGATGACTTTGTTACCTGTGAAACAACAGCAGCCAGCATCACTGGGACACAAAATCCCTTTGGGAGGGATCTGTGATGCAGGCAATGCTCCCTTGAATCCTTCTCCTTTGCAGCTGGCCACTAACAAAACATAAGCAGAGCCTGTTCAAAAATCAAAGCTGGAGGTCAAGCAGCTAAAAGCTCCAAATTTGACACTTCCTATCCCATTCATGGGATTTCAAAAGAGAACACCAGCTTGGAAATTACGCTATTAGCAACAGCTCCTGGCTCTCAGCTCTGGAAAATGCTGCCGTTCTCTTGTCACACCCTTGGATATGTCAAGGAGAAGAGCCCAGTCCCTTTTGTTGTTGTGGGTTATTAAAGGGGCTCAAAGCACCATGTGCAAGGGGTGGGTGCTGGAGATGTGGATGCAGCAGGAAGGGCCTTGGGAGCAGCAGCTGTTCCATGGCATTGGCTGCTGCTCTTTGCCCTCTCAGGTCAGAGGTGGGAACCAGACCCTAAAGCTCCAAGTCTGGGGCACCAGGGAAAGGGAACTGCTCCCAAACCCAAACCAACCTCCAACCTCCAACAGATCCAAGTTCAGAGACTCACAGAACCCTCAGATGGTTTGGTCTGGAAGGTTCATTAAAACCTGTCCAGTTCAATCCCCTGCCCTGGACAGGGATACCTTCCAACTAGCCCTGGTTGCTCCAAGCCCCATCCAGCCCAGCCTTGGACACTCCAGGGATCAGGGATCCACAACTTCTCTGGGCAACCTGTTCCAGAGCCTCACCACCCTTACAGAGTAAAGGATTCCTTCCTTACATCAAATCAAAACTTTCCCTCCCTCAGCTGGAACGCTGAGTCTTTGCCAAATTGGCCACAGCCTCTCCCAGCTCTAGGGCTCCTCATTTAGTACCTCAAACAGCTTTGTTACTTCAGAATGCTGAGTGATTCCCTGATTTCATAATCTTGGTGCCCACCTCTCTACCAGCTTTTTCACACAAAGCAGAGGAGTTCGAACCTCTCAGCCTAAAGCTTGAGCTGAAAATGCAGCTGGCACTTGGGTGGACATTTGCAGAGGAAATTTCAAAGTCTTGGTGTGCGTTCCTGAGCACTCCCTGTGAACCCTGTGAGATTTGCTCCGGCAGATTTTCCTAGGCAGGCAACAGCGAGAACACAGGAGGCGGAAAGCACATCTTTAAATTTTCCCCAAGCTGTCTCCTGGACAGACAATCCCATTAAGTGAAGCAGAGGGACCTGAAGCTGTGTAAAAGCAACAAGGTGAATCTCCTTAGCGCAGAAGCCTGACAGATGAGAGCAAAATGCTGGATTTAACTCCAATGTAACACAACAGAGCGCAACGTGTCACCGGAGGGTGAAATGCAACCCTGGTCTGCAACCCGCTGCACACAACCAGGTGAGCTCCCAGCTGCCAGGAGAGATTTCATTTAGGCTTCCCACTCCAAACAGAGGGACTTCATTTGGAGATAAGACAGTAAAATGAGACAGCTTTGAAGCAATATGCTCAAGGTCACCTAAGGAATTAATTGCAGAGCAAGAAGCAAACTCGAATCCAGCCACGATGCACACTTAGCCCCAAAGCCACTCGTTATAAGACATGCCATTTATCAACATCTATCAAATTAGGCAGAGTACCATAAACCCAGGCTTGTGGAGCATTTTTTAAAATGGCAGGAGAGGAAATGCAGTTTCCCAGTTCTTAAGAGCGTCTCACGGAGAAAAATACTGGTATAATAAAAGTATTTTAAAAGGCACCTCATGTACTATTTATCTACTACTCAACAGTCTCCCTAAATCTGAGTGCAACACGTTGGTAATGGGTATCTCAGACACATAATTTAAAGTGTTACTGAAATTTCTTCCACGCAGAAGATCAGCAGCTGAGATCAAAGGCTGACGCATCCAGTGACTCTGTCTGTGACAAAAGAGAGAGATTTCTAACAGTGAATTACAGTGTTAAACAAATTGAGCTCGTCTCCCCCAAGAACGTTTCCCTTGGCACTTAAGAGTACAAAGTTTGTGTTAGATAGGCCACTTGGAGAGAAATAGCAGCCTCTCTGGGAGTGACTCATGGAAGGAAACCATGGTGCTGGAAGGCTGGGGAGAGGAGGAATGCACCCAGATATCAACCATCAGGCCAGAAATTAGGGAGAATATAAAGTTCTGGTAAACATGAGTTGGAACAGGCTCCCCAGGGAATAGGCATGGCTCCGAGGCTGCTACAGCTCCAGGGGCCTTTGGACAGCACTCTCAGGGGCAGGGGGGGGATCCTTGGAGAGCCTGGGCAGGGACAGGAGTTGTACTGGGTGATCCTTGTGGGTCCCTTCCAGCTCAGGATATTCCATGGTTGAATGTCCAGGTCCCAGAGGACACCATATGAAACATCTCTGCTCAGCCTCCCTAAAGCAGCCCCTGCCCAGGAGCCGTCCTCACCTGTCCTCTCATCACATTCTTCAAGGAACACAATGAAAACTTGGGAAAATAAACGCAGGATTCCCACCATTTGGGAAGCAGTGGGAATTCTCCATCATCAGACATGCTGTAATTCAGCCACCTGAGAGGACATCAGAATGTTCCAGTCGCAACCATCCGTCACCATTCCTCATGCGAGGAATCACATCCCTTTAATCCTTTTAAAATGACCACCAAGTGGGTAATTTAAAAAGGAATCTTCCCAGTGCGGGCCTGGATGAACAGCCTTCCAGGCCCTCCACACCGGGCATGGAGGCACAGCTGGAACTCACCTTTCCAGGCTGGAGACTCCTGGCCTCCACCTGTTCATTAATAAATAAAAATAGCCTTCACCCAAGCTCCCAGTGGGATGGTGAGGAGAGCTGTGCAGGAGTTCCCTCCAGTGGAGTTGTGTGTCCTGGCTCATTCCTGACTCATTCCCTGGAGCCAGCTCCTTTGTTCCCTGCCTGCCCACTTGGGATTCCTCCTGGTGCTCTCCAGCCCAGGCTCTTCAAACAACAGGAGCTGTGTTTTTGTTGCAGGTTGCAGGGAGTTTGGGAATTGCTTTTTTCTCTCCACCCAGCTCCAAGTGTTTCATTTGTTTGATTTTGCTGAACCACAGGCATATTTGCACTAACGATACAAGGAATTCTTTGCTGGGTTTTCCCCACCAGCTTCCTGCCCTGAATATCAAATACTCAGGGCCGTGCATCCACGCTTGCCACCTACGTGGATGCTTGGATTCCTCCCATCAATGGGAGCAGGGAAGGCTTCCTTTCATTTGTTTTCTTTACAAGATCACAAGGCAATTTCAGAGGTGTTCTCTGCAGGGAAGAAGTACCTTCAAAACATGATAAACAACCAGCAAAACAGCACTGTCTTGGGTTTTTAGGGAGGTTCCATGCAAATAGCAGGAAGTAGAGGGAATCCTGCACCTCTCCACTGCAGCAGGCACACACCAGACTCACCTTTCTCCACCCCCCAGATGCTCCCAGGGTTCTATTTTTCACCTTCACCTGGCACAGGTGGAGGCTGGAACTGGCTAATGTCTTTCTCACAGACTTGTGGGAGGACACTCAGTGAGAAAAGGCTGCCAAACAAGCTCCTGTCATGGCAAAAGGGGGAGGAAAGGAAAAAAAAAATTCTCAGACCTAAACATGCAGGGTCACTGACTGCCCTGCCCTGCAATGAAGACAATGCTCAGGTCCTCCAACTCCACCGCTGCTTTCCACTCCATTTGCAGCTGGAAATTGCTCTGGTTTTCCCTGCCTCTCCTCATGTCCTGTCACTCCAGGTCCCCGGCCCGCTCCCCCCTCCTGTGGCTGTATCTTTCTCCCCCAGTTACCATTGCTAATGTCAGAATCATTCCATCTGACAAAGTCTCTGCTCGGCCGCGTCTCCCCTGTCTCCTTGCATCTCTGTCAAGGCCCTTTCCACATGTCTGAGCATTTTAATGGCATATGGTGCTGGGACAGGGGGAGGGAGCAGCAGGAGGGAGACGGAAACCCAACACCATCCACAGCTGGGCAGAACACACGGGAAGGTCCTGGGAGACAACTGGGGAGTAAAGGAGGCACCTGAGGAGGATGACCTTGGAGAAAGGTGGTCTAGCACAGTGTTCAGTTCTTCTCTCACCTCTCCCACAGAAAGTTACTCAGAGGAAAAGGCACTTTTTGAGGGTTTCTCTGTCAAGAATGGTTGATCCTGCTTTGGGCCTCTACTGTGGACCCCTACGTTGTGGCCACCAGAGTCTGTGGGGCCACCAGCCACACACAAAGGCACAGCCTGACCCTCCCTTTGCCCAGGAGATGTTTTATTATCTGCTGGATTTGACTCATACCCCCAAACTGGGCGAGTGTCAGGCATGCCACACACAACCCACAGCCTGGCAGCATTTCACTGGTGTAGGAACCCACCAGCTCCAGTCCAGCAACCTTTTCTCCCCCAGTGCTGCAGACTTAAGGCTACTTTTCTCAAAGCAAGTCTTAGAAGATCCCAAAGCTCCCAGACAGCTAAGAAGCCCCAAAAGTCCTTATAAGACAGGATATTCAGCAGAATCCTAGTGGATTTCTCCCTAAGTAATTACATTTTGTCTTCTTATAATCCTCCTGGTATTTAATTCTTCTTCACCTGTCGTAAACTGGTGGGAGATGTGGCAGATGAAGACAGTGGCTTGTGCTCCAGGCAAGAAAACAAAGCGATCTTGTCTTAAAGGGACAAGAGACACTCAACCACCAAAGACTAAAAAGAAAATGAACCCAGATCCAAATTACTCCAGCGTCCTCCCAGCCTGGCAGCTCCAGGACAGAGGTGACAGCAACACCCACGTTTGAAACTCCTCGCCTCTTCAGGAGCTCTAATCCCATTGCAAGCCAGCTGAGCTTCAGCTCAAGTATTTTGGCAAATCCCATCTCTGGCAGATTAAGGAGAAAGCCAGCAGGGGCACAAATCCTTCCCAGCACCAAGAACTTGCTGCAGAGCCCTTGAGACTTGGAACAACATGAGCCACTGGAAGGTGCCCATGCCCAGGGCAGGAATGAGATGAGCTTTGAGGTCCTTTCCAATCCAAACCAGTCTGGGATTTTAGGATCCTCCAAGACCCGCAGGCTGCATAGGGAACAAAGCATAGATGGGATGAATCTGGCACATATGGGTGGATTATGCTTTTTCAGCTTTATTCAGTGGCACTGCAGCATCTGGTGTTTATTCTCTATCCCTCACATTTTCCTGGGGTTTGGGGAAGCTTCACAAGACTCTCCAAGTACAACAGCTACAAGCACACTCCCAGTCTGGCTCTCACATTAAACACTGGAACAGAGGGAAGCAAAGACAAGCAGGTGCACACTCAGTGTCCCAAAGTGTGGCACTGGAGACCAAGAACATTGTACTTTATAATCTGCAACAAAGCCTTGAATGAAAATGAGGAGCCACAAAAAAACCCACCTCAGTTCCCAAATGAAAAACGATCCCCCAAAGCTATGAGCAGGAGGCTCATGCTGCCTGGGTTCTTTGCTCTCTGCATTGTATTAAAAACAAATAAGTCAATAAAGAATGCCAGACAAAACAGTCATTTGTCAGCTGACACGAGGGAAGGATGAGGATACAGTTCAGGAATTTATCAAGGAAATCTGTTGAGCTGTGCAACTTTTTTTTAAGAAAGATGCTGAAGAGAAAGCAGCTTCCCAACTGAACCTGTAAGCTGCTCAATGAATTATAAAGCAGAAATCCCCCCTTAACACCCAGCATTACCTGGCAGCCTATTTAGCATCTCTGCCAAGGCTGAAAGCTGGCTAATCATGGCCAGTGCCTTCTGTCCTCCCCACTTCCAGTCAGCCTGGAAATGGCTGGAGCCTCTGAGTTGGGCAGAGATTCCTCTAATACAAATATCTGCCTGCCTTCCTCTGGGGTGGGAGACAGGGGAATATTTCCAGAGTATGCTCAGGGCTGAACAAAGTTTGTTTGAACTGGGCTTAGCTGCAACAAGAGCAGCATTAAGCCGACCTCAAGCACTTGTGAAAACACTCTGCTTTAAATAGTGCCTCTTCAAGCTTTAACGTCATGTAAAGCTCAAGAAGATTTTATGGGCCACCAAGAGCATCTAAAGCTTTGGCATCCCGTTTGCAATCCCAGCAGCTTTGCAGCAGCAGCACAAAGGAGGTTTGAAGGGTGGCTGTGATACCCCAGGAGCAGCACAAGGAGCCCTGCCCAGCCCCAATCCACAGCTTCCCAGCAAAGCAAGCTGAAGACCAGCCCTGTACCCCCCTTAACCCTGCACTTCTGCAGGTTTCCAGCCATCAGGCAGCATCCAAACTGAGTGCTCGGTGACTACTGAAGGAAATGATTCCTCAGCAGCCCCCTGGATGCTATTCATTCCTGTCACCAGGGTCAAAAGCTGTACTGTTGGGCCAGTCAGGCACTTTGCATGCTCAAAATTCATTAAAGTCAAATACTCCTAAGACTTTTTACACATGAAAAAGCAGATGAAGGTGAGACAGAGTGGTGCCGTGCAGTACAGACAGAGTTTTATTTAATGAAGGTATATTTACTCAGAAGAGCTGAAGGGCTGCTTCTTCACAGCAGGTCAGGAGCTGCTATGCAAATACTAATAAATATTTTGCACTTTTCAAGAATGCTTTACCCAAGTGCTCTGCAAGCGTGAACTGCACTAAACCTCCCAGGATCTGGAAGGAACGAAGGAGAGAACAGGATCAAACACTTTGTCCATAACAGAAAGACAGAAGTCTCTTGGGCTGAAAGCAGAGACATTTGACAGCACCAACAGCTTTCCCAGCTTCCCCACGGAAGCTCTTTTCCATCACTAACCTCACACTCATGTGGTTGGCAGCTTGCTAGAAACAGCAGCTCCGCATCGGTTCAGAAAACAGAGTCATCTGTGGTTCATTACTCCCAACAGATTTCAGAAGGGATCCTGCCTGGTGCCTCAGCTGCTCCTAAGCCAGCTCAGCCTGCAGGTTGTGGTGTGGTACAGAACAGCAAAGCTTCTTATGAAACACCTCACTCAGGACAAAAGCCATCACAGGGATGAGTTCATCAAGCCTGAAGAGATTTGTGCTTTATTAACTGGAATTCCAGGAGGTCTCCTTGGGCTGGGGGAAAAAGTGTGTGAAAGGGCTTGCTGGTCAAATCAACAGCTCTGAAAACCAGAGGCAGCTGAGAACAATTCCATGGAGAGCAGCAGCTTCTGCCCTGCAAGACACTGGGGGAAAAAAGAAATAACCAAGGCCGGCTCCAGGCAGAGGGTTATTACAGAAAGGCTCAGGAGAAGGTGGCACTGAGGTCTCATGTTCCCAAAGCCTCCCCTGGGCAGCTGTAAGATGCCATGAAAGGTTTATGGAAGCCCAAAGGAGCAGTTGTCCTTCCCTGCCCCTGCACACAGCACCCTCTGACAGAGGAGGGCTGGGAGCCATCCTGAGGCACAAGAGGGAGATCCACAGCCCTGGGAGCTGAGGCTGTGCAGAGCTGGGATCACACCACAGGACAGGAGTGTTTTACTTCTGAGACAACAAATCCAGGCTGTTCCCTTCAGCTGAAGTCCCATCTCTGGAAGGGTTTGAGATACAGACACCGAATCCTGCTGCTGCTGCTGGAAGTGGCAGCCCACAGATAAAACCTGGAGAGCTGCAGTGGGGAATTCCCACAGCAGCAGAGCCCGAGCTGCCTGGAGCCAGCATTGCTGTACTTCCAAGATACCAACTTATTTGGAAATCAATAGCGAGATTATTGATCCGGGGAGGAAATACAGACTGGCGAGGAAGTCTGGTCAATAGTAACCCCAGTGGGTAATAAGTTTTAATGGAGACCAGGAAAAATTTCAATCTGAATTTTGTGCTGGGGCAAAACTCTGCATACTCTGATTATCTCAGCCCTGGAGCAAGGCAGAGAGTCCTCACTGGTATCTGCTGATATTCCCAGTGACCAGCTCAGGTGCCAAGGTCTGGGAACGCACATGACTGCTGAGAGAATGAAAAGAGAAACCCCATTAGCTGCTCCCAGCGATCTGTCTGGCAGAGGACGAGCTGATAATGCCTACTGCCTTGAAAATCAGAGCAAGAAATTCAACCTGCACAGTCAAGGCCAGAGTCAGGCATGTAACTCAGTGATGGCAGCAGTTCAAGCACTTAAACTGTCTTTTGAAACCACAGTAAAATCCTGCTGTCCCATCCCTCTTGGAAATGGACTGCACTGAATGTCAAGGCCCTGAAAGGCAAGAACACAACAGCAACAAAGAAACCACCCCAAACCAGCTCTGCTTGACTGAGGGTGGGAGGACTGCAGCAATTTCCCTTCATTTGTCAGCAAAATCTCATCAGCAGCATAAAAATACAAAAAGGGGTTTAAGGTGCCAGGAGGGCATCCTCAGTTCTGGGGCAGGGGCTGAGGAGAGACTCCACACCACAGTTCTGAAGGGGAGAAGATAAAGCCTTAACTCCAATATTTTGGAAGCAGCAAAATCCCATTTCAGGGAAGGATTTTTGGGGTGCTGCAGATCCACACAAACTGCAGAAGCACCGTCCTGCAGCTCCAGGGGATACAGAACCTGTTCTGCACTTCACAGACAACACCAGCTCTGACCTCTATTCACAGGTTTCTAAGCAGCCATTACCTAAACTCCCCCTTTATTCCCCAGTCAATACCTGCAAAACAGCTTTAGAAGAACAAACAGCTCCTTCTGTCCCTTTGAAAAGACTCAGGCTGGCCAATACTGCCTTGGGATACCTGAGGTAACCCCAAGGCATGAGGAGCTGCAGAGAGAGGTGGAAAGGGAGGTTTGGAGAGCAGGATTTTCCTCGGAGCAATGCTGGCATAGAGGCTAAAGGCTGCCAGCACCCAGGGAAGCAACTGGCAGAGTCTGACAGCCCTGCAGGAGGATAATTGGGCAGACAGTGCTGTGCAGACGAACTAAAGTGTTTACTGGCTTTAATATTTAATTGTGTCAAATGAAGAGAGAGGAGCTGGGGGATCAGAGCTGCAGAGAGAGGCACGTGTGTGCCGGGGCTCCACTCCCTCCGTGCCAAGTCAGGCACCCAAATGAGCCAAAGCACGGGATGGGACATGCCCAGGGGGCTCCCCCTGCACAGGAGGGAGTGCTCCAGTTTGGGAGAACTCAGTGTGGAGGGAGTGCTGCAGGCAGAGCAGGGAAAGGGAAAGGCACCACATGCAGCAGCCATGAAAACAAACATGGGAAATCCATCTCCATGGGCTCCATCCAACCTCCTGGATAAGGAAACTATTGGCATCCACATCCCAACATCAAGTCACTTAGAGGTGTGAGCCACCTGAGAAGGGCTTGCCCAAAACAACCACAGGGAAAGCACTGCTCCTTTGCAGGATGGCTTTTCTCATTTGGTGTTGGAAGGTAACCAGGGAGGTGAAGAAACCATCTCTGGAAATGTTCGGCATGTGGCACTTGGGGATATGGTTTAGGGGTGATTATGGTGGTGCTGGGGATGATTGTGAGACCTCTTCCAACCTTGGTGATTCTGGGATACACAGAGATGCCTTCCACTGCCACTGCTCTGTTCAAAGGCTTGAGGGAAGGATACAGGTCCCCTGCACCCGAGAATCCCAGCAGTTCACCCACAGTTCCTGTTGCCTCTGCTTCTGGTTGTTCACCTGTCTGCAGGAAAGGGCTTTGCACCACTACTTCCCTTGGGATGGAGGCCAGGAGAGCACAATTGCTGTCAGACATGCTCAGCCCTTCCTATTCCTTTCCCAAAGGACACCAAATCAGCTCCAAACAGGCCTCTGGAAAGCCCTACATCCCAGCGAGGGAAAGCCTGGACTACTGTGTTACTAGAAGCACTGTTTGTGTTCTTTCTCTGCCTTTGGCCAAAACCAGGGTGGAAATTCAAAGGAAGGCTGGCTCCATAAATATTGCAGTGTGAACAACACAGGGCCTTTGCTGGATTATCACCGCTAAAAGGAGCTGCAAAGCATCCAACTCCAGGAATGAAAGATGCTAATGGAGCATTCCCAGCGGACACCAGGGCTGTAGATTATGGGGAGCTGCTTTCACATCCTGCAAAATGTGCAGATTTAAATAACACTCCCCTTTCACACGGAATAAATCTCAGCGTTGGCCACAAACAAAGTTGCTCAGGCCCTCGCTGGCCCATTCCAGGGGGCAGATGGCTTGTGGGAGACACAGGTGATGGATGGAACACCTGGAATTTGTCTCCACTGGTCCCAAACACTCTCTGAGATGAAGGCTGTGCCATGCCTGCATGTGCATCTCTACCCACAGCACGCTTCAAACACACAAAAAAAGGGTTAAGACAGATTTTTCTCTCCAACCTTTTAATTAAGCCATTAGTCTCTTCCCCCTTAAACCAGGAATGAGAGGCCTGTCTTCACAGGAGCAAATGATTTCCCCAGAGTAATGAAGATGCATTATCATACAGAAAAAAATCATTAGTTGCTATGTCCAGAACAATGCGATTGCTCAATTACTGCACTAAAACAGATCACAGCCTTCCCAGTGCTCCACGTGCAAACTTGGAGGAGATGCATCCAAATGGATGTGCCAGAAAAACAGCACTTGTTCAGCAGAAGACCTGGACTGCTACAAAGGTCCTACCCGAATGATTTCCCAACCAGGCCTTTGCTCACTTCACATTTTAGACACCACAGCAGCAGATCCCAGCAGGATTTTCTCCCAGTGCTTTACAACAAAGGAGGTGGGATGTTGGGTAGTTTCCCTTCGCACTGAGAAGGTCCCAATTACCCTGCTAAGGATTCACCAGGAGACACTCAACACTCTGAAGGAGCTGATGGTGAAACACAGTCACAGCAGGGATTTGGGAACCCAGCACAAGACCAGTCACAGCCTCACAGAGCCCCTCGGGATGAGGGAGGATCAATCAGGGATTGTCAGCTGGGTTTGGTTCCCTCTTGGAAGGAACCCATAATGCTCATCCAGTCCAGCTCTTGGTCCTGCCCAGACACCCCAGCAATCCCAGCCTGTGCATCCCTGAGAGCAGTGTCCAAAGGCTCCCGGAGCTCTGGCAGCCTCGGGGCTGTGCCCATTCTCTGTTCAGTTCCAGGGGAAAAACCTTTTCCCTACATCCAGCCTAACCCCCTTCAAAGCTCTAGGCCAGCTGCAAAATACTGTTCACACCCAAGTTATCTAATGAGGATGATCCAACCCCCCATTTCCCCTCTTCACCGCCCCCAGGATGATTAAGAGCAGGATTTAGTCACCTAAGCAGGCTCCTATTATTCCTTCAAATGGATAATTTCGGTCCTTTTCTCACCTACTGAGATACCCATTAAAAAATGACTCATTAACTCTTCCCCCTGCGTCTTTGGCACAATAATTCCAACACAGATGTGGGTCAAGCAAAGCTGTTCATGAACTCACATCAAACCCACTTGGCCTGAAAGGGGAGGAGTGGGTGTCAAGAGTGAAAGTAGTTTATTTAGACATTTTCTCCTCTACATGAAACATTTGGACTTTTTTCCCCCAAGGCATCTCTGAAGTTAATTTACTTTAAAAAAAGGTTTTTAAAGTGTGAACAAAAGAACATATCATATCTAATGAAATATTTTATTTGACTTGAAACAAATATTTTTGGTCGTGTTTTTAGTTAACCCAATAAAGCATTTTCTCTTCAGTTTTTCAGTTCAGACAGACAAGGACAAAAAGAAAAAAAACTCAATTTCAGAGCTGCAAACAGCCCATTCTGTAACAGTTGTCACAGAGACTGCAGCTTATGTTAATATTAAAGTACTACTTTAGCAATTTATGAACATTATCTGTAAAGCAAAGGCACAAATTAGCAGAGATGAAGGAAGTTACCCGAGTTAATGCATTTTTGGCACTAACATCCTTCTATTGTTCAACTCATCTGGAAGAGCTACAGGTCTGCAGTGACAAACCAGGGACAGCCTGATGGCCAACACAGCTTGGAGATGATTCCCAGGAGGGTTTCCACCCGTAGGAGGACAAAGCACACAAAGCACTGGGATGGTTTGGGTTGGAAGGGCCCATAAAACCCATCCAGTTCCACCCCCTGCCATGGGCAGGGACACCTTCCACTAGCCCAGATTGCTCCAAGCCCCATGCTTGGACACATCCAGGAATGTGGCAGCCACAGTTTCTCTGGGAAATCCATTCCAGGGCCTTAACTTAAGGCTATTTTCCCCTGTCCTGTCACTTCAGGTCCTCATCCCCAGTCTCTCTCCATCTTTCTTGTCAATTCCTTCAGGCTCTGGAAGGACACAATGAGGTCACCCCGAAGCTTCTCCTCTCCATGTGAACACCCCCAGCTCTCCCAGCCTTTCCTCCCAGCAGAGCTGCTCCATCCCTCTGCTCATCCTGGTGCCTCCTCTGGCCTGGCTCCAGCAGCTGCAGCTCCTTCCTGTGCTGGGACCCCCGAGCTGGAGGCAGCTCTGCAGGTGGGGTGTCACCTGAGTGGGGCAGAGGGGCAGAATCCCCCCCTCCCCTGCTGCCCACGCTGGGGGCTCAGCCCAGCACAGGGGGGTTCTGAGCCAGGGCCTGTCCAGCTCTCACCCACCAGCACCCCAAGGGCTCCTCCCAGAGCTGCTCTCCATCCCCAGCCTGGATTGATCCTGGGGCTGCAGGACCTGCCCTCAAGGTCTTAGGAAACTTCCTACAGATCATTCCAAAGAAGGTTTTCAGTTCTCACATCCTGGTGAAACCACAAAGAATTCAGTTCCTAGACTTGATCACCCTTCCAAACCAAACCATTCACTACATAAAGAATGTGCGATTTGAGTATTTTGGAGAAGGCTGGGGACCTCCAGGAGAACATGGTGTGGCTGCCAGGGAGGTTATTTCCAGCCAGGATTGGTGCTGATCTCCAGGGCAGTTTGCAGGAGCACTCCCCATGGAAGCAGGAGCTGCGCCGGTGCCGCTTGCTTTAGTTAAATGCAAACCAGCAATCTCTGCCTTCACATGTGACAATTGCCATGCGATTGCTGTCTCATTAAGCTCTGAAATGTAAAACAAATGGGATTTGTGTGGCTGCTGTTCGGCAATCGCTCTCACCGAGTCAAGTCTTGCCTTTAGTGGCTCTTCAGTCTTATCACTGTCTAATCTCGTGTACCTGGTGCTTCCCCTCCTCAGGCTAAAACATCGTGTGCGGAACTGACAGACCAGGGGCAGATCTAGCAAACAAATCCTCCTGTTTTCCCCCAGGTTGTGATACCACCTCTCATGCATGTCACACGAGCCTTCCGTGCCTCAGTTTCCCCCACATGCCACTGTCAGATCTGCTCGGTTCATTCACATTCCAGCCCACCAATCCAACATGTTTATCTACAGCACTGTGCATGGAATAACAAGCTCTGAAATGCAGTTCTTTGTAAGGCTGGCAGGAGAAAAGCTACAGGTGGCATTTGGGAGGTATTTTGGAGAACATGGACCATCAGTGAAGTGCTTTCCTACACACAAACCAGGAAAAAACTAAAAGCTGCTTACAAGGCATTTGATTCCAGAATTCTCTTCCAGAGGTACAGGGAGTACTGTAAACTCAGTATTTGGGGTGATTTCATGAGTGCCACTGGTACCAGGCTGGCCTGGCCAATGCTCAGGACATGAAGTTTTATGACCACAGGTGTCCAGGGCCATGACTCTGATCTCTTGTTTTCTTACAGCTACAAAGGTCAGCCACCCACCAATGCTCCACAGACTGGCAGCACCAACAAGGATGGTCTAAAATCCAGAGCATCTACAGCAGCACGACTGGTCACTGAGTGTCCTGGAGATGTCACAGAATCATGGAATCATTATGATTGGAAAGATCTTTAAAGTCATCAAGTCCAATGGACAAGTCAAGGGGATTCACTTAAACCACATTGTTCAGGATGTCCCATCCCTGGAAGTGTTCAGGGCCAGCTTGGACAGGGCTTGGAGTAACCTGGTCTAGTGGAAAGTGGAACTGGAGTGGAACTGGATGGGCTTTATGGTCTCTTCCAAATCAAACCACTCTAGGATAATGGGATTACCTAGAAAACTGCTGAAGAGCACCAGCCTCCACCTGGAGCAGCCCAGCTAATGCTGAATTTTGCTGAGAGCAAGTCAGTTTTGGGTACCCAAGAGGCTCCCATGAAAGGTGTGACATTTACTCAAAGTATCAAGCAAATGCCCAAACTGCCCTGAATTAGGCACCCAGAGGCAGAATTTCACCAAGCTCTGGCTGCTTTTGGCTCCTCCAGCCTTGCCCAAGGAGCCAGAAACAGGACAAGGATCCAACTGCAGCTCCACACACCCCGCTGCCCCAAAGCCACCTTCCCAACCCGCAGATTATTGTCACCTCGGGCACGAAACACCCCGCGAGCAGCAGAGCGAGCGTGAGAGGAATTGCAATGCCAGAGGCACAAAGCGGCACAGGAGGAGATGGATTCTGGAGCGCCTGGAAAACAGGGGAGAAACACAACAGCAAGGAGGAGGTTTCTATGGGAAGCACAAAGCCAGGTGTTGTTCAGCAAAGCCCCGCTCCACACGCTCAGGAGGAGAGCCTTGGACAAAAGCAAGAGCTCCCACTGATGCCATTGTCAAGCTCGTAGAGCCGAGATTTCTCTGGAAGAAAAGCAGCCCCACGACAATTATTTATCACCACAAAAACATCCTCCTCCTCAGCTTTTGTTGGTGCAACACAGACCACGTGTGGCTCCAGCCAGGGAGAGAAAAGCTAGCAACAGGATCAAGGAAGGCTGAGATTAATCTGGTTTAACATAGATAAAAAACGAACTCGAGCAATCAGTTTTAAAATTAATATTAAAGTTGTAAGTCACCTTTGACTATATTAAAATACAAACTGAAGCACACAATAAGCCCCAAATAAGCCCCATTGGCAGTCAGAACAGCTCCCTTATCAACCTCTAACATCCTCTGTAAAATAATAACTGGAAGCCAGACTGCTCTGAGAGAAACTCCCTCTCCTGGGGCAGCACGATGTGACCCAATTCCTGCTGCCATTTCAGGAGTCCTGGCTTGGCCAGTGTTCCCTATGCCAGCAAGGAACTCAGCTGCAGCAGGAGTCATCTGGGAGGGAGAGCAGGCATGGAAAGGCTGAGCATGGAGCTGTGCCCTGGGTGTGTCTGCTGGGACACCGAGTCACAGCACAAAGGGACTCGGTGCTCAAATTCAGAGGCTTTGGTGTCTTTCTCCCCCTCAGTAATGCTGTGGAGTTTTGGGAACTGGTTTTCTCCTAGCCCTTGGCTTCTCCTTCTCAACATTTCCTAACTTTCTTCGTTATTGCTTTGCAAGAGGCTGTTGAGGCAGCACCAAGGGAAGCTGGGCTCGGCATTGGGGATTGATGGGCAGCACAGCCCAGGGCCCTGAGCAACATCCCAGGGGCAGGTGCCCAAGGACACCAGAAATAACAGCCCCATAACAGAGAGAAGAAACACAGGAGCTGTGGGCAGCACCCCAAAGTCAAGGAGAGAATGAGGACACGCTCTGGTTACTCTGCCTGTGGAGCTCGGCAGTCACCATCAAGTGCCCTGTGCTGGCTGCACCCAACTCTAACACAGAAATGGTTCACCCACACCCAGTTAACACTGTGATGGCCTAAAGAGGCATCTCTGGGCAGTTAAGGACGCTGAAACTGTTGATCTCCACACAGGTTGAGAAAGGCTGAGCCAAGGGTGCCAGAGCAGAGCCCACCAGCCTCACCTGCTTTCGCACAAAGGGCAAGTGGGTCTTGGGTCAAAACTGAGGCTCCTCCTGCTGCCACAGAGCTCTGTCACCAGGAGAGCTGCATGAGCTACTCCCCAGCACACGGCTGCCTGCTTGAGAGGGCTCCAAATAAATAAATAAAGCCACTGCCTCATTAGCATGCAAATGTATTCAAGCCCCATTTCAATTTGAATTCTATGCATATGATCAGAGTGCAGAATGCAAATTATACAAATGCACCCATAGGAAGAAACAAGCAGGAACTCTGCACAAAAGGATTAGGGCCAGGCTATTTCCCTCAGAAGATTCCAGCACTGGGGGGGGTGGGTTCATGTTGGGGAGGATCCCTTAATGGCCACCAGTCGTGCTGCACTGAGCTTTGTTACAAACACTTGGAAAAGCATCCTGACTCAGGCTCTGGAGCGACGGCTGGCTTGAAACTGGCTCAGGGAGAGGAGGGGAGGGTGGACAAACACACACCAAGAGGTGCTGTAGTATCAGCACTCACGGCCAAGTGTCTCCCCAAGGGATCAGCACCCATTCAGATCGGCCTGAGAGCACAGAGGTGTCCCCAGTGCTCCTCCAACAGCCCCAAAAAGGCAGCATTAGCCAGGCCCACCCACCAAGCCAGGGAAATGGGTAGGGACAGTCAGAATGGGGCAGCAAGGGGCACCTCAAGCTACAGAGACCATCAGGAAGAGGGTCACCACCACTGTCCCTATCTCAGTGACAAGGAAGCTGATGCTTCCCCAGTCTACCCCACCTCTCCTGCTCATGGAGATTTGGCTGGGAAGGCTCTGCAAGGTGTGGAAGGAAAGATGGAAGCCCAGCTTGGAAGGTCCTCTGCAGACCAAGGTCAGCTCAAGAGACCCCCAATGAACCTGATTTTGGCTGAGTATGGCTGAGCTCTGCTCCAGCACATGCCCCAGGCCCTTTGTCCAGGCTCCCAGGCCCAGCAGCTGGGTGGTGTGGGAGATCCTGCTCCCAGGGACACACCAAGCCTGGGCAGAGCTGATGGGAGGCTGTGCATGTTCAGCTCTCCCTCCTACGTGTGTGAAATTCTCAACCCACTATTATCATATTACATTTTCATTTTAAAGTAAATATCTGTTTTCAATTAGTACTTACCGTGAGGGGCATGCATCACTGAGAACACTTATTTCTCTTCCTTTCATTATTAGATTAGAAGTCGCTCAAGTTTAACCACATTTAGCAGCAGCAGACACCCAACTGCTCTGCAGACACTAATCCCCTTCCCACCTCCACCGTCACAAAGGTCCCAATCCAGCTGCTGCAGCCCCCCTGCTAAGGCTCCAAATCAACGTGTGACATGAGCCTGGTGCAGCCCTGGCCAAACTTCCCGAGCCCATCCACCAACTCCCTGCACATCCTCCCTCCAGGCTGTTAAATTTCCATTGCTTTTCCTTCATGTCACAAAATCTGACCCTCATGTCATGTGTAGCAACTTGAGTCACATGGACTCCCCCCAAGAGAATAAAACCTGGAGCAGAGCTGCCCCAAACTTCACAAATACAACCAGAAGCACAGGGTGCGGGGGGGGATCAAACATGTCTGGTGCTCCACCTGGCCTCTTCAGTCCTGGGTTAGCACTTGGCCATCCAATGTCCTTCCCAGGTCTCCCACTCCTCATCCTCCCCCAAGGAGGAAAGCCCGTCCTACAGAGAGATCATCCCAAGCAGTCCCAGCCTGCTCAGCCCACGGCAAGAGCACTCTAAGCATAATAGTACTATTATACCTTGCTCATTATGCCTCGTTTTTATTACCTGGCCTCATTAAGTTAAGAAGCCTCTGTAATTTAACTGCATCTCTTGGTCTCCGCACGGGGGCTCCAGCTGTGCCTGTCGTCAATCACTTTATTAAAAACACAGGACAAAAATTACAATTATCCCCATTACTGCCCATCAATCTCTTCAATTGCCTCTTAGGTCCTTTCTTTACCTGCTCAATGCACCAGTGGCAGACTGATATCATTGGCACCCTCCGAAGTCTTTCCATACTTTCAATAATTCGGGGCTGACTTTAAGGTGCTTTCAGAGCTGAGCAATTGAGGCAGATGCTGGCACACGATGGCCTCATGGTACAGAGCAGAACAGGCAATAAAAGCACGCAACCAGACCAAGAGAAATAAACTGTGTTAGACAATAAAACCTAATTTTATCAAACCCAATACAAGATGCTTTACAGACACACAGATCAGATTAACACTGCTTTAGAATTCAATATACTGTGACAAATTGGGATGTTCAGAGAACCACCATGGTGGCTCACTGGCCAGGCCAAAGGCAAGAAGAGAACTGAAATTCATTTCCAAGCCCTTGAGAAAAAGCAGCAATCAGCAGACAAATGTTTTTTACAAGTTTCCCCTTCATCCACCACGGGGATACTCACCATCCTTTGTGCAAAAATCCCTTCTGAACTCCATGTTAAAATTTCAGATAACAAAACACGTTTTTTTGCCATGTCTACTTCCAATTCTCCAATCCCTAACTCTTGGATGTTTCCTGCTCTACAAGTTTTAAAAGTTCAACTTTTCTTCCTGATTTTGAACAAGATGTTCCCACTGGGACAACAATTCCAATCTGCTCGAGTCAGCAGAAACTTGCAGGGGTTAAGAGCACTACACAGATTTCTGTCTATCCTTGGGAGAAGGCCAAACCACAGGGAGAAACCTCCCTGCTGCAGGAAAAAAATCACTGTGCTGGATGAAAGGTTTGCTACAACCACCCCTGCAGACATCACCAAGGGACACGAAGCCCTTGGCAATCGCTCGAGGTCCTTTTCCTTGAGAGGTTTCACTCTTTCCCCCCCCTGTCCCCACCACCCTTACTCCTCCCCAGGGAAAAGCAGCCTTTCTTTAGTACTTTAGTACTTCCCCATCTGATTTGCTTCCATCACAGAAAGAGTGAAAAGAGACTATTTGGGGAGACCCCAGGAATCTGCACAGAGGTGCTGTCCAAGTGTAGCAGACACCACCCTGTTGCAGTCAGGAGGAGAGGGGGGTGAGAGGTGGCAGCTCTTTCAAGGAACAACATCCTTAGGAGCAGGTCAGCACAGAATCGTGGCAATCTGAACACCCTGGAATGCTCTGGCTGCTGCCCTTCCACACAGCCCATTTGATGAGAGAGAGCTTTGAGGATTTCAAAGGGCGCCGTGTTCCCCCGTTTATCACAAGTGTCTATCTTAAACCAACATTATCATTTTAAGCGTGACCGGAGCAAGAGGAATCTTCAGCAGGCGCTCCTGCCGCAGGAGAGACACAGAGACAGAAAAGACCCCTCAGACTCACAACCCCATGCAGACCCTGACACAGCCAGCCCAAGAGCTGTGCTGCTGCCATCAGTGCAGATCTGTCAGGAGGGACATTTACACTGCTCCAGGCTTGACAGAAAAGACATTTCTGCTCTGCCATGAAATTCCTCCTGCTGCCCTTTCCAGAGTGTTACAGCTCCACTTTGGTGTCGCTCAGCCCCTGCCCTGCCACCCCCACGGAGGGGAATGGATGTTGTCCAAAGGGTGGCAGGTGACAGAGACAGTCACCTCCGCCCAAAGTGCTCCCTTACAGCCACTGCCAGGCCAAACACACCCAGCAGGGAGGGAAAGAGCAGCTGTGGGGTGACACCCACCCCAAAACCCAAACCATGCACACAAAGCCTGCATGCACCAAAAAAGCCCAGAAAGTCTTCTCCCCTCACCAAAGCAAGAGCAGATGGCCATGGCTGGGATGTGGGGCAGGAATCACCATGGCTGGGATGTGGGGCTGGAATCTCCATGGCTGGGATGTGGGGCTGGAATCTCCATGGCCAGGATGTGGGGCTGGACTGGGACGACTTTAGGCATACAGAGACTGAGCTGGACTGCCGAGGTTGTCCAAGCTGCACTTACAACAGGGTTTAGGCACATAAAGGCTGAGGGACAGCAGGACTGAAGATGTTCCCCCGGTCCCTGGTGGGGAAGCTCCAGAGCAGGCCAAACCAGCAGTGTTATCTCCTAGGTACAGAGAGAAGACTCTGTCTTGTTCCCTGGCAATTCCCATTATTAGAAAGGCAAATAAAGGCAATCACAAGAAATTTACCATCAGTAAGTCAAGCTTCAGCTTAGACAGAAGGAGTTAATTTACAGCCACTCCAAGCTTTGATATCTTAAACCTTTTCAGTGTCTGGACAAGATGAGGAATAAGCACAGACAGTGTCAGACTCTGTGATCGGGAGGACAAAACGCTGCAAACAGCTGTGCCTAATTTTAGCATCTGTTGGTTCTGTTTCTCCAGCACTTGTGGAGGGTGGGGGGTGGCCTCGTCACTCCTGGCTTATTAAAGACACAGCCAGAAGGAAAAGAGGCGAGTGTTGAATCACACTCCAGGGATTAGCTCATGGGAGAGAGTAAGGAACAGCACAGCACTGCTGGCCAGGAATGGCAGCAATTCTCTGCTGCAGGTTATCCCACACGGATCCACAGGGAGGGGTGAAGCTGTTCATGGAGGTGAGGAATCCCTTGTGCACATTTATTTATCACTGTGGGGGGGCACGAAGCTGGGTCAGACAGCCCCACGTCCCCCTCCCACACCCCATGGAGCAGCCCAGGGCACTCACACACGGGGTGCTCCCAGGCAGGGTCACCCCCAGCTCTTCTGGAACACATATTCAGCCACGCACTGGGGTGGCAACTTCAGAGGGGCCCCAACTCTTCTCCCACCCAGGCACTCAAACAACCTCCCCACTCCGAGGGAATGGTTAGCTGCAGAGCCCCAAAGCTCCGGCGGGGTGCTGGCAGCATCCCCGCGGAGCTGGAGCCCAGCGGGTCACCTTGGACCTTTCCAAAGGAGCGTGACACCGGCAGGTGGGAGCGCAGTGCTCGGCTCCATGCGAGCGCGGCTGCTGCCACCGCCAGGCTGAACGGGAACAGTGAGGGTAAAACCTGCAGCAGCTCCGCCAGGTGACCTGGTTTGGAGCCAAAACACTCGGGCATTCCTCCCCCTGTGCACCCCCGGCGCTCTCCTCCTCAGTCTGGGTTACTGAGACCTCCCCGTGTCCTCCGGCGCTGGAATTGCGCAGCCTAACGAGGCGAGAGCCGCGGGCGGATCCTCGGGAAAGCTGCGGCTGCTGGGACCCGGCTGGGATGCTCAGCTCAGGTCACCTGGAACAGCCAGGGCCGGGCATTAAACACACACTCAGCGGGGAACGAGTGCTCGCAGGGCGGAGGCGGCCGCAGACATCAGAGGAGCTGATAAGGCTCATCTGAGGGATAACGATTTTGTCTCCAGTTATTTTTGTGCAGCTGGGAACAAGTGGCTACAGTCAGCGCCTTGCCAGCTGGGGAGAGAGCAGCGGTTTTGCATCGTCGGGAGTGGAAACACAGTCAGTTCAACCCCCACCCCCACGCTCCCTGGTTTTTTCTCCTCACTGGCAGAACTTGTCATGGGCCCGAGTGACATCTCAGGGCAACAGGTGAAGATGCAAAGCACGGAGTGGGTAAAGAGCAGGGTTTTCCTGCAGACACAGCTTGAGAGAGAGATTCAAGCCTCAGCTGCCTCAGCAACACCTCCATATGCTGGCTGGGTTTAAAGCCCTTTAGAGAAGCCAGAGGACTTTTCCAGTTGGGCAGAGAGAAACTCTCACCCAACACCTGAAGGCAGAGCAGCTGGAGGTGCCCATCTCCCTTCAGGCCCCACAGCACTGGGATCTGTGTCACAGCACGGACCAGTGTCACCCCTTCCTCATGGGCTGTATCTCCATGGCTTTGGCAAGCCTTGAGCTGGAGGTGAATCCAGGCTTAGAGCTCCTCACAAAGCAGTGATTGCTGAGCCTCATCCTTGGCCTCATCAGTTGCAGACAAGCAACTCCCAGTTTGCTTTGGGAAAGGCAGAGGCAGATCCAGCACTGGTCACCTGGGCAGATCTGCAGGATCTCAGCTGCTCCTCCTGAGCCAGCAATCTCACCAGAACCAGCCAATATTGGCCAAACCACTTTTTCATCCTTGGTTTGCAGCCAGCACCAAAGAAAGAGCAGACCTGGTAGTCCAGAAGGAAGCTCCACACATCTATTTGTACTCCATGTGATAGAATTAGGATGGTTTGGGTTGGAAGGGACCTTGAAATGTGTCTCATTCCACCCCCCTGCCATGGGCAGGGATGACATTCACTATCCCAGGTTGCTCGGGTCCCATCCAGCCTGGCCTTGCACACTCCCAGCGATAGGGCACAGCTCCTCTGTAGCAGGGCCTCCCCACTCTCCCAGGGAAGGATTTCTTCCCATCAGCTACCCCTGCTCTAAGGAGCTACTGCTCCAGTCTCCACATTCCCTTCTGATCCAGGGGCTTCGGGTACATCCAGAGCAACTCCTTCCATCCCACTTTTTCCAGAGACTCTCAAAATCCCTGCTGTTGTTCCTGCTGTGTTGGCCATTATGCAAGTTTGGCTGTCTTAACTCGCTGCTGAGCATACAAGTGGGGCTGACATTTATTTAATCCTCATAGTAATGTTGACTGTGTACTTACTGAAACACCTCATGCTTATGGAAGACATTTGTTTCCAAGCAGCTTATGCTAAATTGCAGTGATATAAAGGAAACACTTATCCAATATTGACATTCACTGACTGGCAGCAGACTGCTTGAATACTCATTTATGCTGGGGGTGGGAGGGGGACGGGACAACAGGCACCTGAGGGGAATGCAGGCCCTTCCTTTCTGACCTTAGAACGACTGAGGTGATTTTGGGGAATGATAACCTGCCCAAAATGCAAGGTGGGACTCCAAACCCTGTGGGTTCTCCCACCCACTCCCTGCTTATGTTGGACCCACAGCACAAAGCTTTGATCCCTCATCCATGGGGAAGTTTGAGGAAGCCCATCCCTTCCACCATCGGTGCATATTTCACACGTAACTAGCAGGGCTCCTCTTGCCTGCAGTGTGGGTTCTGCTGGGCAGAGCTCCTCAGAAAAAACACATTATCGAACTTTTTCTCTATTTCCATTTCCCCTCCTGCAACGGGAAGGAGCTACCCCTCCTTCTGGGGTAGCTCACCCAGAAGGCTCCTGAAACGTTCATCTTCAGGTGCTTCCACATCCTCCCAGACCAGGTCCAGCAGGCAGGGGGCTCACCACTGCCTTTGCCTCGTATCATATTGAGCATGACAACTCCAGACCCCAGAACATAAATCCAGCAGCCCTTAGGAGGTGAATTAGCCACCACATGACCGCACACACGTGAAACTTGCACGGCAATTCCCCCCAAAAAGAAAGCATCTATTATCAGAGTTGAAAGTCTGGCCGTGCCTGCATCAATGGTTAATGAGCAGCAGTTATGGCAAAGCCCTCAAAAACCAATTACATCCTGCTCCACCCCAAATGCAGCAGACCAAAAGCTGCTGTAGCTTTTGTTGCGAGTGGGGGCGTTGAATGAACACATTAAGACAAGATCTTATCCCCAAGTTAGCATCTGAATTTAACAATGCGAGTGTTCCACCTCCCACTTCTCCAGCATGTGACACTACCCGAGGCAGGACGCCCAGAGCCCATCGCTCACAGGCACTAAAAGCACATTTAGATTTTAAGCTGTTTAATGCAACTCAGTAAAAGGAAGAGTCATATAACAGCCAAGTGACCTCCAGCTCCTTCTGCTCCACTTTGGAGGCTGCTGCTGCCACCAGGGAAAGGCAAACACTTGAGTGTGGGTCTTGCCAGCGAGGCAATGAATAAACAGGCTCGGCTACGCTCAAAGGGCATATTGAACCAGGACATCTGTTAGGCCATCGTTTCCAAGACCAAATCCCAGCATTTTCTGTCCTACCACAAGGCACAATTCAGAAATGGATACTTTCCTCTTCCTCTACCAGCAGTCTGGAGCACAGATGTGCCACGAGGAACGGTGAAATAGAGGAATGGAAACCCATGAGATCTGAGAAGCATCAGGATTCTGCTGCTCAACCTTTGCCTGAAAAGACGAGTGCAGGTTTTAAACTTTATTTCTTCCCAGCCAAGAAATCCTGCACATCTCCTGGCATGTTTGAAATGAGTACTGGGTTCCCACATCCCTGCAAAAGCCAGGCCATGTGCCAGCCCTGAAGGCAGGGCAGACCGCCTTGAAAACTCACAGCTCCACCAAATGCCTTAAATCTCAGCAAATAAGAGACTGATTTACAACCAATTTGTTTCACTACCTATTGATTTATAAAAATAAGCTTGTACACGGTCACTGTGGCTCTGTCACTCTCTTTGGCCAGAGAGAGCTCTCGATGAAGCCAAAGGAAAGACTTGTATTGCTCCTGAACAAAAGATAAATTAGGGCCTTCAGCAATTGTTGGTATAAATTTGTTGGGCTTTAAAGTAAATAAATAAATAAATAGAAGTTGTTTAATCCTATTGGAAAGATCCTGGAAGTGATGTAAAGCCAATTCTCCAGCAGCATTTCCATAAAGCCCCCTGCACCCAGCATGCTGAGGAGCTGAAAGCACTGCACAAACTCACAAAGCTGATCATTAAATCAGAGGTTTGGAGCAGCCACACTCTCCATCACAGGCTACTCACAGGAAGAAAACAGTTTATTCAAAGCCCTTGATCCTCAGCCAGCTCACAACCTAAGGGGCACATTGGCCTCTCCCCCCTTTATTTACAGCTACAAAAGAAAGAAGGGCACGGAGCTTTTTTATCCTAACATTTGCAGTCCAACTACAGAGCGGCTGGAGCTGGTGACACGCGGTGCTGGGAACCTGTCAGGGATTTCTAGGCACGTTCAGACTCCAGTTGGTGTCCCCTAAACCAACAGGAAAGCACAGAAATAATCGACATCAGTCCAAGATGTGCTGTGCATAAACTGCCTGGGCACCTCTGCTTAACCTTGGAAGGGGGAGACTGGTGGGGATGCAGCGTTAGCTCCGAGGAGGAACTTCTGCCCAGCTTCCATCCCTCTGGCACAGGGCACCTGAGCTAAACCCCAGCTCCTCCCTCCTGTGCTTTTCAGAGGGCTGAAACCTTGCAAGAAAAGCTGATTTGAGCAAAGTCATCAGTGGTCCTCACGTGGCTCTCACTGCAGGAGGTGCAGATGGGAGATGGGAAACCTAAATTGTGTTAAAGCAGGTGTTGGAGGAGGCAATTCTGCACCATTCCTTTGGGACAGCACAGTCTGGACAGCACCAGTTTTAACTTGAGGCTTATTTCAGTTTCCTTCCCATGCAGCCTGATTGTGCCCCTACCAAGCCTGCACCTTTGCAACAGCAGCACCTCACAAAGCACTTTCCAAACCACCTCTGTCTTCTACTCAACCATTTTCAGTTCACAGAACCACAGAATAACCTGAGGTGCAACCTCTTGGGCTTCAGAAGCTCTTCCTCACCATCACCATTAATTTTAATTTTAAAGCTCGCTGGACACTTCCACTCCTTGTACTTCCCAAACAGCTCCCAGTGCTGACACTCACCTGCTGGGTTAGGGAACAGCCCAGCACACTTCCTTTGCTCTCCAAATGGCAGGAGGAATTAACATGGAAGAGGGCCCCCAGCCACAGATTTCCAGGCTTTTCATTAACAGACTCGTGCTTGTCAGACACAGAAACCCCCCCAAGCGCCCCAACTCTTGCACACATGCACTCCCAGCACCCCAAACCTTGTATTTCTTCTCTCTATCACCCACTAACCACCCCCAAGGTGTGAAAATCCTCATCTCTTGGTCCTAACCAGCGTTGGTGGGCGGAACTGGCCTGGTTTCTTTCATCAGCATAATTTCACCCTTCTCCACCTGGGGGCTGCTGCTGAGCCAGTGGGAAGTTGAGCCACTGCTGCTGCAAACGGGCCCCTCTGACAGAAGATTGTAAAGCATTTGCTTCCAGGGAGGAACTAAGTGAACTGTGAAGGAGAAAAACATACCCTGCAACACCCAGAGAACTCGGTATTCATCACCCCGAGGGAAAGCAAACATGCCTTTGGAAAGAGAGCCCCAGACAGGCAGAAATCTTCCCATCCAAGGTAAATTTAAGATACTGCCAAATCCTTCTAGTAAAGGCCAGTGAGAGGAGGAGGTGGCTGTAGGTGCATCTTCAGTGGTGCTCCTCCCCACTGTCCCATCTCCCACACTGAAACACCTCCCCCAGTTGTTTCCAGCCTCCCCCAGTTGTTTCCAGCCTCCCCCAGTTAGTGTTTCAAGCCTCCCCCAGTTGTTCAAGCCTCCCCAGTTGTTTCCAGCCTCCAGTTTGCTGGCACTGGAGCAGGGGAGGGATGGGTGAGTTATTCCCCAGGCAGAAGCAAAGGCAGGCAGATTCACGGCAGCAGCAATTCCTTCCCACTAAGGGTACCACACATCCCAACTCCACAGGAGGCCAGTTGTGCTGGGACTTTCTCTCCCTTCCACCAAATCCGTGGCCCTGACAGCTTTGAGGGGGTGCAAGAGTGAGTGGTACCAGGAAAAAATATCGCTGGAGCACTGACCTATCAACTCTCAGAAAGAGCCAGCCCAGGCTGCTTCAGAACATTTGCAAAGGGACAAGACAGAGGATGCTCCAGGGAAGGCAATTTGTTCTGCCCAGGTCCCCTGGGGCAGTGAGCTGTGGGACAGATCCTCCTCTCTCCCAGACTGAACCATGCCTGGGATGCCCAGCTGTAGCATAGCCCCAGACAGGAGCAAAAAGCAGCTTCCTTCTCCTGCAAGCTCCATTGGAAGCCCAAGTTTGAGCCTGCACGGGCTGCAGGAACAGCAGGATGTCAGGATATCACCGGGATGCCCATGAAATACAAACCCAAGGGCACAGGTGTACAAGTCTCGTGATTGATAATGTCCTTTTGGGGAGGTTTGAAATAAAGAGAATTTTTTTTTTAAGTAGTGTCCAGACCAGAGATCCCAAGTGGGGTTTTCAGCAGAGGTGATCCTTCCTGCCCTGCTGCCCCTGGCTCAGTGGAATTTAATTATGGCAAATCCCTTCAAGCCCACTTTGGCAAGAAAACAGCGCTGCCTACCCCTTGCCCACAAAAAGGAGCTCCTGAAACTCCTCAAGGGCAGAGCCAAGTGATTTTAGTTGTCCCTTGAAATGAGTTTTGAACCACCAGCTCCTCCTGAGCAAGGCAGGGCTGCTCCATGGCTGCCCATACAGCATCCCATCCCCACACCTTAGGGACACCGGACACCTTGTGCCAGAGAATGCCCCCCACATCTGGACACACCTCAGGGGCTGCTCAAGGGGAGGCAAACACAACACGTGCTGGAAAATCAGCTTCAGCACCTCCACACAGGCCTTTCCTCCCCCACAGCACCGTGTGGCTGGAGGAATCCTGTGCATTAAATCCTGTTAGGGATCCTTTGCACGGTTTCACCCCAGCGGGAAGAGCCACGGTGCTGCCGACAGCGCCTTTGTCGTGTACGGAGAGCAGCAACTCCACAGCAATGCTCTTGGCTCATCCTGTGGGAGAAAACAGCCGAAAAAATGCTCTGCAAGGCACTCTCTGTGCCTCCTAACCCGGCATGAATAAGCAGGTACCAGATGCACGATCCTGCTGGAACAGGCAGGAGACAAATCAGCCGAGCTCAGGCAGCAGAGCCGAGGAGCCGCCGAGGCTTCCCAACGCCAGCGCTATTAAAAAGTGCATTAACCCACATTAAAATCATGGCTGCAAAAGGAAGGAGCGGGGAGAGAACCCAACAAATCCCAGCTGGATCCTGCTCACAAACTTCTCCAGCCCCGTTAGCAAAGTGCCATTTGACCTGCAGGGACTGACAGGATCTGTGGGAGCAGGGAGGGATGCGGGAAGGCCGGGAGCAGCTTCCAAATTGCTGCTCTGCCCGGCCCCGCCGCTGCCCTGCTGTACCAGGGAGAGTTCAGATTTGTTCAGCCAGAAACCCACACGGAGGACACAGTGGGTTTCTTTTGTGCAGCAGCAAAGGCAAATGCAAACACAGCTTTCTCCCCGAAGGAGTATTAGTACAAGCAGAGAGTGAGGGGAAGAGAAAAGGGGAAGGGAGGACAGCATAGGAGCCCAACATCATATCTGAGCCCAGGAAAAGAAGAGGGAAGGATAACCAGGAGCACAGACACCACAAACACGGCGTCCCTGCTCGGGGAATAGGATGAAACCCAGCGTATGGTGGGGGATGTTCAGCACTAATGTCTGGCTGAGCAAAAAAACCAGCTGCCCGTGGAGAAGCACTACTCTCTCCAAAAGTTTTATCCTTCATTTAATCAACAGATGGACTAGCTGCGTGGGTTTGGGGTTTTTTTATCCTTTTTTTTTCTTTTTTTTTTTTTCCCAAGCATCCCCAAGCTGTACCCTCACAAAAGCTGGCGTGGGGACCACGGCGGCGTGACACAGATGGGATTTGACACCGGCGTTGGGAGGGGATGAGCAGCACAGAGGCGAAGCCGGGATCTGGCTGCTGCTCAGCGTCCTCCACAGGTGACAGATAGTCCAGGGAGCAGGCACACAACAGCATGTCAGATACAGCTTCCAAAAACGCACCCCCTTCCCAAATCCTTTAATTATTATTTTTTTTTAATTATTATTTTTTACGTGGGAATCAAGCAGGTTGTAAAGTTGCGGGGTGAATTCCTGCGGATTCCCACGCTCCTGCCCTCGCCGTGGGGAGGTGGGATGGGGCGGTGACAGCCCCGCGGGGTGCCCACCTCTCCCGGGCTGGCCGCATTGGAGCCAACTCTCCTTCCTTTCACCCCCCCGGCGCAAATCGCTCCCTACCCCGGCTCCACAGCCGCAGGCTCCTGTCCCCGGGCTGGAGCAGCTGCCGCCAGCCCGAGCGGCTCCTCCGCTGCCACCGAAACTGAGCATCCATCGCCCTCCTGCACCGGGGGAAGCACCGGGCGGCGATGGGGAGCGCGGGGGGGGGACTGTTGCTCAGCCAAGCCGTGTTTACACACAAACACGATCCAATTAACCAAGCTGGAACAGAAAGCACCCATTTGCATACCGAAGATTTTCCCCTTATTTTTAAAGGAAAGAGAGGTAAGCTGCCTCGGCGGGGATGCGGGGAAAACTCTGCAATCCTCCCTCTCTCCCCCGCGCCCTTCTCCCCTCGCAAAATCCGCACGCAGCCCCCGCACCCCACCCCGAACCGAGCCCCCCCCTCCCACCCCCGGCTCCTCCCGTCCGCCCCGCTCGGAAAGTGCGGGGTCCTACCGTGGCTGAGCAGGAGGCAGCCGAGCAGGAGAAGGAGGAGGTCTGCCTGGAAAGCGCTCATTCCTCAGGGTGGGCTCGGCGCCGGGGTCGGGGCTCCTCTGCCGCTGCCGGCGGGGGCTTCAGGCCGCCGCCCGCCGGCTCCGCTCTCGCGGCTCCATCGCCGCCCCCCCAGCTCCTCCCCCGGCAGCGCTGCCTTCACTGGCGGAGCCTCGGCGGCGCAGCCCGGCTTTTGGAGCGGGGGGGAAAAGGGGAGGGAGGCAAAGTGCCGGGGAAAGGGGGAGTAACTTGCGCGCAGCCGGCTCAGCGCGGGGAGGAACGTTCGTGCATCGCCCCCTCCCCGCAGCTCTGCTCGGCAAGGCGGGGGGGTCAGGGCGGCAGGGGGGTGTCGGGCAGGTGTTGGGGCTGCTCCCGCCTCAGGTGTGCGGGAGGAAGGGATGCTCGCCCTGCTGCTGCCGCCGCCCCAACGGGGCACCTACAGCAGGAGCGCAAACACCTGCGCGGCTCTGCCCGCCCCAGCTGTAAACTCAAGGTGCGGGGATGGCTGCTCAGCAGTCACGGAACCCCTGGATCCTTCCTCACCTCCCTGCGGGGCCGCCCGTGCCTTTCCGGGGGAGCCCTGAAAGGAGAAGGGACAGCCAGAGCATCACCCTGAAATACAGGGGAATACTCCCAAAATCCCGGGAAAAGAGAGGGGGCAATGATGTGTGTATGTCGTGTCCCCCTCCGGAGATAAATTTTATCCAACCACCTCTCACAAGTCCAGAAGGAGCTGCAGAGGGGTGGTGGGGGGGAATCTCTGGAAGATGCCCCAGAGCTGCACCCTCATTTACTCCAAGAGGGGAGCAGCAGCTCTTCACACCTCCATAAAAACATACATTAGAGCTGGGTGTAAAAAAAAAAAAAATACACCTCCCACCCCCCCCAATAATGTTTTGTTTGCAAGGGGGGGACCCTGTGCAAGCAGTACCTGCTGGCATTTTGCAGGATTTGGGCAAGTGACAAAAGGGCCTTTTCTCTCCTTTAATCACCATTTTTATCCTTTTGGGTTGCTTTTTTTTTTAAACCTTCTTTAATTTCATCTTTTCCCAGCAGGAGTTTGGGGGCAGAGCCGAGGTGCCCCAAAATCAAACCTGAGCAGTGAAATCATTGCTTACCACTACACTTCGTATAGCTACTGATGCCAGAACTTTGCTTATCACCAGTCTGAGGGGTATGTGGGGATGACTGAGGCAATTATTAAACCAAAACGAGAAAGTAATTACAGCTGTGGACTCTAATTACTGCTAGGTGAGTTTGAAAAAAAGGCTGCACAGCTCTCCCTGCTGTTCAGGGGCTTCCTGTTTACCTTGGTGGGACCATGGCTAAACCGTGGTTAAACGGTGGCTACCAGCCCTGGTCTGGCTAAAAAAAGGATAACTTTCCAAAATCCACTTGTGCTAACACGCTAGACTGGTACCAGGTGGTTAAACCTGGCTTGGGAGCAGCGCTGAGCTGAGTTTCATTGATTGAAACGCAAGCACTGCACGCAGGCTCTGCTGTCAGTGCAGGGGGAGTCACCCTGCAAATAAAGAGGTTTTATTATTATTTTTACCCTGCATCCCCTAAGGAAATCAAGCTAATTTGGGTTTGTCCACGTGTGCTGGTTTGCCCATCCCTGCCTGCTCGTGTTCCTGGGAGAAAGAGGTGCAAAAGTGGGGCTGGCTGCTAGGAACTGTCCTGTTCCTGCATTTTTCCACTCTAAGGGATAGTGGCACTCCTGGAATGCACTTTCCACCAGGACATCACCTCCAGCCCTGGCAGGGATTCTGGCAGTGGCCACAAGCGCAGTGGTGTCCCCATGCCTGGCAGGTTACAGGTGGTGCATTTTTGGTGTATTTTTCCTGGCAGCAGCACTGATTTAAATGTGCGTGGAATAAATTGCTCAGTTCCTGATTTCAGTGGGAATTAGATTTCTAAATAATTCCAAGGCTCTCCCTGTTGTGTTTCAGTTTATTCTGCAAAATGTTGTTTGCTTGCAGACGAGGGGTACTAATGTATATTGAGGCTGCTACACAAGTCAGGCTTTCCTGTGAAGCTTCAAAACACCATTAACATTTGCATGGCAATTTCTTCTTTTCCTTTCACAAAAAATATTATTCCTTGCCTGCATCCAAAACAGCAGAATTTTTAACTTCTAGGAATCATGAATATTTTTATCTTCTTTTTTTTTTTTTCTTCCTTCTTCTTTCTCCTTCCCAGTGAAAACATTTCAGCTGGAAAATTCTCATCATTGCAATACTGACCTTTGCAAAGGGCTTTAAATCCTTGAGTGGAAGTAGCAGGTAAGTGCGAAGTTTTATTAACTGATTACCTCTGTGCTTTCAACTACGTTGGTAGTCAAATTTGATTTAGAGGAGCAGGCATATAAAAAAAAAATCAGCTTTCTGACATAATTTTGGCTCACTGCAGCCTGAGCAGTGTCCTGCAAGATCAGCTCCCCTCCACCTGATTCAGGAGAGCAAATCGAGTGCAAACTGGTTATTAGCTGCTCCTCTTGGATATCTCATTTAAATCTGCTCTGTGTTGTGGAAGGAAATGAATCATTCCAATTAAAAAGCTGAGAAAATCAGGGAGCTGGGGGGAACAGCCTTTGGGGAGGAATATTAAGCTGGTGCTGGGCGGCTCTGCCCCGACGCTGGCACCGGGGTGCATTTATGGCTGAAAACCCCACGTGGGGTCCCTTTGCACCCCCTGCTCCCACACCTGGGCGTGGTGGGGCCGTGTCCACATCTCCCCGTGGAATTTGGGCTCACACACCTGCCCTGGGCAGTATCTAAAGGCAAAGAGCAATTCCAGAAGCTGGAAGGAGCAGATGCTCAACCTCTCCCTTCCTTCTGAACGTCAGCAGGGATAAAACAGGTAAATTCATCCTTTCCCCCCATTCCTTTTTTTTTTTTTTTTTTTTTTTTTTTTTTTTTTTTTTTTTTTTTTTTGTATTCCACATTGACAAGTGGAATAGATATGAAACACCACAACAATGAAAGCTCAGACTTTCTCGTGCCTTTGCCTCTCTTACTTCCAGGCTATTTACTGAGAAGTATTTACTGGGAAGTGCAAGAAACAAAATGTTCTAAAATGCTGCAGCAAAATGGAGGGGGGGAAAAAAAGAGAATAATATAAAACATGTAAGCAGCTTGATCAAAATGAAGCAATATTGACAGAAAATGGGGTTTTAAGCAGCAGGACAACAGCAACTCAGATGGATTTCATTCTTGTGGTATTACAACGCTAAGCCAAGCACCTGGAAGAGAGAGAGAGAGGAAAATAATCACATTTCCCTGGTTTAGAAAATCTTTTCCTTGTCATTTTAAAATACACATGACAAGTGGAAGCTGTGCAGAGTCCTGCTGGAAAAACATGGAGCTGGGACTTGGAGTTTTTCCCTGCTCCTGCTTCAGAGCTTCCTTCATGGCTTTAAGGAAACACATCCCTTGTGCCTCAGTTTCCCCTCTGCAGAGCAGTGCTCCCCTTTGTAACCTGTTTGCAACACAAATGCCTCCAAGCAGGGGCTGACTCCTGATCAGAAAGCAAAAATTTGGATAAAGGAATGGAGGAAGGAGCAGCTGTCCCTCCAAATAATAGGAGTGAGGCACAGCCCTTGTCCTGCACTGCAGTTTTGGGTGGAGATGCAGGATGCAGCGCAGCCAGGCTGAGGTTTTGGGGGGATATTTGGGGCTGGGGTTTTTCTACCAGCAAACCAGGGATGTCAGAGCAGGAGGCTGATCTCTCAGGAGGTCACCAACTTCCTGGGATGCCCTTGGAGAGGGCAGAAAACAGGGACACCTTTTCCAGGCTGATCTCCCAGGAGAAAAAAAGAAAAGATTTTTGCTTGGCCCCAGGTAGACACAGCTGCCACTGCTTTTCCCTGCAAGAGTGAAAGCAGCTACCTCCCAAAATTCCCCTGTTCTGCCCAGGACACGAGAGGAATTCAAGTGTTCCAGCTCTGGCACTACCTCGCTTTCCAGAGCAACCCCAGCCAAAATGTGCCAGTCCCTTCCCACACCTCCCACCGGATCCTCTTTGAAAACAACCCAGGGAAGGCCAGGGAAGCAGATCAGTGGGGAGAGCCTGGGCTCTTTTCTCTCCTTGTCTCCTGTTCCTCCCGGCTATGTGGAGAGCTGCCAAAGCCCCTCAGCTTGTGGCACTCGATAAAGCTCTTGTACAGCAGGGCTGGGAGCAATATGGGCAGCAACAGGCAGGGCCTGGGAGCCACGGGGAGGGGAGGGAGAGGCTTTGAGGGTTAAAAACAAAAAAGAAAAGAGCTCTGATGACATCTTGGGTTCAGGTGGGGAGAGCTTCCTATGCCAGCCTGGCACCCCCTTTGTCCGAGGGGAGCCAGGGGGACTGGTGGCTGGGAAGGCTGGAGCTGGGTGTCGGGAACAGGGATGGAACTGGGACCTCTCCTGATGCATCACTGCTGCAAGCGATGTCCTGGAGGCCAGAGAAGCATCAGTGAACACACAGGGCCTTGTCAAATCCCCCTGGAACAAACTGGATGTAGGGACAGACTGGGGAATGAGGGGTTAGAGAGCAGCACCACAGGAAGGGACCTGGGAGTTGTGGTGAGGGCAGGTAGGACATGGCTCAGCACTGCCCTGGCAGCCCAAAGGCCACCCTGTCCTGGGGACATCAGGCTGGCAGGGCCAGGGAGGGATTGTTCTGCTCTGCTCTGGACTGGGGTAGTCTCACTTCCAGTGCTGGGTGTAATTTAGGCACCACAAAATAATTTGTTTTAAAGCTGTTGGAGTGTCCAAAGGAGGGACATGGAGATGGGGAAGGGCCTGGAGGGGCCATACAAGGAGCAGCTGAGGGCACTTGGTTTGTTCAGCTGGAGGAGCTGAGGGCAGAGCTCAGGGGGGCTGCAGCTCCTCCCCAGGACAGCTCCAATCTCTGCTCTGGGACAGGGACAGGAGCCAGGGAAGAGCTGGAGCTGGGCCAGGGCAGGGTCAGGCTGGAGATCAGGGAAAGGTTCTTCCCCCAGAGGGTGCTGGCACTGCCCAGGCTCCCCAGGGAATGGGCACAGCCCTGAGGCTGCCAGAGCTCCAGGAGTGTTTGGACAGCGCTGCCAGGGATTCCCAGGGTGGGATTTGGGTGTGCCTGTACAGGGCCAGGGCTGGATCCTGGTGGGTCCCTCCAGCTCAGGATATTCCATGATCTATGAGTTCCTGCCATGCTTCCCAAACCCACCCTGCTCCCCTTACAGCCTCAGGCCATCCCAGCCAGCGCTGGGCACCCTGAGGGATCAAAGGCACTGAGGTGGCCAAACCCCATTGCTGACAGGGTTCTTGTTAGGCCCTTCCTAATTCCACCCAGATCAGTCCCCAGGCCATTCCCTGGAGGACTTTTGGCTGCTTTTCATGCAGGTCTTTTACTGCAAAGTTATTTTAATGCTGTGCTTTGCATTCCCCGCTGCTTCCCCTCTCTGCTGTCAGCTGCAGCTGCCATGCAACCATGCAAGGTTAAAGCAGCCAAGCTGGACCTGCTGGAATGTTCTGCACGGATGGACTGTGTGTGCTCTGCTTGCTTCTGGAAATTGGGATTTATGGGGCACTGCTGAGAAGTCGGTGGTGCAGAGGGCTGGCTCCTGAACCGTGGGGTGAAGCCCCATAAGAGATTTCCTGGGGTCAAGAGGGAATTGCCACCGTATGAGAGTTCCTTGCTGTGAACAGACGCAGGGAGCACCAGCCAGCCTTTGAAATTTCCAGCTCCTGTTTCACTGCCCAGATGTCTTTGGGGATTGTCTCAATGTCTTGCTGGTGCTGCAGGAGAACTGGGGCCAGATTTCACCCTCCACCACCTGCCCCGAGGTTGGTGATATTCAGATCTGGGCAGGTTGTCCCACTCCACTGAAAAGCTACTAAAACTCTGGGTTAGGGTGTTGTTTGCATGTCTGAACATGATAAACACTTGAGTGCATTACTGCTTGCTAAGAATTGCCACCTGATCCTGACGTTTTCCAGGTCCCGTGGAACTTTCCCAGCTCGACAGGGACGTTGGAAGGGAGAGCTCCGCAGCTCCTCCCGTGGCTGCAGGAGAGGAGCTGGCAGCAGGAAAATGTGATGGGAGGATGTGCTGAGGCTGCTGGACACCATCCTCATCTCCAGTTATATTTTTTAATATAATTTTTGGCTATTTTTCATCCCCCAGACTTGCTCTGGAACCTGGCTTCGACTTTTTTTTTGCTGAGGAAATAAAAGCCAGTGCATTAGAAAATGATGAACAAACTGCAAAGGGTTAAAGGGAGCATTTGTATAAAAACAATGAATCCCATTTTTGCTTGATTGGCACTTTAATTAGGCCCATGTCCTTTTGCTGCCACTGCAATCAGATTGGAGGAGAATGGGAAGCTTCCACACCGATATATTTATCTCAAGATTACAAGATTTCAATTTTTTTTTCAAAGCAAAGGAGAAAAAAAAAAAAGAAAAAGAAAGAAAGGAAAAAAAAAGCCCTGCTACTTTATAAATGTGGCAAGGGAACAATATTATTTAGGGCTCGGTGAAAGTGTGGCTTCCTGATTGCAACGCAAGAATTAATCTTATTATGTTAACAAGGGATTGTTATGCTAAGGAGAAGAGGGAAGAAAAGTTCTGTCTCTCAAGTCTGCCAGGAATGAGGCCGAGACTGCGCAGGCTCCAGAGCCAGCCTTGAATTTAAGAGTTCCAGAGAAAGAAGAAATTCAGAAGTCCTTGTGGTTTTTACGAGGCGATTTCCCTTGTTTTCCTCTCTCTGTTTCTGGGGGGAGGTTGTAGCTCTGGTCCCCGGGGAGCGGCTCCAGATCAGCTCGCTGGTAAATAATAATTCAGATCACCCCACCCGTACCTGGAATCCCAAACGAGAGCAGCTGAGACTCGGAAATGAGGCTGAGCAGGGTTTTATACTCACATAAAAGATAACTCCGAGCCCGTCACAGAGGGGGAAATGGGATGCTGGAGATTTCCAGTTCCTCACCTTTGTGGGAAATGTGTCCTTGTGGGAATGAAGGGTCATTTTATCCACTGAAAAACGGGGGGAAAAATGGCTCTGCACTATTTCTGGTGCTCTCAGGTGTAAAAAGCAAAATCTCTGGGAAACCCTGAAGCTCTTTTCATCTCTCAATCCTGAATTCCAACATCTGCAGCTTTGGGGATAACATTCCCCAGCATGTGTCCACACCCTTCCTGCCAGTTCTCTGAGCTGGTTATGTTACAGGGTGATGAGCAGGAGTTTGGAGTCAATATCCAGCCCCATTTTTTCCTCCCTTTTTTTCCCAGGAAGCTTTCAGAGCCTGTGATGAGCGCAAGCATCTCTGAAAGCAAAAGTTGGCTGCAAAATCCCAGCCTGTCCCTGGGCTTTGCTCAAATCGAGGCAAAGGCGTTTGTTGTGCGCTGGAATAGTTTATTCTTCGAGCAGAGATAGAAATGATGCTGTTTGATTGAGGTGGCTAATTACACAGCTTGGAAAGTAAATTACAGCTATCAAATACCCCAGTGAATATTCCCTTACAAATAGGCAGAGAAGAAAATGAAATTTTTTGGGTTTGCTGGCAATTTGAAAATAAAAACATTGTCTCTGGTGGCGAATGTAAAACCAATCCCTTTCAAATTCTTCGGCAACTGCTAAATTCAAATGCTGCTTTGTTGCAGACTAACCAGACAGTTCACCCTGATAGCTCTAAGATACTTTTATTTTTTCTCTTTTGAGAATTGTGTTTCTTTGTGACTTTTGGAAACACTTGCCTGCTCTTTACCGTGTAATCTTTTCAGTGAAAAATATTAATAGCAAGTTTAAAACCAGATAAAACTGCCCAAGTGGAGTAAAAATCTGTATCATACGGAGTAAATTGCTTGGCAGAAAAAGTTTAATAGGAAAAAACCCACCCTGAGTCATCCATCTTCTCAATTAGTAAGTACACAAAAGTCTGGATTTCATTCCCACAGGCTGGAAAGATTTATAAGCAAGGATTAAAGTGAAGGGGAATGTAGGGAAGAGCAGCAAACACCTGGATCGAGGCTGGGGCTGAGCTTATCCATCTCCATCTCATCCCTGTACCTCCCTGCCTGCATGAAATGGCTTTTTGGATGCTGTTTGCTTACCCAACCCCTCCCAGAAGATGCTGTTGCTTGTTTTTCTGGGATCACACCCCAAATGAACCCTTTATTTACCTGCAGCCACACAAACTTGGATCTTCTCCTAAATATCAACCTTCTGGGGCCAGGCTGCCAAGCTCTGCTTCCCCAAAACCTCCCCTCTGCCTGTGCTTTTGGGCTGGAGGATTGGAAGCCCAAACTTCCCATGCCTTGGTTTCCCCAAGAACACAACAGGTGCCTGGATGGGGGAGTTAGGGAATGTGTTCCAGGCCTTTTTGCTGTACAACCCCTGCAGCAATGACTCCAATCTCACTGTTTGCCTCCCTGCTGAGCCTTCAGCCTCTGTCCCTGGGTAATGAAAGCCAAGTGTCTTCCCGGGTGTCTCTGCGTGCCTGTAAACTCCTGGAGCCTATTAGGACCAAAAAAATGGAGTCAATTTTCTTGTCTTATCCTCTTTCCTGGCCTTTAGGAACAAACCCAAAGCCCACAACAATCCCCCCTTTCCAGCCACCTCATTGCCAACATCCTTGTGCATCCCAAGGCTCACTGGTGGCGTGGGCAAAGCAGCACTTCAGGGACACTTTGGCATCTCCTAATTTGCCCCGTGCCACCCCTTTGTCCCCAGAGAGAAGGTGTTTTGTTGTGTGCAAGCAGCACACGAGGTACTCGGGGGGATTTGTTATCCCATTCCTGGGGGTACAATGAGGGCTGGGGATGGATGTGTGGGATTTGCAGCCCCAAGGAGCCTGGGGGCCTTTGGGGTCTGTGTGGGAAGAGAAGAAACAAGACAACAAAACACTGAGATGTGTGCCAAGGGAATCCCATCTGAGCCCTGATCCTGGAGTGGCAGCAGCTGAAACTCCCTTGGAATCTGGATGAGGGCAAACACCTTGTGAAAGGTTCTGCTGCTCAGTTTGCTGGGCCCAAAAGCAAAATGAAGCTTCTGTTTCGCCATCAGCCACAAAACTTGTGTTTACTCTTCAATATCCAGCTGTTGAGGCTAAAAGTTCCATCCTGAGCATCCCGCTGCACATCCCTGGATATCAGGGCACCCCAGACCCACCGGTTCCTCTGCCACATCCCACTCTGCTGCAGCCACCCCGGGGATTGAACGGAAAGGGAAAACCCTGAGTGTGCTCTGTGCACAAAGAGCCACTGGCTGCACTTCCAGAGCGTGTTCCCGGACACACACAGGCATGGCATGTCCTGGAGGGGGAACTTTTCCCTGCTGCATGACAGGTTTTGTCTTAGCATGGGTCAGAGAATGCCCAACATTGATGGGTTTCATCTAATTTCAATTACAGTCGTTAAAGCTTTCGTTCACATGAGCTGAGCCTGTCCAAGAGGCCTGGACTGACAGGCCATTAGGGAGCTGTTATTTATAGCAGGCCGTGTTAATTTTACAGGATCACAGACCAGTGATTCAGTGCCTGGCGTTGCTGAAAGGAATCACTCACAGCAGTAAGTGGGAGCTGACATGAAAGCTCCTCAGCCCAGCCAGGAGCTCCCGGGTCAGAGCAGGCGCGGTGGCAGCAGCACATGGACGGGTCACACTGAGGTGCTGGGGTGGGCCACGGCTTGGGGACCCACGTGGGGAATGCTGAATGATTAAATCATGCCTTGCAGACCTAGTTTGGTGTGAACTGATGGGTTGAGACAGGGAGGAGGTCAAGGAAATCCAGGGAAATGGGTGGTTTGAGATGCAGGGAGAGTGGACATGGTGCTGGGTGATGCTAAAGGGAAGGGGCTCTTTTCCTGCCGTATCCCCAGGTTTTTCCAGCCCTGATTTGGGAGCTATGAAAAGCCCATACTCTGGAACAGCCACCTTTCCCTCCTCTCTGCTCCATGGCATTTTCTTGAACCACCAGGATGCCCAGTTCTGCAAAAGGGCTTTGCTCAGCCTTTATCTGCTCCAGCAAAGGGCCTGGAGACACTCAATGAAACATGCTGGAGATGAGGGAGGAGGAGGAACAGACAAAAATATCAAACCTCCTGCATTGTATTGAATTCCCTTGAATTTTAAAGTGCTTCATGCTTGAAGCTTTCTGGGTGGAAGAATAGAAGTGGGGAGAGGGAGAAAAGACAGGACAAAAGGAGCATTTCCCAGACATGGCAAAGGACGGGCATGAATTGCTCTGGCTCTGGGTAGGGCCTGATCCAGATGGTGCTGGGGTTTCCCACAGGCTTAAAGCAGACCCCAGCTGAGGGCAGCCACTCCAAGGCTGGCTCTCGGCCTCTGAGGTCCTCTCCCCTTCCACCAGCCCATGGTAATCTCATGGTCATCCCAAAATGAGGGACCAGCACGGTTCTGTAGGTGGCTGTAGGACAGGGCAGTGGCAGGATGGGGGCTGGCAAGGGAATGCTGAGGGCACAGCCTTGGACAGATAGACCAGCTGTCCATTGCTCTACTCCCAGTGTCCCAGGGCCAGCCCTGCTCTGCCCTGGGGCTTTCTCCATGCCCACGAGTGATGGAGGCATCAGAGGCAAATTGTGGGGATTTTGGCTCAAAATTCCTCAGCATCACACCCTCCGGAGCCCACTAGGAAAGGGGGATTTTCCCCGGGTGATCTTTTTTGGTGATCTGGGCTGGCAGCATTTTCCCTCCCAGGGGCAGAGAGGCTCCTCCTGCTCCTGCAGCCGGGCTGTGCTGAGCCACATGCTGGCAAACAGCACAGACAAGCCAGTGCTGAGGGGAAGGACACTTTTCCTGTAATAAATGTAATAAAGGGACCATAATTGCCCTGGAAGGTGACCCCTGGAGTGCTCCAGGCCCCTGTCCCCGAGTCAGCCATGGCATCTCCACTTGCAGATTGAGCTTGCACCCACATTTTCCTGCCAACCTCACCCCGGGGGCGATGTAGACCTCTGACAGAACTGGGCACAACCCAATTAAACCCGACCTCCTGCTCCCCTTCTGCTGCCCAGCCAGGGCACCTCACCCCTGCCTGCTTGTCTGCCCAGCTCCCTCAGCACAATCCCCCTGGACATGGGGCTCCCCTTTTTTATGCACTCCTACAGCATCTCCTGCAGCCCTGACCTTGGTGAGCCTTGCAGGCCATGAAATAATCTGATAATCACAGCACTGATAGCAATAATCATCATAATCACCCTGCTCCTGGCCAGGGCACCTGTCACCTGGGCACAGAGTGGCAGTGACAACCAGCTATTACACACCTACCATAATTAGAGTGGTGCCAGGGCTGGGTGTGAGGAGGGGAGTGGGGGAAGCAGGAAAACAAACCCAGCTCTCCCACAGGGAAGTTTTATAAGAGCAGCAAGGCAAGGGTTTAACTACCAGCCCAAAGAGCCGTCCATGACAGAGGGGCAGAATGGTTTGGGCTGGAGATGGACCTTGGATCATCTTGTTCCACCCTCTCCCCTGGGCAGGGACACCTTCCACTGTCCCAGGCTGCTCCAAGCCCGTGTCCAACCTGGCCTTGGGCACTCTCAAGGATGGGGCAGCCGCAGCTCCTCTGTGCACCCTGTGCCTCCCCACCCTCACAGGGAAGAATTTCCTCCCAATTATCTTTTTCATCTAAATTCCTTGGAGACCCTGGCCCGTGGTGTTACACAGAGCACTTCCCCTTGGATAACACCATGGCCACATTCCCTGGAAACGCCAGCTCCCCCCGCCCAGCCCCACCACTGCCCTCCCTGTTGTTCCTGTCCCCTCTCTGGCACATTAAGCCACCGGAATAAGTCCATTGCACGGGCCACTTCACCTCCTCCCCTCTACCTGCAAGGAATCCCAGCTCCTGCTATTCCTTTGATGCCTTCCCTTCAGCTGCCGCGGAGCAGAAATGCTCGTATCAGCAAACAGATGGCGGCTGAGGCATGTAGCATAAAATATATTTATCAAGGCAAACAGCTGTAGCCCATTTCATTCTGAAGATTTCTATTAAAAGTTCTCTGGAGCTACAAGCTGCTCCAGCTCTGCAGCCGGAATAAAGCCGAGGGGACAAATGGCTTTTTGCAGAGCCTTTCTTTCCCCTTCCTTGGCTCTTTTTTTCACTGCCTGAAGAAAACCCAGCCCAGCTCTGTTGTTGTGACACATTTGAGGGCATTTTTTAGATCACTGTTGTGTCCAACTGTGTGCTCAGAGTGAGGCAAATTATCCAGAAAAGTACCAGGAGCTCCAGGACTTGGGACAACTCTGGGACATCAGATCTGCAGAGTGGATCTCCTTCACTTCCAGAGATCTCTGGTGAAGGCCAGAGCACAGTCCAGGGTGGACAGCTTCCTGTGGCCCTTTGGCAAAGTCTGCTTCGCTGTTTTCCTTTTTTTTACCTTGGAAAAGCTTGGCCACCACATTTACAATGAGTGAGAATGGCCAGGTTTGGAGGAAATGCAACGTTTTGCTCAGGCGTAAATGAATTTTCTTGGCAGACGTTCCTTGTGTGGTGTTGGAAAATTCCCGGCTTTTGCCATGAATTTCATTGAAACGTTGACAAATATCACAAAACCTCCATGCAAATGGGAGTTTCCATATTTTGTATTAAATATACTCTCTCAGTCCTGCTGCAGTGACTCATGGAGACCCAGCTCCAGTGGCCCCAGTTAGGCAAAGGCATCTCCAAATGGGGACATGCCACCCTCTGAGGTCACCTGCCACCAAGGCCAGGACTTTGGGAATGCCAAAAGTAGAAGATGTGACTTGGAGAGGAGATGGGCTGAACATGGAATGATCTAGAAAGGTAAAACCATGGAGCTGCTGCTTCTTCTGTATGGATGTGTCACCTCCTTACATCACCCACTGCTGTCCCAAATCCCCCTTTTCCCTGCATTTCTCTGCAAAGGAGCATCTTTTCCAAAATGATCCTCCCAAGCCCCAATCATAAACAACATTTTCTCCTCTTTTCTTTTTTTTTTTTTAAAAAAAGCCCTTTTCTCTTGCTTTTCTGTATTTTTTTTTTTTTTTTTTGGGTGTAAAATATTCCTGGCAGCCTCTCCTTTGTAACCGCCTGCCGCTTCCCCAGCCAACAGCAACGCATTTCATCCCAAATTCAGCTTTCTATTTTCAGGCAAGCGAGCAGTGGGATGAGGAGTTTGCCCTAAAAATGTGCTCAGAGAAGTCAGGCTGCCATATGTGCCTGGAGATGATCCTCGCCAGCCCCCTGAGCGGGGAATCCTGGCAGGGGCTCTGGCGTTACCTGGGAGCAGGGATTTGGCCAGCTCTTGCGAAAGACAAGGTGGAAGAGGGTCAGTTGGATGGTGAGGGGGTCATAGCTTGGGAACAAGACCCAAGAGACGTGGGAGTTTATTCCAGCTGGGTGTAATTCCCTCCCTCTCCGTGCCTCAGTTTCCCCAGTGCTGTGCATTGCTCTGCAAATTCCATGTATGGAAATGAGCAGTGCTTGTGATGTTAGGAACATGGATAAGGCACCAGGAGTTTCCTTTTCCACTCTGGGGATGGAAAATGGGCCTCAATCCCAACAGTGGCTCTACACCTCCTCTCCTATGTTGCTCAGCAGGACCCTTGTGAGGCCTGTGTGGGATGGATGCAAGGAAAATCTGCCAGAAGCACTTATCCACTTCCAGAGGAGCCGAAATGATTCCTTTATTATCTCATTACTGCTCCTGTAAACAGCTCAGCTGCTGGAAGGGTGCACAGCTCTGCTCCCAGTGACACTGGAGCTGTGCTGGTGGCTGAGGAGTTCCTGGGGCTCCTGGAGGATCCCAGCACTGGGATGGGCCCCACACCTTTTGCATCGGTCCTGAGCTGTGGTGGGGAAGTAAAGGGAATGGAACTGATGCCCCTTTCTGGAGTGCATTTATCAGTCAGGATTCATTATCAACCCAGAATTATTGCAAACCAATAATTATGGAACCACAGAATGGTTTGGGGTGGAAGGGACCTTGAAGCTCACCCCATCCCACCCCCTGCCATGGCAGGGACATATTCCACTATCCCAGATTGGTCCAAGCCCTTTCCAACCTGGCCTTGGACACTCCCAGGGATGCAGGGGCAGCCACAGCTTCTCTGGACACCCTGTGCCAGGGCCTGCCCACCCTCCCAGGGAGGAATTTCTTCCCAATATCCCATCTAACCCTGCTCTCTGTCTCTTTGCTCTGGGCTCCGTGACTGCTTTGCAAAGTGCTTGGAAGCAACTGTGTAAATAATGGTGCCAAAAGATTTTGGGGATGGGTGAATGGATTCAGAGGATGCTGAGGGGGGGTGGGATGTGCTGAATATTTGGCTTTCCTGCTTCACTCATCCCGGAGATTTTATGGCTTGCAAAACCCTTAGGGAGGATGGTGCAAACTGCCACACGTTTCCTGGATTTGGAGACTGGGACGTGGCCACAGCAGGGGGAAAGGGAGCTGCATCTCACCTCCAAAGGAGAGACATGAAGGGAGAGGGAGAGGAGAGAGATCAAAACAAGTGAGGCAGCAGCAGGAGGCAAGAGAAGAAAGGCGGCAGGAGAACAAGACCGGTCCCAAAATATCCCTCGTGTTTCCTGTGCCGCAGACCAAAGCTCACACTGGAAAAGGCTTTTTGCGAGGGGAAGAGGCTCTAAGCTCTGCTCAAAGCTCTGCCTCGGGGTCCCTGGGGAGCTGTCCCTGCGCTGAGCCGGGAAACGGCTCCTGCTGCGCCCCCAGAGCGGTCCCTGCAGGGCTGCCTTTGATCGGAAACGCTCCAAATTCTTCCTGAGATGGAGCCTGAAGAGGCAAAGCCCCACCTTGTCTCAGTTTTATTGCTTTTTTTCCCCCTTCCTGACTGGTTTGGGTAAATAGCAAATCCAATTTTAGGTGGAGGAACTGATTTTCTGGGCTAGGACCCACCTGCTTCACGTACTCCCAATGGATTGTGAGCACCGGAGAGGGAAGGGGAGTGATAAACCCCAAATTTCCTGAATGACATTCAAATATTGGCTATGTAGATAAACAACATAAAATTATTTGGTGTGACTACAGGTCAAGCCCCTAATTTGAAGGGATCATGCAATTTGTGAGCATCTCTTGTGCTCACCAGCATGGATGGAGCTGGGATGTTGGGCAGGCCTCACAGCTCATTCCTGCTGCTGTGCTGCCATTTGGGGACAAAACGGTGTAGGGAAGAGCACAACCCAGCACTGCACAGTGATTTCCCACCCTCTTCACCCTTCTTTGCTGGTTTCCACCTCCTCCAGCCACAGCAGCAAAGACAACCTGCAGCCATCAACCTGCCCTGTCCTCCTGAGGATTAAAATTGCACCTGGATAATAATCAGGGCACTTTGTAGGGAATTTGAGCTGGAAGTCATTGAGCAGAAATAGAAATCCACCTGCCCCCCCCCTGCCTGTGCCACTGTACCCCCAAAGTGCCCTGAAAAGGGCTCTGAGCATCCCAAGGTTACAATCAAACACCATCAAAGCTGAGGGGTGTTAACATAACAGAGCCTAGAAATTTGGAATGAGATTAAAGAAAACTCTCTCAGGTTTAGAAGGGAAGAAAAATCGAAAATAAAAACAAAAGCACAAGTTTCCTGCATTTGTTGTTTAATATAAGCCATGATTTTATCATGCTGCTGGACCGACAATGGCCTTGGTGGGGTCTTTCATTTGGCCTCAACAATTAAACTCCTTTTTATTACTTCTAAAATCCCCTCCATTTGGCACCTGGCAATTCCTTAGAGTCTCACAGCCCTCTCCAAAGGCAGATGGGTCAGTCCTTTCCGGGGACAGAGAGCAGCAATCATTTTATATGGACCTGCAGGGTCTGAAGGTCCTCACAGTGCTGCTGAAAGCTGAGGAGAATGAGCCTGGCTCCTGTGTCCAGAGGGAACTTTGGGCTCCATGAAAGCTCCTCCTTAAAGGCACCTGGGTTTTATCCACACACATCAAGAGGTGCAGCATTTCCCATTTTGCTTAACAATTTATTCCCAGGGTTAATCATCCTCCCCGCTAAAAATTCCGACTAATTTTGATCTGAATGTGTCTGGCACCAACGTCCTGCAGAGACTGCTCGCTTTCTTTCCCTGCCCAGCCTGTTTTCCCTCTGAAGCTCTTGGATGTCATTACAGCTCCCTTTTTTCTGGCCCTTAGAGTGATTTTCCTCCAGCATCTGCAATTTTGCCAGCCTCTCCTCTGCCCTCCTGGATTCCCATCGTGGGACCTGTCAGAGCCTCATCACACCTTAGGATAGATCTCAAAGCACCTAAATAATATCCACACCCCCCAGGGCCCTTCTGCAGGATTAATTTTCCACTTCAAGACAGAAAAATGCTTTCCAGTTCCCCGTGTAAAATAAACAAGAGTCGCTGTTCCTTCCTCAAGCAGCTGCTTGGGGCTGATTTCCCTGGAATATTTTGGGATGCTGACAACCCCATCGCCGCTGCCTCCCTCCCTCCTTCCTCCCCTCGCCCGTGACACGGTGACGGCCCCGCGCAGGAGGAGATTAGCCTGGTGTCCGTGCCTCGAGAAGCGCCGCTTCCCTTTTATCTCTGGGAAGCAGGCGCGCTGGACCCGAGCCCTGCAGGGATTTATCGAGGAGCCCTGGATCTGCCTCTTCCTCCTGCAGCAGCTCCTTTGCTCCGCGGAGCACCAGCCCCAACAGGAGCAGTGGAAGGAGGGGTGCAAAGGGCATTTTTGTTTTGTCAAGGGCAATCCCATGGAAATTTTGTGCTGAAATATCTTGGAGGCGGCACCTTTGGAGTCACCTCCTTTGCCCTCTCCCGGTCGCTGCTTTGGAATTTGGGTGATGCTTTGGTTTTGCACAGACACAGAAACTCTCTGGCCTGTCCAGGTCATACCGTGGTGATTTTGGGGACTGTTCATGGCCACAACGTGGCTCTGAGCAAAGCAAAGGCACCGGGGGTGGTGCAGGAGGAAAGGGATGGGGATATGGAAATGTCGATAGTCACTGTGAGGAGCTGGGCTGGGGGATGGAACACAAGGCCGATGGGCTGGGTGTGGTGATAAGGTGATGGTTCAGACCTCCAAGTGCTCTCAAGGGTGTTTGAACCCTTCCTCTGCCTCCCTGGCTTCCAGGGATGTGCGATGTAGGTACGGTGGGGTATGGAGGCTATTCCAATCCTGCCCAGAAAGCTCCGTATCCAATGGATGGACCTGCAGATCATCTTCATCAACCAATTCCTCATCCTCTTCAATGGGACCCTTTTTGATGACACCCTTGGCTTTATCCTGATTTTTGGTGTTGCCAGCACCTTCAGGGATGCTGCCCATCTTTGCTGTCACATTGGGATGGAAAAGAGATGGAGGGACTGTGCCGAAAATCACGTGGGAAAAGCCATAAGGGAGATAGACGAGCCCTTCAACTTTACTCGAATAAAGGGAGAGAGTCCCCTGGGCCTCATGCCCGCGGGGTTTTCTGTCTCAAGGTTTCAGAGGGCACAGCCTCCCCTTTTATCCCAAACTCCCGGCCACTCGCTGCCCTGTTCCTTCCCTCCTCCCTGGCTGAGGTACCAGGAAGATACAGCTCTCCCGAACCACCTATCCTATATCCCCCCTTGAACCTGGCATTTCCCCTCAAAGTTCAGAAGTTCAGGCTTGTGCAGAACCTTGTCTCTTCCAGGAGCCAAGCTGCCTGGGCTCTGTAACAAATCCGCTGCCCAAAGTTGGTGGAAACATTCAGACCCATTTCAAAGCCGTTCACACCCAAAACCTCACCCATGGAATTGTTTGTAAAGACACCGGCTCACATCTTCCCTATCAGGACTCCTTCCCTTTTTATGCCAGTTTTTGGGGCTCCTGCCTGTTTTTGCAGGGGTGCAGATTGCACAGCAGTGACTGTAGGAATATTTGGGAATGTGTCCAGGGGAGCCGGGTTATCCCCTTTTCAAAGACAGGAAAACGGAGAAAGGCAGAGATTAAAAGAGTGCAAAGCTTGTGTTTCTGGATGCTTGGCTGCATCCCGAGCCCTGTTTTCCAACGAGAACAGGCTGCTCTGAGCACTCAGTAAATCAGGGCCCTGTAAATGCTCTCAGAGAAGCACTTAAAAATCACTCGGTGTTTTAAAGATCGTGTCCAGTGCTCGTGTCTGAACAGGCTGCCGTGCCCAACATCCCCCGGAGCCACCTGATGTGGGAGCCTGGTCCCTCCCCAGGGACCCGATGAGATCCCGATGCTCTTCCCAAAGGAGAACCGAACAATTAACGCCAGTTTGCAAACTGGGGCATGCTGTGGATAAGCCCTGAATTCCCATCAGTTGGCCTCGTTTCCCTCCGGGTTAAGCTGTGGTTGGAGATACAGCTCTAGGGGAAGGCTGGCTCCAAATACTTCCAGGTGGTGGTTGAGCCAGAACTCGGCTTGGCCGGGCTGGAATATGCCAGTCCTGTGGCTAATGCTGAGGAGGTACACGTGTTTTCTGGCTGGGTGACTATTTTCTGTCTGGATAAACATATTCTGGCTGATTTGGGGATAAAAAAATTAATATTTTGCTTCAGTTTCCCGTGAGCATCCCTCCCGTCCCGGGAGGACAGAGCGGTGCGGGCTCCCCAGACGAGCAGTCCTGCTCGTGCATATCAATCCCAGTTTTAGTTCATTCCCTATCCCTTCCTTCCGCATCTCCACGCTCGGGAGACGCTCCCACCTCCTCGGTGGGGAGCGAGGAGGCTGCAGGTTTGCAGGGTGCGACACAGGTACAGTATTTCACAGCTGGCTGCTTTGTAATGGGATTCTTTTATTGGAAGTTGTTTCCCGGGATCTGGCTCTGATTAGCAGATGCAAATCCTGCCCTGCATGCTGATGGATCCGCTGTGCCCCCGGAGCCTCCGGGACCCGGGGGAGAGTCACAACAACACGAATCGAGCAGCTCCGCTCCCATTTGGACACCTCGGCCTGTGCTCTGCGCTCCCTCGGCTGCTCCAGCCCATCAATCCTGGGAAACTCCCGGTAGGAGAGAGCGGGATGCAGCCGCAGGCGCTGAGGAGCAGGATGAGGGGCTGGCAGGTTGAATTAGTGCTGGCAGAGCAGATGCACATTTAAACAAACCATCCGCTCTCGAGAAGAAAACAATGACTTAGTACTTCCTAATTACCATCCTAAAGTCAAGCAATTACTCCTTATTCACACGTGATTACCAAGAATAGCTTAAAATGAATAAACATTTGGAAAAAAAAAAAAAAAAAGCCTCTTACTAAATTTTCATTAGCCACCACAGTGAGTAAGATATTTACACTCGGCACAGCCCCCATAAACACAGACAAGACATTACTCAGTAAATGAGTGAATTAGTATTGTGCTAATTGCTAGAAATTGTTATCAGGTTACTACAATTACTACGAATTCCCGGCAGGATTAACCCTTTTTTGAAAAATAAAAGAGAAATAGAGAAATCTTAGTGATGTGGTTGATGCAGTTATAAATAATTGGGAGGGGAGCAAAGGAACGAAGAGAGGAGAGGAGAGAGGAGAGAGGAGAGAGGAGAGGAGAGGACAGGACAGGACAGGACAGGACAGGACAGGACAGGACAGGAGAGAGTTAAAGCCCACATAGCAGCTCATACTTTATTCTGAGACAGTGGGTCTGGGGTATGTCTGGGACAGGACTGTGGGTGTTTTGGGTGGGAATTGGCAGGGGTGGAAGTGATGGAAGTGGAAAAATGCACGAAAGCACAAGAACGTGATTTCAGCCTTGTGCATCTCGCTCTTCATCATCCACAGCCGCCCAAAACTCTGCAGGGACACCAGATCATGTGCCTGTGGGTGTCACTCCAGGAGTCCCATCCCACCAGTCAGCCCACTCCGAATTCCCAGCCTCACCATTTCCTCACTGCCTTCATTGCCTGGGGCCCCAGGACCCGAACTGAATTGTCCCTCTGTTCTCTGCCCATCAGCATTGCTTTCTGCGAGGTGGGTTCTACAAAAGGGGAGTCAGCAGAGATAAAAAAAAAAATAAAAAATTGGGATACAGGGAAAAATTACCAAAATCATCTGGTGGAGATTTCTTTTGGTTAGCCAGAAGTGCCAAAGAAGGATTTAGGCAGGATTTTGGACTTTGACAGTGCTGGAGCTTGTAGACTTTTCCATGAGGGCTGGTTTAGTTCACTCCTGCACCTCTGGGGTTTGGGGAGGTGGAGCCGGCCTGGGCATGGTGTTGTGCAGACAACCTGGTCTGTGCACCTAAAACCTGTCTGCTCTCCTCGCTAGATCAGTTGGTCTAATAAAAGATTTTATCTGTCCCTATAAAGCGTCTCCTCTGGCAGCCTCAGCCCCGCACAGCTGTGGTTTTCCCAGAGCAGACACGCTGGGTATTGCACTTTGGGCAACACTTCTGCAAAACTGGGTGCTATAAATCCTCCTCGTTTCCCCTTGTGTGAAGCAGGGGATAATGAGCAGGACGTGTGAAGTCTTGATCAGCTGCTGCTGGTGCAGCACACCAGTGTTTTCAGATGAAAAGCAATGAGGGGAAAAAAAAGTGGTTATTAGAGCAGAAGCACATTAGAAATAAAATCTGACTTTCCATTCCGCCCCTGGAGCTCAACATCGCTGCGAGCCATGGTATTTCCATCAGGGCTTTGCCTGTCAGTGCATGGTTGGATTTTGAATACCCCACCCAGGAGCAGCTCAGATCCGGGGGTGTTAATCTGGGGGTGGGTGGAGATGGGGATCACTCACCCAATGACATTAATTGAGGTCTTGGGGATGTCTCAGCCCATGTAGGTCTGAGTGGGATCTGTGGGCAGGTGTCAGGAGCTGGTGGCTTCAAACAACCCTCCACATCACTCAGGAAAAGACTTTGCATAGAGCCACCCTGCAAGTCTGCATTGATTTATATTAAAAAATATGATAGATAAAACAATATTACAAAGGTTGGGGGGAGAAAACAGACCCTTATTTTGAGCCTCTCAGGCTCACATGCACAGGCAGAGTGAGTGAGAGCATTTGCCCACGTCTGCAGATGTGTTGGGTCACGGTGCTGCAGCTCAGTAAGGACCCTCCTGCCCCCTCAAAGCATGGACACGGGGCTGGAAATGCCTTTGGAAATCGGACCTAAGCAGCTAAAGTTTTCAGTCTGCTCCTGAAAATAATGAGGGAGATTGAAAAGCAAAAGAAAAGACAGAAAAGGGCAGGGATTTGGGTTCTGCCCAGTGAGAACTCGGTGGCTCTGCGGTGCCAGCTTCACACGGACCGCATGGTGGAGAAAATGAGATTCCTTATGGAAAGGGATCCCAGCCCCTGCCTCCTTGTGGTCCCCCCTCCCTGCCCTCAGCCTTCTCCTTGCTGTACACAGTTCTGTTCCCCAGTCCTGGAAATGTGCAGCATCCTCTGGCAAATGGAAATAACTCCTGTGGCCTCAGCCCCAAAACGAGCTGGAGGGATGCTGAGCTCGGGAACGACCGGGAGATGGGAAGGGAAAGTGAAGGAGTTACAGGTGAGGAAAGGGATCTGAAGGGCTTCCTGGGGTATCAAGGCTTAAATTCCTGCTGCTCCACGGCTAAACCCTCCACCCTGCCGGACTCTGCTGTGCCTGCCCTGTTGGGAGAGCGGCTGGTGGCTCTGCAGGGAAAATCCTCGCTGGGCTGCGGCTCCTGTCCCCAGGACACCCCTGTGCCCATCCGCGCTGCCCACCTGACCCGCACAGGGGTCACAGGAGGAGGAGGAGGAGGCTGGGGGGGTGAAGGAGCAGGATCTCTGCCCAGTTCCTGAGCGTGAGTCAGCAGGATCCCGGTGTTCAAAGGCGGCTGCTCTCGAGAAGGCATTTGCATTTCAGAGAGCTCCTGCTCTGCTCCCCCACTGACAGTGTTTAGCTTTTGTTTAAAGCCGGGCTCCTCCGCAGCGCTGCCAAAGCGGCCGAGCGCGGGAGACAAGAGGCTGGAGCCGCTGGGTTTGATCATTTCCTCCTTTGTCTCTGACAACCCCTCCCTCGCCAAGAGCAGCCTCTTGTAAAATCCAAAAATCCTCTTCCGATAAATGAAGACGAAGGCTAGGGGGGCTGAGGCGGGGATGTGCTGCAGCATCACCTCAAACCCGTGTGAATTCTGTGCCTGGGGTGGAGCACCTCCATCAGTTCGGGCTGGGAATTGTGTCCCCGAATAGCTGGGGTAGCCCAGGTGTGCACAGGGAGGATGTGGAGCTGCTGGAGCAAATCCAGAGAGGCCATGGAGATGCTCCAAGGGCTGGAGCCCCTCTGCTCTGGAGCCAGGCTGGGAGAGCTGGGGGTGCCCAGCCTGGACAAGAGAAGGCTCCAGGCAGAGCTCAGAGCCCCTGCCAGGGTCTAAAGGAGCTCCAGGAGAGCTGGAGAGGGACTGGGGACAAGGGCTGGAGGGACAGGACACAGGGAATGGCTTCCACTGTCAGAGGGAAGGGTTAGATAGGATATTGGGCAGGAATTGTTCACTGTGAGGGTGGGCAGGCCCTGGCACAGGGTGCCCAGAGCAGCTGTGGCTGCCTCTGGATCATCCCTGGGTGTGTCCAAAGCCAGGCTGGATGGGGCTTGGAGCAGCCTGGGACAGTGAAAGGTGGAATGGGATGAGCTTTAAGGTCCCTTCCAATCCAAACCCTTCTGGGATTCTGTGACTTACCAATACAAATGCAGATTTGCAAATGTAAATGCAGATTTGCAAATTGGAATTTTACCCCAAAGTCTTGGGCACCAAAACTTCCCAGATGTCACCAGGAAATGCAATGGGTCACATGTTCCATCCTCTTCCATTTACACTCACTAATTCCATCCACGGGAAGCAAAACCCCAGCAAATGTGGGGAATCTGTTCAGCTACCCAACACCTGGGTGAGAAGAAAATCAGCAAGCCCAAAAGAAAAGTTCAGATTAACTTGTATCCCTTATCAGTTCTGATTTTTCTTCTTTTTTTTTTTTTTTTATTTTTTGAAGGAAAAGAAGGAACATGTGGAGTTATTTCAATGTTTTGAAGTGATTTTATTTACTGTGGGCTGAGAGGATTGATTTACACAACGTGGGGAATGCAGAGAAGGTGAAGGAGATCCCGGTGTAGAGCAGCAGTGTTTGATTTCAGGGTTGCTTTGCTGTGAATTCTAATGCTAGGAGCAACTTCATCTGTGGACAGCTGAAAATGAAGGGCTGGGAATTGTTTTGCTGAAATTGGGATTAGGAGTGAGGAAAAAAAGAGCACCTCGCTGTTTGAAAGAATTTTTGCAACATTGTCTTGGTGAAAAATAATCAAATTTTAGTTGCTTATGGATTTCCTTCAAGGTGGTGGTGGGGATTTTTTCTGTTATACCCTTATTTTTTTTGCCATTTCTTTTAGAAGCAATGGAAAAAAACATCAGAGAACCAAGTTTTTGTTTACAAGGAATTATGAATCAAAGGAAAACCCAAACATTCAATTCATAAATTGTTCATTTAATATGATAGAAAGTTGCAAACAAGCCAAAACTGCCAGTTTTTGGGTTAGTTCACTTTCCAGAACATATAGAGGGAATTTTATTGGAAGCTTCTTTTGGGGTCTCTTGATCTCAAACTTCCCTTCCTGAGCTCTCAGGTTTGTTCTCCCAATAATTAAACAAAATTCCCCACATCAGCATCTCTCCAAGGGCAAACCTCATCCCAATCCTACACGTTGTCCTTGGACTGCCCTGATTTGGAAATTCTTTCCAGCCTGAATTCTTGTCTTCCTGGAAGCCTGACCTGGTGTTTTGTGACCTTTAGGAGAGCGAAGGAAAAGGCCAAACCTGCTGTCAGGAGCAAGGCAAAGAGACACCAGTGGCTTTGCCACTCCTCTTACAGTGCCATTATTTCCTGCAGAGGCTGATTTAGATCCCTAAGACCTCAAAACTCCCCAGATTTTTCCTGAGTTCTACATCAATCATTACCCAGCTGCAATATTCCAAATGAAAACCTCAGACTTCATTCTCCACGCCTTTATTCCCCTATTTTTCATCCTCTATGGAAAAGGCATTGCTTTCCTATTGGAGAGGGTGGATTAAAGGGATATGGCAGGGATATCACTCATGCCACCGTGTCCTCTCTGTGATCCAGCAGCACAAGGACAGCAGGATAGGATTGTCTGAGCAGGAATCACAGGAGGTTTTGGGACAACACACACCAGCTGGGAATGCTGGAGCAAGTGAACAATTTGCAAACCCTCAGGAGGCTCAAAGGTACAAAACTCTGGAGTTTCAGTGCCAGGTGATTCATGAGCTGCTCCACAGAACTGGAGTCAGCTGGGCAACATTTGCTGGTTGGGAATGGAACTGGTGGGGCTGGAGCTGTAAATAAGGAAAAATAAATTGATGGCAGCTCTGGGTATTTTGTGCTGGCTGAGGTAAAGGGGCAAAAAGGGAATAAACACACAAGTGCTGCAGTGGGGATGTCACACAGGCCCTGGCATGGCCACAGCCCTGCTAAGGGGACCTGGGAGTTATGGGGAGGCAGAGGGTTCCAGCTCAGAGCTGCAGAGCACCCCACTGCTCAAAAGGGATTTGTGAGCCATGTCTGGGCAGGGCTTCTCAGTTTGAGGGATCTTCCAGAAGATCACAAAATCCTAGAATGATTTGGGTGGAAGGAATATTAAAGCTTATCCAGTTCTACCCACTGCAGGGACAATTTCCACTACTGCCAGGGATCCAGGGGCAGCTACAGCTGCTCTGGGCACCCTGTGCCAGGGCCTCCCCACCCTCACAGGGAGGAATTCCTTCCCAATATCCCATCCATCCTGCCCTCTGGCAGTGGGAAGCCATTCCCTGTGTCCTGTCCCTCAATCCCTTATCCCCAGTCCCTCTCCAGCTCTCCTGGAACCCCTTTATGCCCTGAAGGGGCTCTGAGCTCTCCCTGGAGCCTTCTCCTCTCCAAGTGAGCACCCCCAGCTCTCCCAGCCTGCCTCCAGAGCAGAGCTGAGGGGCTCCAGCCCTTGGAGCATCTCCATGTCCTCTCTGGACTGGCTTCAGCAGCTCCAGGTCCTTCTGATGTTGGGGGCTGTGGATTTGGATTCAGCTCTGTAGGTCGGGTCTCACCTGAATGGGGCAGAGGGGAAGGGTTCCCCCTCCCCACACTGAGGGATGATCCCAGCTCAGGTTTGTCTCTCTGGCTGCACTCTCAGACCTCACAGCATCCTTCAGCTCAGCCCATGTCACCCCTGGGCTGCCACGATGAAACAAATCCTCAAACACATCCCAGAGGGGTTTGGCTCTAAGCTCAGCCTTGCTGGAACAGCTGCTGCAGCTCAAGGACCTGTTGGAATGGCTGAGCTGAGCCTCTGCTCTGCCAAAGCAGCTCCTAGCCACCAGGGCAGCCCTGGAGTGTCCCCAGCCTGCCCTCACACAATGAACTTTGGGGGCTCAGCACCAGCCGTGCAAGGCCCAACATTCAGGGTGATGGTGGGAAAAGCATCACAGCATGAGAAAGAGCCAAGAAATAATTAGATTTACAAGAATCTGAAAGCTTTAACTGAGTGTTACTAATAACAATATATTATGGCAGGAGCAGGGCCACGGAAAAGCTCGGGGTATTTATAGACCCAATGAACCCTGGGATCCAGGTGCCACGTTTTGACTCCGTACCACCTTCTCCACTGGATTTTGTTGCTGCCTGAGGATTATTTTGGAAAGAGTTATTATTATCCCTGATTTATTGCTCTGCACTAGGGGGAACTCTCACTTTTTGCCGAGACAATTACAGAACCCTTGCTGAGAGCCACTTCAAGGAATGGCAGCCTCTGCTCCAGCCCTGATTGCAGACAGACGGGGGGATGTTGCTTTTCCAAGGGTTTGGCTGATTAGACATCGAGCTCTGCCTCCCTGTTACCTGCAGATGGGATTTTCCTCTGTATTAAACGAACAGTTTAAAGCCCCTTAATTATTCCAACAGCAGCTTGCAGTATGCTGGGGTGGAGGTTTCTTTTTTGCCTTTCTGGGAAGTTTTCGTTTCCGTTTCCTGGTGGTTGCTGTTCTGGGAAGCAGCCATGCAGGCACACCAGGGGATGCATTTTGCTGCTCCTGTGTTTTGCTCTCCTCCAGCTCACTCCATACTTCTCACATCCCTCACCTCCGCTTCCCACCCCACCTTCCCTGGCTGATACTGGCCTATCAAGGCTATAATCAGAATAAAGTCAATTAAGGACAGGATTAGACTGAGGGGAGGTTAATAGCACTGTGACAACAGGGCATTTATTCATGAGGCTTTCCCTTCCACCCTTCACTGTCCAAGTCTATTTTCCCCAGCCCATCAAATCCAGTTAAAGCTTCACCAAGCACACTGTGAGCTCCGCAAGGCAAAACTGGCTGGAAAATTAAAAAAAAAAAACCACCCCAAAAAGGAGCATCTGGACCCAAGAACCCCTCGTGATGACACTGCCCCTGCCCTGCCATGTGCCAGCTGGTGACACGCTGGGAAATCAGGGTTTCTGCTCCCTCAAGACCCATTTCAGCTCTTTCTTTGCCCTTCTTTTTGCATCCCTTTCTGCCCTTCCTCTCCAAATGACTTGGAGAAGAAAAGGAAAATCATCATTTTGAGGTCCAGGACATGCAGCAGCCTCCCCTTTCTGGGTGGTGGAGCAGAGAACACCAGGAGCACAGTGCATCCTGAACAAAGTCAGCTGGGAATTTCACCCCTCTGCCCCAAGCCAAGCGGGGTTTTATTTCTGGGCGATTTTGCCACGCAGTTCCTTGGAGACGACCATCCAAGTGCTCTCCAAGCTTTGCTTCCCCATCATGATTGCTCCATGGAGATGTTTTCTCCCTGAGCAGCTTCTCCAGCCTCTTCAGCCTTCCCTGAGGGATGAGCAGGACACACTTGTGGCTGCTGAGAGCACACGTGGTTTTCTCTCCTCGGGTAAGAACAGAAATGCCAGCAGAAGCCAGGGAGCATTTGTGGGTGAGAGCAGCTGAGGGTTTGTGGAATTCTTGTTGGAGTTCTTGGTGTGGATAATGAGCCCACCTGAAAGTGGAAATAAGCCCTGATTTACAGAACAGCTTCAGAAGGGCTGGGAGTGAGGGAAGGGGAATCTCTCCACAAATTCCAGTCTAGTTTTGCTGTTGCCACTGTGATTTACTTAGCTTGTTGTGCTGAGAACTGATTTGGGTTCAGTGAAGCCTCCTCCAGGTGGGAATATCTTCAAATCCCATGGGGAATGGCTCCTTTTTTTTGGCTCTCCAGGTCAGTGTCCCAGCAGCCAGGGCGATCATAGTGGGAATGGTACAAGCCATGGGAATAAAAGGATGGTGCCCAAATCCCAAAGACTGTGAAGTAGCAATACAGCCAATGTGGAGCCTGGGAAATGTCCCAAACTTGTCAGGAAATACCAGTTTTGGGAGAGAGGGATATTTGGACTACACACTTAACAATCCTGAACAATTTCAGATCACTGGTTCATGCCCCGAGCATTTATTGGCTTAATCATCCAATAATAGCTTTTTTTTTTTTGGATCCTTGGACTTGCATATCCATGTGTGCTGGCTCCACATTCCCCTTGGGTTTGTCACAGGGACCGGAACTGGTCTTGGTGATTGCAAGCAATGGTGGGAAAATTGATTAATGTACATACAAAACTATTCTGAATAAATTACTCCTATAAATAGTCCTAAATAAATGCTCCCCATGCCATGATTGCATCTGCAAGTTATACATAAATAATAATATAGTAACAACAACAACACTAATAATAATTAATAATAAAAATAATAGCTTATTCTGTGAATAAAAAATTGTGCATTTAATGCTGGAATGAATCATTTCCCCTGAGTTTGCCCAATCCTTCATTTTCAGTTCATCCATAATTTGGATTTCCAAAAAATCTTTTGGAAATGAGTTCCACAACACAAAAATTATTTTCTTTAAGCCTACCCCTTGCTAATTTTATCCAGTGCCAATTCCATTTTAAATGAAAACCTGCAGAAAGGAGGATTATCATTTTGTCCTTTCTACCCCATCCCTAGTTTGTAAACTTCCATCAAACCCTACTTCAGCTGCCTTTTTCTCTGAGGAAAGAAGCCCAAGTTATTTAATCTCCTTTGGAATGAAACCTTTTGTGCCTTTGCTGGTTGTACCCAGGAGGAATTGATTTCATTAAGCAGCAAAAGTTCGTTTGTCTGGTTTAGCTTAATTCACTTTCTGAGAGGCAGGAAGGCACTCACCCAGGTGGGGTGAGAGCCACAGGAATTCCTGCTTTGGTACCTTGAATTCCCTCTTTTCCTACCAAAAGTCTGGAATATGAAGCTGATACCCTGAACATGAAGGATTATGGGTTTAGGTTTTGCAAAACTTCCTAGGATTTGATGATCCCACAAGATTTTTCAGTGAACTTTGCTGCAGATTCTGTGTTGAGCAGGATGGGAAGCAACACCTGAAGCAATTCCAAAGTCTCCACAGGGTCCTGGATGTGGGGATTTTAACTGAGCCCACAAAAAGGAGAGGAAGTGGAGGTGTGGAGGTCTGAAAACACCTACCTTGTTTTGATGCTGCAGTTGGAGAATTTATTCTTTCTGTGCTCATGTTCATGGTTGGGAATAAGTTCTCCATGGAGAGAAAATGCTGGAGAGAAACCAGAGCCACTTTCCTGAGAGCTTTGGAGGACCTGGATTTTGGAAAAAAAAAATCTTGTTATTTTCCTATTTCTTCCAGCCCTTGTGTAGGTGTGCTCAAAACAACCTCAAAAAGCTGCCGACCTTCCCTGAGTATTAGGGATGGATTCCTACCCACTCCATGCTGGGAAAAGAACAAGGAAATCCATCAAAACCCCCTTCAAACCTTCCCAGAGTCTCAATTAATTTATCCCCATCACCTTCCCAGGAGCCACCTAATCCTCCTGCAGCCCAGAGCCCGTGTCACCTCTCGGGGGAGAGCCTCACCCTCTCCCAGACCTTTTGTGGCAAGAGGCACCATGATCCAATTTCCTCCTAATTGCACTAACAAGGATGAATTAGGACTTTCATCAACAGGGGCGAGCGATCGGTTCGGAGTCAGCCATGGGCGACGGAGCCAGAGATTAAACAAAACTATCATGTTAATGTCTAATAATACAACAGCAAGTGGAAATTAAGCACAAGACAAATCTGCTGCGCCGGCGACATTGGAGAGTTTGTTCTTTAAACACAACGTTATTTTAAAGGCAATGCTATTATTAGGGCCATCTAACTTAATTTTGGAGGCATAATAGAAAAGTAAATGTGCCGCAGTTGCACTTTATGTGCAATTTCGAAAACAAACCCAAAGAGAGGGAGAACGCGGCGTGGGACTGAAATAGCCACTCCAGCTAAATTCCTCTTTGATATACGTTAATTATCTCCAGCAGGGAACGGACAATTTCATTTGGAGCAGTCGGCTGGATGCTCCCCGCAATGGGAACAAATCCCTTGACGTGTCATAAAAACGGTGGAAGCATCAACAGGGCCCCTCCATCCCCCTGGAAAATCCAGAGGGGTTTAACCTTGATGTGAGTGGATTTGTCCCACACTCCCCATCTGGATCACCATTTTCCTAGAACAGCCAATTTATTCAATGGGATATCCTTCCTTCTTATCCTTCCTTCTTTGACCAGTGGGAAAATATTTTCCTCTAGGTCTGTGGGATTTGTCACCCCTAAAAATGCCTGAGCAAAGCTTTCCTTGAACTTTCCTGCAGTGCTGAGAACTCCCCCTGTGCCTGTGCCATGTGATCTTGGGATTGATCCGAGGGTAAAGTGATGCAATCCAATTCCCCTGCACGCATTCTGTTTTTTCCAGCGGTGATATCATTTTTCCCTTTTATTAAGTTGCATAAAAATGGCATCTTAGTGCTTGAACATCTCATCCTGCACTTAAGGGAACGTTTTAGAGGAGCAGCAGCATTGAAAGCTTTCCTTCTTTATTAATCTGGGACATTGCCCTGTGTTTTATGGCAAACAGGGAAGTAGAGCGGGTTGGAATGGTCATGTAGGGCTGCTCAGGTCTCCTCTTTTGGGGTATCTCCTTTTTGCTGGGTGTTGCCACCCCCAAACCCCAGGGATGGGTTCCCAGTGGTGAAAATCTTGCATCAGGGGGGACTTTTGGCTGCTGATATTTAAGAAGGGGACGATTTTTGCCTCCTGAGCATCAGGCAAGCAGAGCATTGCACAAGGATCACATCGGGAGGTGTCTCTGGCCTGGTCCCTTCCTGAGCCTGCTCTGAGAGTCTCAGGCTTAGCCTAAAATAGCTAAAGAGAGTTCCAGAGTTCTTCCCAAGCCATCCTCTCTGTCTCACTGAAGCTGAAATTCCTTCCCTGCCAGCCGGGGCATTGAGCGCATATTCAGCGCAATATGAAATTCCTGCTCAGAACCCCCCAGAGAGGCTCCTATCGACTGTCCTTTAAATAGAATTAAAATTGACTCGAGACAGATCTGCAAACATATTGAATTACTCAGTCCACCACCGAGCCCGGGCTGGCCCTGCAGGAAGAGATAAAACCGCCCGGAGAAGAAATGAGTGGACATGATGGACATGAGGACATTACATTGGGGAGCTCTTGAGATGGACTTGCAAAAATGTGTGACCTGGGCAGAAAACAGAAACCAGAGCCTGAGGTGTGGCTTGCAGAAGTTTTGGGGGACAATGGATGAGGTCACTTGGAAATATGGGTCACTTGGAAGAGGGGGTGAGATGCCCCTTGGCAAGGAGGTGACTTGAGGAAAAATGCAGAGCCTGTTCATCCCCAGGTTGTCCCTCCCCAGCATCAAATAACAGAAATGTAGAATGGTTTGGATTGGAAAGGAGCTGACTTTCTCTTCTCCCAGGTGTCGGGTGGCTGAACAGATTCCCCACATTTGCTGGGGTTTTGCTTCCAGTGGATGGAATGAGTGAGTGAAAATGGAAGATGATGTAATATGTGACCCGTTGCATCTGCCTGGAGCTGCTGGGGAGGCTTTGCTGCCCAGGAGTTTGGGGTAAAAGGCTCACTGGCAATTCTGCACTTACACTTGTAAATCACAGAATCCCAGAATTGTCTGGGTTGGAAAGGATCTTAGAGATCACTCAATTCCAACCCCTCCCCTGGGCAGAGGCACCTCCCACTGTCCCAGGTTGCTCCAAGCCCCATCCAGCCTGGCTTTGGGCACTGCCAGGGATCCAGAGGCAGCCACAGCTGCTATGAGCATCCTGTGCCAGGGCCTGCCCACCCTCCGAGGGTACAATTCTTGCCCAATATCCCATCCAGCCCTGTCCTCTGGCAGTGGGAAGCCATTCCCTGTGTCCTGTCCCTCCATCCCTTGTCCCCAGTCCCTCTCCAGCTCTCCTGGAACCCCTTTATGCCCTGGAAGGGGCTCTGAGCTCTCCCTGGAGCCTTCTCCTCTCCAAGTGAGCACCCCCAGCTCTCCCAGCCTGGCTCTGAAGGGAAGCATCACACCTTGAGCTCCACACTAAAATAATCACAGAATCACAGAATTGTGGAATCTCCTGAGCTGGAAGAGACCTACAAGGATCACCTAGCCCAGCTCCTGGCCCTGCATAGACACCCCCAAATCCCACCCTGTGCATCCCTGGAGTGCTGTCCAACCCCTCCCCCCCCCCCCGGAGCTCTGGCAGCCTTGGGGGATGTCCCCCATTCCCTGGGGAGCCTGGGCAGTGCCAGCACCCTCTGGGCGAAGAACCTTTCCCTGATCTCCAAAATAACCTCCCCCCCAACACAACTCCAGGCCATTCCCTCAGGTTGCGTCACTGAACACCAGAGGGAACTGCTCAGTGTCTGCCCCTTCTCTTCTCCAGTGTGGCATGAAGAGAAAAAGGCAGGAGCTGTACACAAACCTGTCTCCGAGCTGGGAAGTGCCCGGGATTGCTCAGGAATGCTTTTGAGCTCTACCTGGTGTGGATGCACATCATGGCTCTGCATTCAGGGCCTGTCTCTGGGCCACCTAATGGGCTCCACTGGGAGCCTGGCCCACGGTCCACAAATCAGCAAGCCTGAAAACCCATCAGTGCTCCAGGCACCAGTGGCATTTTAAAGACGTTTATCATGAGTGGAATTAACAGGATCCATCCCTCTGGAACCTGTTAGCTATTTTATTCAGACCCCCACTGACAAAAAAACATAAATACTGTGCATTTATTTTGTTTGGAAAAAAATTCTCTTTAGGGCATTGGTGCTGTTCAAGGCTGTGGGGTTCCAGGGGACAACAGGAAACATTTCATTGACTCTCTCTCTGGTGGAGGAGAAGATGTATGGGTCACTTGGTAGGGTGTAAATGAATAATTCCAAGCATGGATAACTTCTTCCCAGGCTGTCCCTGCCCTGGGAAGCAACATCAGGTCTGTAGGAAGATCCCATTGATTTGGGGCTGGATACTGTGCCAGGGAAGCACAAGGGGAGCACTGGGATATACAAGAGAGTGTTTTGGTCACCTGGCTGGGATATTTCTCATTCTCCTCTCTTTGGTGGATGGGTTTGCTCAGGATATGATATCCTTGGTGTCCAAACAGCAGGAAATGCTGGCAGGGCTCAGGAGCACTCCTGATTTATACCTGTGTGTGAGCCCAGCTCACCCCGGCCCAGCCACGGCTATTATTAGCTGACAGATTTTAAAGAAAAACCCTATAAATCTCCCCTTGTGCCATAAGTACATTCCTGCCTTGGGAGACCACAGAGAAGCTCATTATCCCACATCCTGAGAGAAAGGCATGTGTCATCCACAGTGACACTCCGAGCATCCTCAGGTTACCTCTCCGGCCAGGCCTGGGGAGCTTTTGTTGCAGTTAAAGGGAGCTGGATGCTCGCTCAGGGCAGAGGAAGGGAAGATGTGCTGTTTTGGCAAGGCAGGAGCCCAGGAAATAGGATTCTGCCTGGCCACAGCTGGGAAATGCAAACAATAATTAGAGAGAAAAAGGTGGGGGGAGGGGGGTTGGATTTGAGGGCTGCTGTGAGCTGGTGTCAGGTGGGACTTTGGTCTGAAGGACAGTTTGTTCCCAGGGCTTTCCTGCAGTGAAAAAAATAAGGCAAAAGAAAAAGAAAAGGAGAGGTTTTTGTCTGAATATGGGTCTGGTGCAGTGTCTGATGATGCTTCATGGACCTGGAAACTTCATTCACCGCTCTGGATTTTTCTCATGGATGGGAACAGCTGGATGAAAAGGACTCCCTCAGCTCAGTAATTCCAAACCACCAGATCTGACGTGGGCTTTCCAATTCAAACTGATCCCAAACCTCCACAAAGTTTTCCAGTGTGTTTTTTTGGTACTAAAGGCTTTCAGACCTTCTTCTCCAGGTGCCAGGCACAGCTGGGCTCTCCATTAAGATGCACCCTGGAGCAGCAATTGCTGGAGTCCAAACCAGTTCTCCAGATTGAGAACTTGCCAGGTGTGGGATAAGCTGTAAGAGTCTCTTGTTGTAAGAGCACCCCGCTTACACAGGCTCTGATCTGAAAGGAGTAGGAGCAGAATTAAATTCCTTTGGTTGAAATCTGTCCATTATTCTCGGGCAGGAGAAGAATAAAACCCAGTCTGGAAGCAATAAAGTTCTCATTGTGGAGAGCCCTGAAGTGTCGTGCGCTGGGTGTTGGGAGAAATCACACGAGGCAGCTTTGAAACCACAGCAGCTCTGGTACCTGGGGCTTACAAGAGGACTTTTTTCCCCAAGGAAAGACACAACCCTGGAAAAAAGTGTGGGGGCTGGAGAGCAGGGAGGGAGCATTGAATTGGATGCACATTGCCTGAAGCCCTCCCAATGCAGAGCCAGTCCTGCTTGGCTCAGGGAAGTCACTTCAGGACACATTTTTAATATAGTTGGAAGCCTAAAGGTTCAGCCAGGTGCCTTGTGGGATTTGCAATAGCATCTAAGAGCTGCAATTCCTTGAAATCCTGCAAAATGCGTGAGGAATGAGCTGAAGCTGAGGGAGAAGAGCAGAGTGGAAGTGGAGCAGGGTCTTGTATGGTTTTCACAGGGGAGAAACAAAGCAGCTGTGCTCCAAAATACCCTGGAGTTTCTGTCTTTTCACACCACAAAGATTGAAAAGAGGGATTTCTGTCTGAAAAGAGGGGTTTCTTCCTGAAAAGTATGGAGAAGCTCCAGGGCTGGAGCCCCTCTGCTCTGGAGCCAGGATGGGAGAGCTGGGGGTGCTCAACTGGAGAAGGGAAGGCTCCAAGGAGAGCTCAGAGCCCCTTCCAGGGTCTAAAGGAGCTCCAGGAGAGCTGGAGAGGGACTGGGGACAAGGGCTGGAGGGACAGGACACAGGGAATGGCTTCCACTGCCAGAGGACAGGGCTGGATGGGATATTGGGCAGGAATTCCTCCCTGTGGGGGGGTGGAATGGGATGATCTCTAAGGTCCCTTCCAACCCAAACCACTCTGGGATTCCATGATTCTACTCTGTTCTCATTTTCCCATCCTCGCCCAGCTGCCCATCAGCCCCTCTCCCATCCCTGCTGCCAAGGGTGGACTCTCCCTTCGCCAGAGCTGTTGAATCCCTTTATTAAGATGCCTCTGGAATCGATACCCTTTCTTCTCCCTCCCCAGCCACTGCCCTGACCGTGGTGTCAGCAGCAGACTCTATCAGGGGTGATGGGATGTTTTCTTCCAGAGCAGTGATAGAAATGTCAGCTGGAGCCAGCCGGCCCTGGCACACAGCAGGAGCATAAGACTCTGTTGATTCCCACTCCAAGAGCTACCTATTGGAAGTTGTCAACCAGGCAGTTTTTAATCCATCTAATTTCTGCCACGGTGATTTCCTGCCCTCCCAGTTTCTTAATCAAGATGACACGCAGGACCCAGCCTTGCTGGAGCTGGAGTACGTTGTGCTGACAACGTCACCTTTATCAGCCCGAATTTATAACCTCATCAAAAAAAGATATCAACTTAGCTGGGCAAGATTTATTTTCCATAAATCCTTGTTGATTGTCATCTTTTATGTTATTCCCTTTAATTCCTTATTAAACAAGTCCCGTAGCCGACATCCCATTATTTCACCCAAAATCAATGTCAGGCTGACAGGGCTGTAATTACACAGGTCATCTTGTTTATCCTTCCCACATATTGGCACAACACTCGTTTTCTTTCGGCTTTCTGGATCTCTCCCAGTGCTCAAGGGTTTATTGGAGATCAGTATCACAGGCAGACCTGTGTCTGACTGGGTGGCACAGACAGGGGTGGGATGATTCTGCATCCCATATGGAGATCTCATGAATAATCAAAGTTCTGCGATGTTTCAAGTCTCTCCTGATGAGATTTAAGCCTTTTTTTCACAAGTGGAGAAAAGTGTTCACACCTAGCTTGGACTGGTGTAGTGGAAGGTGTCCCTACCCACAGCTGGAGAGCAGAACAAAATGAGATTTAAAGTCCCTTCCAATCAAAAGTGTTCTATTATTCTATGAAAATGGGCAGAAAACAACTAACCCCAAAACTCATGCTCAGCACAACCCCCCCAAGCACATTGGGCTCTGAAATCTCAAGGGTTTGATATAAATTATGCATTTTTGGATGCGTGTAGGGATCACTCTCTATAGTTTTTATTTTCTCATGAATCCTGGTTTTCTGGCCCAGGAATATTAAGTTTGTGCCTGGATGAGCAATTGCTACTTACACTGATGGGACTCTTACGTTTCAATCTCTATTTCTCACTTGGGTTATAGACACTTCCCAGCATTGGCTGCCTTTGAACCTATAAATTAAAACTTCCACATTCCCTCTCCTCGCTCCCAGTTCAGCAGAGGACAGAATATCCATCCGGGCATGTTTTTCCTTGCCTCTGCCTCGAGTGAGAGCCGTGCTATCAGCCTGGTTCCTCACGCTGTTTGGACAGGAGCATCAAAGGCAAGGGAAGGCATTTTTCATCAAAGCTGCCGCGTTTCTCGGCCAATTTTAAGTGGAAGGGGCTCAGCTGGGGCATCTTTTTCCAGCCCCACTCCTTTGCCCTGGGGAATTTCAAAGGAGCCTCCAGCTCTGATCTCACATCGAGCATCCCCTGCCCTTTGGAGCAGCTCTTTCTGCCGTGCTCAGAACAGGATGGAGCTCAGCCCGTGGGGAGTGGAGTGATGGGGGAAAAGGGGAGGTAGGAAAGGCTTAGAAAAAACTTCCTGGCAACAAGGATTGGATCTGAGCTGCTGCTGCACACATGGGACTTCAGAATAATTAGGAAGGAGGATTGAATTTCTCTATTTTTTGTCATTAGGATGTTTTTCCCTCAGGGCAGCATTACACCTGCCTCATGCTGGGAGGTTTCTTTTTTTGTGGGTGCTGATATTGGGATTTACCCCTCTTTTCTCCTCCTTCGTCACACCATTCCTGCAGGACATAGGAATGATTTTTCCTTGAGGTGGGAGGGAAACTCAGGCAAAGAGAGCAAGCCAAGATGGGTGCAGCAGGGAGGGAACAGGTTTTGGCTGTGTTGCAACCTGGAGTGCTACCCATGGCTGAGCAGCTTGGGGGACAGGGTTCCTTCTCTTCCCAAATGTGCTAGAAATCACTGCTCCAAGGGTGACAAAGTTCCCATCTCCTGAGTTCTTGGGAATCTACTGAATTTGAGCCACTTTTTAGCCAGCGTCAAAGTCTTTGTAGCTAAACCAGCTGAAATCCTGGCCTGGTTCCTCACCCATCCCTGGCATGGGGAAGCCACAGTTGAGGCTGGCCAGGTATAAAAAGGCTCCCTGGTGTCACCAGCCTTGCAAGGTCTGTCTTTTCCCACTCCCTCTGCCAGGTTTGAGGAGTCTCGTGGCTGTGAGCCTCACGCCGGGTGCTGTCTCTGTGGCTCCAGGCCTCCCCCAGGATATGACAAGCCAGAATACATTGCTGAAGGAGTTCAAAATTATCTATTGCCAACATCCACTTAATCCATCGTCGGGAGAAGCAGAAAGCTCTCCAGGCCTGCAGGAGCTCGGAACAAGCCGCCGTTTCTTATGCTGAGCCTGTGTTCCCACTTGTCAGTTTGATTTCTCAATGCTTTGCAATCTCTGGTACTCTCGGGCAGGAGATGGCGTCACGTCCATCACCCCTTATCGCTCAGGCCCCGTGTCTCCCTTTCTTCTTTCTCAGCCTCTTTGCAATCTTGAACCACTGAAGAAAAAAAAAGGAAAGAAAAGAAAAAAGAAAAAAAAAAAGAAAAAGGAAAAGAGGCAGAAGCAGAAGCGGCTTTTCAGTTCCTTATCTGCTGTAGCCTGGATTACATCCAGGCCTCTTGCTATGATCCTTCAAGTTCCTGCTAAACATGCCCTGCATCTCCTGATAACATTAAATCTGCATCTCGGGTGGGTTTATCAGTACTTCTGGGTACAGGAGGGGTGGGGGTGTGGGGAAGGAGCAGCATTGGCACAGTTGTGGTGTGCAAGGAGAGGGCAGAGCAGCATGGACACTTCCTCCTCTGGTTTGCTCCCAGATGAGTCTGGTCTGGGTGAGCACAAAGCAGAACTAGCCCAGCACACCTGTGGGATGTGTTGAGATTCCCAGAAGGTGATGAATTTGCAGGGTCAGGGAGGTCCTCAGGCTGTGCAAGGCTGAGGCAGTGCAGGTCACAGTTTCTTGGGATAAAGAGTTTCATTTTGTATTCCATTACTCAGGATGAGTTTAAGAATCCAGTGTCCCATTGTAGTACTGCAGCCACTGGGGAGTAAAAATTGTTGGTGCAAAGAAATCATCCTCCAAATTCATGCAGGAAGTTAATGAAGAGAAAGAGAGTCTTATTTTGGACTCATTACAGTCAGCAGTGATGTCCAATTAAGAGAAATCCACAGCGTATCCCCAGCAGTGATTTAAAAATAGCAGCTGTAGGCACCGAGTCATCCCGGCCTCCAAAGGAAGAGAAGTGGGGTTTTAATTCTTTTCCTGAACTCTCTGCTTCATGAGGGCAAGGCAGGAATAAAAATCCACGAGTTCTGACCAAGAGCATCCCCAGGCTGGCTTGGCAAACCCTGATGTGCTGGTCACTGCTCTGATGGTCATTGGTGGTTTTAGCTATTGGAGCTGTTGGCCATTGGGTTTGTTGGCCTTGGGGACTGCTGACTGTTGGTCTCTTGGGTTGTTGGCCATTGGGTCTCCTGGCCATTGGGTCTCTTGGTCATCAGGGCTGTTGGCCATTGAGTCTCTTGGCCATTGGAGCTATTTGCCATTTTGGCTGATAGCCATTGGGGCTCTTGGCCACCACGTCTGTTGACCATCAGGGCACCTGGTCATCATGTCAACAGACCATCAGGGCCAATAGGCCATCAGGGCTGCTGGCAAATGGGTCTGTTTGCCATCAGAGCTGTTGGCCATTGGCTCTTTTGGCCATTGGCTCTTTTGGCCACTGGCTCTGTTGGCCCTGGGGCTGTTGGCCCTGGGGCTGTTGGCACAGACCCAGCCCTTTCTCTACAAGACCAGTGGAACTGCAGCTAAAACCCCTCAGGGTTCAGAGCCTGGTATGAACCTGCTTGGAAGAAAGGTGGAGTTTCCTCTTTTTTATTTCCCGGAATCCCCATGGAGGTGTGGGGGAATGAAGGTGCCCGGACCTGGACACGGATGATTTCCATGGCACATCCGAACCGAGCATTCCCAAGACTTATGGCTTGTTTTGGTCCTAACCCCAGCACAGCTGATGTTATTGATACAGGCAGTAATTACATTTTCATGCGGGCATTTTTTCTGTCTCTACACCATGTTTATTACAGACTTTCAATTATCCATTTTTTTCTCCTCTCTTGTTATCCCTCCCTCTTCTTCTTTGCCGATTTTTTCTGGCCTCCTTGTCTTATTTTCCATCTGCTCTTTTCTTCACCTCTAATTCCTGTGTTTCCAGACTGTCTCTCTGACCTGAACAAGGACCCTGAAGACCAGACCTTGTCCCCATCCCTGGACTATTTTAGGATATCTCCTCTGTGTTCAATTTTCTCGCCACCCTTTGCCCCAGCTGATTTTTCCGCACCGCCAAGCTCCTTCCACAGAGCTCCCCGGTGCCTTTTCTGTTACAGAATGAGAAATAAAAATGTGGTGCCTTTGTTGCTGCTCATCTATCTGCCGTGCCCAGGTGAATAATGCAGGGAAACATGTATGTATTTATACAGCAAATGGGAAAATACATTTCTTAAGATGAATGAGGTTGTTTTCAGCCTTGATGCACCCAATAAAATAACCCGGTATCAAGAGGGAGGTTTATTTTGAAGTCTGGACGTGTCATAATATCAGCTCCCAAGCAGGACTTCAAATTATATAAATCAGAGAGAGGAGGAGAGGGGAAAGGCCGGGAGAGCAGCGAGCGCAGAGGGAACGTGGCCATAAAAAGCTGGAAGCAAGTGTGGGATGCACAAACACAAGGATGTGACAATGGGACGTGCTGGATGGAGACTTGAGGTGAGCTTTGACACCAGCTTTTGTGTGTCCTCTTTATTTTGGTTCATGTATTTTCCTTTCTGTGCCTAATTTGAGAAGAAACCCCCCAGGAAAAATTGTGGAGGTTGGGGAAACCATGGTGTTGAGCTGCCTGGTGAGAGAACACCCACCATGAGCTTGTCCCCAAGCCTCTGGGCACAACAATCACTCCCTAAAAATCACAGAATCACCAAGTTGGAAGAGACCTCCAGGATCAACAAGCCCAACCCCTGCCCTAACACCTCAACTAGACCATGGCACCGAGTGCCACGTCTAGTTAAACACATCCAGGGATGGTGACTCCACCACCTCCCCAGGCAAAGCATTCCAGTGCTTAACTACTCTTTCTGGGAAAAACTTCTTCCTGATATCCAGCCTGTATTTCCCTTGGTACAGTTTGAGCCTGTGTCCTCTGGTTCTGTCTGGAGAGAGAGACCAAGCCCACCTGAGCCCAGCCACCTTACAGGGAGTTGTAGAGAGTGATGAGGTCACCCCTGAGTGTCCTTTTCTCCAGGCTGAACACCCCCAGCTCCTTCAGCAATTCCTCACAGGGTTTGTGTCCCCAGCTCCTCTCCAGCCTCGCTGCCTCCTCTGGATTCGCTCCAGCATCTCCACGTCCTTCCCAAACTGAGGGGCCAGAACTGAACACAGCACTCGAGGTGAGGCCTCAGTGCTGAGTACAGGAGAAGAATGACCTCCCTGCTCCTGCTGCCCCCTTCTAGATCAGCTTCAAATCCACCTTCAAAATCCCATGAATTTCTGTAATTCCACTGAAAACCACACCAAGAGCCTCATGCTGGCCACAATCTGCTGCCAAATGAGTCAAGATGTTGCAAAAGGTTTGTGAGCAAGCAGCAAGTTGTTGTTTTTGTGGGAAAAGAGCATTTTCTCTGTGGAAACCATGGATTTTTAATACTTCCTCTCCCCCTAATAAAAGAGAGCTGCCAAGCTTCCTTGTGTTGGTGTACAGATTTCTGCTTTCCCGGTGGAAATTTGGGGGTGTGTCTGGCATGCCACATGCTCTTCCCAGCTGAAAACTTCTTTGCTGTGCCAAAGCAAAGTGGGGGAGATGTGGAAAAAAAAAAAAAAAAAAGCCAACCCAGTCTGTAACAAGCCGTAGGCTTTATGTCACAGCTTTGCCTGGCACGGAGGGAAAAAAAATTCCCATGCTGTCTTCCTGCAGCCTGGAGAGAGCTTCCCCTTCTCCAAGTGCAAGGCAGAAGTGTAAAGCATGTTGTGATCTCGATTTAGGATCACTGCTGTTATTTATCCGTGAGGTGTCATCCAGACAAGGAGCAGGAAAGGAGCCTGAAGGGAAAAAAAGCTGGTCTTCAGAAGCCATGAGGCTGAAGAGCTTCACCCCAGCTCCTCTTCACAGTCCTGGTGTCTCTGTGGGGGAATTTAGAGGCTTTAGGGGATGTTTAGCAACTATTTGGTTTTGTTTTTTTTTTTTTTTTTTTTTTTTTAGGGGGCAGGGGGGTTGTGGAGAGGAAGCTGTAGAATGCAGTATTTCTGTTTAAAGCCTTCAACAAAGGCTTTAAACAAGGGTTGGAGCCATCTCCCAACCTGGGATTTAAATCCGTGTGGATGTGACATTTAGGGATGTGGTTTAGTGGTGGCTGGGGGAATGGTTGGCTTGATCTTAAGCGTCTTTTCCAACCTAGATAATCACTGACATTTATAATGTATAATATACAACATACATAACATATACCATATATAATATATATTACATGATATATGATATAAAGCATATAGATAATAAGATTCTATGGTCTTATGGTTGAAGCCTACTCTAGAGGAGGGAGCTGTAGCCTCAGAACACCTTTCCCAGTTTTTTTCCCATTATTTTTGAAGAATTTCTGATGTTTTGGGAACACATCTCCCTGTGCAAAAGCACCTGTTCCCTGTATTGTTTTTTCCCCCAAATGTTCCTTTGGGGGAGGTGCTGCTAAAGCTTCTCAGGAGGAGCCTTCTGAAGCCCACACCTGGGAACATGGCTGCAGAAATCCCTCAGGGGAAGCAGCCAAGTCAGGGTCACCCCCGCAATTTGCCCATTCCCCTCCAGTTTTGGTTTTGTGGGCTGTGTTTGCTGCTCACAGCAGATCCGTCTTGCAGGGGATGTCTCACTCACTGGGAAGGCTTCATTCCCAATAATTTTCAGACATTGCTGCCTTCGTGATTTATCCCCTTTCGGTTTAGATCTCATTTTTCCCAATTTTACCTTTGTCTCCAGGAAAGCTCGTCTATTTTAGTGCCATTTCCTCTCTCTCTCTCTGGCTCACACGCTCCCTGTAGCCCAAACTTGTCTTCTTTTCATATTTATTTCAGTATTTGTCTTCTCCTCCCTGTGCCAGCTGCACTCTCAGGATTTATCTCCTCTCTTTCCATGATCTGTCTCGGAGTCCAGTGACTTTGTTTTTCTTTCTTCAGCCGTTTCCTTGGGCAAGGTTTAACCGTGGTGTTTGCTGAGGGCTGTGGAAAGGGAGAGGCTGTGAAGGGGTTGGGAATCTTGCCCCTGTTTGATCAGCCCCTTGCTGATCTCCAGGGAGCAGCTGTTGGTCGGGCACAATATTTTCCAGTGTTTAATCCATATATCCATGGCTATATTGGTGCCACAGAGATGTTATATCCCAAAAAAGGAGAATTTTGGATTACTGTGAAACCTCTTGAGCATCGTGTGCTTCTCACTCTGCTGGCTCCTGGTGCAGCACAGGCTTCTCAGCCTCTGCAAAGGTTGGTGAAGAAACATCCCCTTGCCTCAGTTTCCACTTCTGTAGGGAAAAATAAAGGTGTTCATGCTCACATTTCACAGGGATCCAAAATCTTTTCCCACTTGATTTAAGAGGATTTAATTTAACAGTTGAAAAACAAGGACTTTTTCTAGGGAAAAGAACAAATTGATTTTTCTTGAGGCAAACTTAATAGAAAATTATTTTTATTTTTTTGCAAAGTATTTCTCTTTTTTTTCACTGGGATAGTGTAAAGTTAAAAAAAAATCAAATAAGTTGTTTCAAGCTCCTGCTGAAAACTGGATTTTCCTCTTCCCTGTGTGGCCCTGGGGGATTTTCAGTGGAACTTCCAGCTGTGGGTTGGGATCCAAAGTTTCAATCAGTGTCACCAAAGGAAGATGAAATCAGGGAAAATTGGAATGGGAAAAGCTCCCTGGGCTCACCTGATTCCTGATTTTGGGTTAATTTATTAACTGGGGAATTTGGGAAGCAGCATCCATAGGACTCCTGTCGCTTCCCACACTCTGTTGTCCAAGCAGTCACACCGAGTCCATCCCTTCCCCTGGTCACTGCCTGGGCACTGGGACACGAGGTGTGGTGCTGTCATGGTTTGAAGACAGGTGTGTCCTGAGGAAGGCAGGAGACTCCCTTGGAATGAAGAATGCAAACCCCCTCTCTCCAAATTATTATAATTTTGAAATTAAGGGGCTCTCAGGCAAAGATATGGGGGTAGGAAAAAGAGTTCTTTATTAGGGGAACTAAAATAAAAATCATGCAATATTAAAAAAAACCCAAACAAACACAGTGACAGAAATGCAGCTTGATCCCCTGTGGGTCAGGGGTTGGTGGCAGTGCCATCCCATGGTGCCTGCAGTCCCGCTGCAGTGGCAGATGTGGCTCTGTTGGAGCAGTGATCCTGGAGAAAGGGGGAGTTTTTCTCTGAAGGTCCAGTGGGGAGAGATCGGCCTGGTTTTCCTCTGAGAATCCAGTGGAAAAGGCTGCTTGGTGTTCCAACTTCCAGATTGAATCCAGGTAGGAATGTTTGGTGTCCCAAATTCCAGATTGTATCCAGGTAGGAATGTTTGGTGTCCCAAATTCCAGATTGTATCCAGGTAGGAATGTTTGGCTCCTCCCCCTGGCTGCAGCGTCTCCCAATGGGCTGATGGAATTCTCTCAGTGACACTCACTGGCCCATTAACAGAAGAGAACTCCCTGGACAAGGATGGGTGGTGGAAGAGATAAAGAAAACTGCCCCAGGATTTTAACAGCCGGCCCATTGGCAGAGGGTTACCACACCCCCCACCCCAGTTTCAACAGATGGTGATTGAATACACACTTTCTTGCACTGCAACCCAAGACAGGTGTAAGTCCCAAAAAAGTGCCTTTTCCTCCTCCCTGACAAGCACTGGAAGGGCTGGGAATGAGAACAAAATCCTCCCTGCACTTCCCATGCAGACATGTCTCATGCCCTGGGGAGGACAGTGCTTCATCCCCTGGTGGAAATACCTAGGGTTAGGGTTTCCCAGGTGGTGCAACGGGAATGCAACTCCCAGCCTCCCCCTCTAGGTACATCTGGATGGACTTCCCATCCCCTCAGCACAAAACGCATCCTCCTCCTGCCTGCTGGATTTTCCAAATGTTCCTAAATATCCCTTGCAGATGGTGAGTGTGCTTCACTGGGATGAACCTGGTCTGGGGCAGAGGCAATGGGGGCACATGAATTAAAGCATTTCTTCCCAGCCTGGAATTGCAAACCCCCACACCTGGGAAGACCCTGACGCTTCCCTTACAGTCCTTCCCAACAATTCCTGCTCCCTGTTAATGTCTCCCAACCCCTGAGGGGCTTTTTTCAAGGCTTCCCTTTTATTTTGGTCCTTAAGCTTTGTGCCTTCATTAGTTTAAAACTCAGCTTCTCCCTATTTCTGTAGATATTGAGATCGGGCATGACAAACTGTATCCATTTTCCCATATTTTCATCTTCAGGAAAGAAGGAAATCTGTTCCTGAAATACCCATGTTTTTATCTGTTGGCTTGGGATATCCAGCCTCTTTCCAGCCTGGCTGGAGCAGATGTTTCTCCTTCCATTGAGCTGCTGACTAAACAGAACCCCCAGCAAAGCCTTTGGTTTGGATTCACCCCAGGAACATCTTCCAGGGATGGGATGATTTAAACTTTTAAATGAAAATTAACAACTCAGAGCCTTCCATCGCTTCCCTCTGGCCTAACAACCTCGTGGCACATCCATTTTTGGGGGAAGAAAGGGATGGAAATAACAAGGTATCAGATGCCTGCTTTATCAAAAATTTGGAAGCAGCTGATGTGCAGGTGTTGCGCTCCCAATTTATTGCTACAACAAAGCCACGGGAGCCATGAAATGGAAATCTGGGGAAAGAGAAAGGGATAATTATGGACATGCTGCTGTCTGTGCTGTGGGGGTGTCTCCCCTTCCTGAATACCAGAGGGAAGGAGAAGGAGGAGGTAGGGAGAGCTTCAATTTTACAGAGAGCAGGAGTAGGTCTAGAAGGGAAAATATGGGGAAAAAAGTGGATTTTTCCATGCCTTTAGAATTTACTGAGCGTCATGAGAAAACAGGAAGAGGCTTCTTCCAAGGGCTGGAGATTGGAGATTTAATAGGTGCCTTTCCAGGCTCCAAGGACAATTTTTGCCTCATCCATGACAGTTTTTTGCTGGATTTTGAGGGGTTTGAAGGGGCAGGGGTGATGTTCTGTCCCTCGAGCACATTTCCACAGTGGAGCAGTGGAGCCGTTGGCGCCAGCACCGTCTGCCTGAGGAGCAGCTGAGGAGTCAGGGACTATTATTCCATCTGTCCTTTCTCTGAGCCACTTTTTTCCAAGCAGCAATTCAGTTCCAGCTCCTGAGAGCAGCTTTCATCACATCAGTCACTCGTGCACCCAGCAGGGCTTGCACAGAGGGGCTTCTTCAGCAGGGGAGATGCAGAGACCTCATGGGATCTCTGAACCACGGTGCCAGTTTTGGTTCATCGAGCCCAGTCTGTGATTTTTGGGAATTACTCAACAAAAGAGTTCAGCCCCTTGTAAAGCCTGAAGCACCTCCAAGCATCCTCCCTCAGCATCCTTTACTTCCCTTCCCCTGTGGCAGAGCAAGATTCCTCTTCCACACCTTCCCTCTGGCTCACAAGTGTGGGTGAGGAGAACACCTCATCCCTCTTCCCCGGTGTCTCCTCTGGGAGCAGACCCAGCTCCGAGGTGGGATTTCTTGGGCAGGGAGCATATGCCCGCCTTCCCACCTCATCTGATCCACGAGATGTTTGTGTGGATCTAATTGTCGCCTATGTTTGTGGTGAATCTGTAATGAGGGGCCGGAGCAGATGGCAAAGGCTGGCTGCCAGTTACGCTTCCACAGCACTGCATTGCTCTCAGGAGCACACAACGGCATTGGGTGATGGGATTGGAGCAGGAAAGGACCCTACAGGTCAGGATTTTGGGTTGGGAAACCAGTATCTCCCTTGTGCAAAAGCCCCTCACCCACGCTATCAATCACATTAAAAACAACCTCAAATCTGACACTTAAAGCTGAGGGCTTCCCCATCTGACTCCGATGTAGAACCTGATTTTCAACCCAAAGCCAGGGTGCAAAGCCCAAATCCTATCCCACATCCAAATCATCCCACCAAAGCAGCATGTGGGACGTTCAGGCTAGGGGGAAAGTGGGGAAAATCCTCTCCCAAAGGACATGGCTGCACTCTCAGAGCCTCCCCGGGCTAAATTTGAATTTCCCAGCTACCTGAACCTTCTGTGAGCCTCATGCTGGCTCCATGCTATAAATATGGCTGAGAAGACACTTCTATTATAAGTCACCAATTTCTGGAAGCAGAATTGGGCAAATTAGAGAAGAAAAAAATGCAATAAAATAAAAGGAGAGCGGAGAAGGAGGAGGAGAGACCTCAGAGGTTTGCAAAGATTTAGTTATCTGTGCTTAGGAGATCTTCCCGGGTATGGCTCAGAGAAAACACCGACCTGAGGAGGAGCATGGAGAACAACAGCAAAGGCAGCAGCAGAGCACAAAGTGAATGGAGCCGCCACGTTTGGAAGTTAATTAGCACTGGGCAGATCATTAGCTACAGCAGCCCTTTTAATTAGAGCTGCAGGGCTCCGTTTCACTCTGGATTGGCACCGTAAGGTTGTCCCCGTGCTGGCACCGAGGCTTCGTCGGGCTGAGATTCCTCCTGGGCAGCTGCTGCTGACCCGTTGTTTCTGCCACTGAAAGGTTTGTTAGCATCCTCATCCCTGCTTCCCCGAGTGGTTGGGGAGGCAGAGGCCTCTCCCTTGGTCTTGGAAATAAATCCAGCTCCAGAGGCCAAACTCAGAGCATCAAACTGCTTTTGTAATTAAGCTTGAGGTGGCTTTGCTTTGCTTTGACCTCATTTAGGCTCCGTTTGGGCTTTCCCAGAAGTGAAACGGCCCCTTAATTGCTCAAACAAAGACAAGCATAATTAATAGCTATTTTATCAAATTGCTTCTTTGAAATGCTATGAAAAAAAATAACCCTCAAACCAAGTAAGGAGCCTTCCTCCATCTCTCCAGAGCCACTGCTTCTGTTTTCAGCCCATGTGCCCTCTGCATTCCTGGGGCTCCAACACAATTCTCTTCAACCTCTCCCCTGGAAAAGGCAAGGGGAAGGGTTTTAAACTGTAAGAGGAGAGATTTAGACTGGATAGTGGGAAGGAATTGTTCCCTGTGAGGGTGGGCAAGCCCTGGCACAGAGCCCAGAGCAGCTGTGGGTGCCCCTGGATCCCTGGAAGTGCCCAAGGCCAGGCTGGATGGGGCTTGGAGCAACCTGGGATAGTGGAAGTTGCTGCCCGCGGCAGGAGATGAGCTTTAAGTTCCCTTTCAACCCAAACCTTTCCATCATTCTGTGATTCTCTCTCCTTAAAGTCTGCTCTCTCTTACCCAGCAATTACTTTTCTTTGCCCTTGGGTGGTTGCTCAGGACCAGCTTTGCCATCCTCGAAGGGGGAAGAAATGGAAAAGGATGAGGCTGTTCTTGGCTCATGATGGAAGTACAGTGGCAAATTTATTTTATTAAGATTTGATAAGAGAAGGGTTTTTCTCCTCCTTTCTGCCTCACCTTGAAAGCAGCATCTGCCTCTGTCACGTGTGACCTTGGAAGTGATTATTGGGCTGGGCAAAACCCCTCCCATTTCCTTGCAATGTCATCCATTACTCAGCTCAACACTCCCGACAGCAGCAGATGAACACATGAGGAAAGGAAAAAAGGAGAAGCCTCAAAGAGAGTACAAATTAAAGCGACTGAGATCAGATAACGAGGAAATACAGTTAAATTGTTTCCTTCCTTTCTTCCTGTGGGCTGGCCCTGGGGAAAATCCATCTCATTTACCATTCTGGGCCACTGGATGTGATTTTTCTGCAGGTTTGGGGGGAGTGAGAATGGAGCTGGAGATGCTGAAACTTTTTCCCCTCCTCTTTTCTCTTTCCCCAGCTGTTCCTTGACCTCTGCAGTTATCTCCAGCCTTATCAGCAGCACAAGATGGCTTTTTTCACATCAGTAAGCACCATCCAAAATACAACAGTCAGAAAGAATAAGAGAAAAACAAATCAATGCCCACAAACAATGGGCCAAAAAATGCATAAAGACGAGTTTTGATGAGGATGATTTATAAAAAAAGCCCTAAACCATAAAATCTTTGAATCTTTCCAGCATTAATTACTTAGCTTTCCCCTGGGGAGAATATATAAGCTGAAGATGGTTTGTTTTGGCCTCTTGGGTTTGTTTTCTTTTTTTTTTTTTTTAACTTCTTCTCTTGTTTTAAATGAGCTTTCAGTTTAATAAATGAGATTTTTTTTCTTTCCTTGGGGTGCTGAGCCTGAGTTGAGACCACCTTAGGGTGCAGGACACCCCTGGGTGCTTGGGCACAGATCCTGCCTCCAGGAGCAGCAAACCTTCCTGCCCATCCATCCATGGGGATGTAATGAACATTCCACTTTGGCACAGGGATTGTTTGGCCAAGACTTTACCCAGTACTCCGTGAGGTCTGACGTGACCTGGATCAGACCTTTTCACCCATTTTGCCTCCTTTTTGAGGATGGGAAGAGATGGAGACAGGCCGGGGATGGGCCCACACATGGAGTTTGGTCTGGGATCAGCACCCTGGGCAGTTTGCTTGAAACAATAATTAAAAGTCACGTTAAAACATTATTCCCTTATTTCTTCAGGCCAGAGTGGAGGGACAGTTTGGGTACAAGCATCTCGTGCCCATCGCTGAGGTAAAATGGAGGAGTTTGGCACTCTGGGAGGATGCTCAGGTATCCCTGGATGTATTTGGCACATCCGAGCCGGGATCACTGCGGCCTCTCCCAGCACAGCCCCGTCCTCCAGCTGCCTCTCCTCCGTCTCCGTTTGAAGCTGCAGCAGGTCTGGAGTTCAGCAGAACCCCCCGCTAGATGTATTATTCATTTCTGTGCTTTAATGATGTGATAAAGTTGCTGGAAATAGGGAAAGGCTCATTAAACTGCCATTTGAATATAGAGCACAACTACGTTTGAAGGGAGAGGGAACCAGTCCTGCACCTTCTCCCCTCCCTTCCCTGCAGCCTGGAAAGAGCCCCCCCGAGCAGTGTTATTGGGATTTCTGCTGCTGAGGGCTTGGCAGGAGGGGATGGGGTGGTGGGACACCCTGGAGCACCCTCAGGAGCTGCCAGGGCTGGGGTCTGCTGTGTGGGGGCTTTCCCTCCTCCTTGCTTGAAAAGTGCCGAAATCAAAGGAGTGAAGTGCTGGAATTTGCTTCGGCTTTTCAGCCAGAGGCAACAGCATCTATAAAAGATGATCTGGGTCCTCTCGGTCCTTTGCATTTCCAAGAAAACGCCTCGAAGGCTTGGTTGCCCCCTCTCCCTGGCAGAGCCGAGCAGAGGTGCGCTGTGGCTGCTGCAGGACAAGGGAGTGTCCAGCCCAACATGTCCCAAAGCCACTGAGGGCTGTCACAGCCCAGCCACACCCGGCCCGAGGCAGCAGAGGTGAGCCATTAACTCCAGCGGGTTTGTTTAGGGTTTGTCCAACCTCATGAATGGAAAACTTCCCTTTGCTGCCAGCCATCCCCCAGTTCTTTATATTTTTCCTCCCCTCCCTGTTCTCCCTCCCCGTGCAGGGATCTTCTCAGCTGTCCTGATCAGAGGTTGGCTTTGATCTTCCCCAGAGAAGGCGGCTCGGTGGAGATGCTCAGCAGCCCTTGGAAAATAATTGCACCTCTCTGCAGCTGAGGAGAGAGAGATGAGTGTGCCATGGCCACCTGCCCGTGGGATCCACAGAGCTGGGATACTGGGATGAGATCCTGAACAGGGATCCTGAACAGGGATCCAGAACAGGGAATCTGAACAGGGAATCTGAACAGGGAATCTGAGCAGGGATCCTGAACAGAGAATCTGAGCAGGGATCCTGAACAG
>CM031877.1:6987570-7001913 GCA_018697195.1 Certhia americana
GATGGGATGGGATGGGATGGGATGGGATGGGATGGGATGGGATGGGACGGGATGGGACGGGATGGGACGGGATGGGACAAAATAGGAAGGGATGGGATTGGATGGAATGGGATGAGATGGATTGGGAAGAGATGAAATGAGATGAGACAGGATGGGACTTTGATAGGACAGGATGGGATGGATAACTGCCCTGAGGAATGCTGGAGAGAGACAAGAGGGATTTTCTCACCTTGAGTCCTGCAATCCTCTTTGAGCGAGCTCTACAGGGATGTTGTGCAGAAGTAGCCTCATTGTTCTCCACAACTTTCTCCCACCCTTCACAAGGATTTTCCCCCTCCTCAGAACTAAGTCCCCCTCAGTCTGGGGAATCCCACCACAGTCTCTGGCACCCTGAAGGATGGAAACTGGGGCCAAACCTGCTGCAGGCTCCAACACCGAGGTTGGAGGACGAGCAATGTGAATCTGCAGTTTCTTCTTCTGTAAAGGTCAGGCAGCAGCAGGTGACATCCACAGGGGATCTCCACACCTGGCAGGAGGGTGTCCTGCACTTTTTAAATAGATATTTATGTTCTAAAGCCAATGTGGAGCAGGAGTTGGGATCAGGAGGAGGCTGTCAGGGAGTTTAAAGCAGGGAGGGACCTGGATCCATGTGCAGGCTCTCATCTATATTTATGTGTGGCCATTCCCTCTGATCTCCCTGAGATAGGACAAATTGATCCCTGTGGTTTAGGGAATGCCAAACCCAAATTGCAGACACAAATTTAAGTCTTTTCAATCTCCCATCCCTGTCCCTCAGCTCAGGAAGGTGCAGGAAGTCTCGCTGACTCCATAAAGTTCCAGGAGCTGATGTGCCCAGCTCTGAGCAGCCTCATCTGTCTCGATGGCAGCAATGAGCCTGCAGGACTTTGGATTTATTCCCATTTTTTTGACAGGCATTGAGACTTTGTGCCTCAAACAAGAGGCAATCCTGCCTCAGCACAATGGGGAGCACGATGCTCTGGTGTCCTGGGACAGGCTGCTCCAAAGATGAACAGAGTCAGAGTCAATCCTTCACAAATTTACCCAGCTGGGCATTAGCCTTGCATTAAAACCTCCCATTCCTGGCTTAATGCAGCTTAATGACTTGTTTCCCCTCCTAATTGCTGCTTGGCTACCAGCAGCTCCTTCCATCAGATTATTCCACAGGATGCCTGGGTGTTTTCCTGCCGGGCTACAATTAATTCACAAACCACTGGAGTGCAGGAACAGTTTAAGTGGTCTCCCCACATCGCATTACCTTGCACTTCTCTTTGCTGAATAACAGCTCCCAGCCCATCTCCCAGGGATCCTGCCTTCCCAGGCTGGTTTCTCTCCAGCCCCTTTCCACTTCAATAATGTAAATATTTAGATCAGGGAAGAAAATGCTGTTGTCACAAAGCTTCTTTTTTTTTCTTGCATGGAAGGTGTTGAGCAACCACCATTTCCCTGCTTCTTCCAGGTTATTGTGAAAAATGCAAGTATTGATAGGCGTGTCCCAAAGTCTGATGACCGGTCATATAGGATTCTATAGGTTGTGATTCCAAAGAGGATTCAGCCTTGTAAAGGAAGTTTGAGGCCTAAAATGGGGAGTTTTGGGCACTGCTTTTCTCAGAGCAACTGAAGCACATTCAATCACAGAAGGTTTGGGTGGGAAGGAACCTCAAAGATCACCAACCCCTCCCCTGGGCAGGGACACCTCTCATAAACCAGGCTTCCATGCAGCCTGGGACACTGCCAGGGATCCAGGGGTAGCCCCAGCTTCTCTGGGCCTGCCCACCCTCACAGGGAACAATTCCTTCCCAATATCCCATCTATCCCTGCCCTGTGGCAGTGGGAAGCCATTCCCCCTTGTCCTGTCCCTCCATCCCTTGTCACAAGTCCTTTTTCAGCTCCCAGTGAGTCTTCCTTAATAACTGAAGTCCCACAAACCCCAACCCCTCTTGTGCTTGCTGCAAGTTTTCCAGGCTGCTCAAATCAAGGGTTTCTTTAGAAATAATTGTTGCTAAAATTGCGGTGTTGCTGCTGTCTTTGATTTGCTGCTCTGTGTGACACTCTGATGTCTCTGCATCTCTGAGAACTCCCTGTGGAATTAAATACAGCCCTGTGGCCCTCAGTCACCCTTCAGAGAATATCTGGAGCTGGAAGGGACCCACAAGGATCATCATGGCCAATGATCCACAATGGCAACAAGTGATGTATCCATGCTCAGCGAACCTGGAGAGGCGGAATGTGGGTCCACACCTGGCATTTGGGGGATGCAGAGAATCCTCTCATGCTCAGCAGAGAATCATGGAGCCTCAGAATGGTTTGGGTTGGAAGGGGCGTTGAAGCTCATCCAGTTCCACCCCTGCCATGGAGGGACACCTTCCACTACCCTAGAGTGTTCCAAGCCCCGTTCAACCTTGGCCTTGGACATTCCAGGGGTGGGAACCCTGTGCCAGGGCCTCCTCACCCTCCAAGTAACATCTCCTGGGTAATGGTGATAACCAAGACATGGGGTGGAAGATCAAACAAACCCAAGGTCTGGAGCTTCAATAGAGTCCCCAGGTCGTGGCCAACATGGGGCGAAGTTGGGAGCACATCAGTGCTGTGCCAAAGTTATTTTGGCCCTACAGAAGCAGAAAGGAGCAAAGCACCAGGGAAAAGCCGCAGCCTGTTTGGATCTTCACCCTGCTGAGCTCTCTCCATCCCGATCCCAAAGGCATCCAGTGATCAGCGCTGGTTTAGGCCCCCTCCCTATGCTCCTAAACGCTTTCAGTTCTGATTTGCCAGCGGGGCAGGAGTGGGACCTGACTCACTCGCAGTCCCTGGGAGTGCAGAGCCGAGCACAAAGGCAGCAGCCCCGGGAGCGTCTGCCAGAGCGTCTGCAAGCTCTGACTAATCAAAGCTACATTGATTACACGAGTTTTGCAAAGGTTTCTTTGCAGGGATGATGCAGGAAGGCTTTCAAAGGGGGCAGGCTGTCAGGCACTGGATGGGGGATGTGATATTGAGGCCAGAGATCCTGCAATATTTTCCTAGATTAGAGATTAACGCGCTTCTAATTAATTTTGATGCTGTGTAATACGATAAAGTTGTGTCTTTTTTGTGATGCTGGGCTAGCTCGTAATCCAATCTTTAATTATTATCTCTTGCTTTTAAAATAAAGAAAAAGGCTATTACGTTATAATGCCGGCCAGGCAGCAGCCGTCGGGAAGCCGAGGGCTTTATACATTGATGGAGGCTGTAAATTTAAAAAAGTCTTTCTTTCCATTTAATGAGCTGGATTGTCTGAAGGATATAACTGGTGAGAGGTTTGAAACTATAAAACCTTCCAGAGGCTGAGCACAGCCTCCCGACCTGGATATCTGGGGAGTAGGACAGGGATGGGCAGAGGTGCTGGCTGTGCCCTCGCTGAGCTCTGCCAGTAAAGGCAGGGCTGAGAAAGAGCCATGGAAAATAAGGGCTGGAAAAAAAAAAAAAAAAAAGTGCTTTAAAGTGCTCCATCTGCTTAATTTATTAAAAAGGAGACAGAGAGGTGACTTGATTGCCATGTCTAAGTAGCTTCACAGGGAGAAAATACTAGATACTAAAGGGCTCTTTAAACCCTCAGAGAAAGGCAGAATGGGAACAAATAGTTTAAAGGCAGCCACTGAGCAAAGTTAAGTGAGAAACTGCAATTTTTTCCAAAATATTGAGGCTGTGAAAGCATCAGGGGAGAAGGGTTCTCCGAGGTTCTTGACATCTGTGGAACAAGAAGGGATTTCTCTCAAGGGGACATGTGCCAGCATCCAGCTTCCTGAGAGCTGCAGGGTGTAGATCCCCCTGGGGTTTGGGGTGCAGGAGCTCATCTTTGAAAAATCAGCCTGAGGAACCTGAAAGCATTGCTCAGCCTCTTCCCAAAATGATGCAAGCAGAGCTTTTTCCATGCCGACAATCTGCACGATCGAGAGATATTTGTCTTCATTTACCACCAAAGGCATCAGCAATCCTTCCACTTTGTTTTCTCCCTGCGAACAAACAAACAAACCAACCAACACAAAGCCTGTGCTCCTCAGGAAACTTTTTAGCAGTCATGAGGTGTCCAAGGGCTGCCTCAGATGCTGCCTGAGCCGTCTCCTGCTCCCTTTCAATGCTCGGTCTTCTGGGTATGCATTTGTTTGCTTTTGTTTTTCTCTCAAATAAAGTTGTAGCTTTGTTCTTGCCTTTCCAAATGCCCTTAGTATTCCCGGGGAAAAGCCTGGAAATAAAGCTGCCAGCTCCCGCCAGCCTGACGGGAGCGGACACTGATCAGACACGCGATTCCCCAGCAGTTTTATTTACCAACACCAGGTCCTTATCTCCAGCTCTGCCCAGCTCCAGAGAAGCTCCCCTTGGCCGTGCTGTTCCCCCTCCCAGTCAGAGCTGTGATTTGTGTAACCAGCTCTGCCCTAATCTCTCGCCTTGATCAGAGCTTCATCCCACTTAGCTCCCACCCGGCTGAATTTTTGACTTGATAAATTGGATGGGGATTTTGGCCGGATCTCAGGGCCTTCCAGGCTGCTCGTTGCTTGGCTGAACTTTGTCAAACACAAACCGATGCGTGACTGTCAAGGGAGGTTTGGATCTGACGAGTCAGAGGGAGCTGGAAAGGCATAACACAGTTCCAGTCCCAGGTTTTGTGCCAAGGTGTGGGATGGGGAGGCAGCAGGCCTCCTTAAACAGGAAAAGGAGACTTCTTTGACCTTCGGTTCTACGCTCACCTTTCTGCTGGAGCTGTTTTGGCCGCCAGGTCTGATGGAGCGCGGGGCTGGTCCGATAGCGCTGCTCGGCTGTGCCGCTGGTGCTGAGTTATGGATGCGCTGCTAATGGCACAGCCTCGCCTCCCGGGAAAAGGGCTCCAGCTAAATTCCAATCTTTATCTCGCCCATGGAGCCTGCACATACTTATGTGCATCTGTTATATCTAAATATTTATTTGTGGCACACCAGCAGAGGTCCTTTACCTCTCTGTTTACTCTGCTTTGAAGTATTGATCCATAATTACCCGTGAGTACCTTGCCTGTAAACATTTCCCTGCAGATGTACTTATAAATACCACTTACCTAAACACCCCCCTGCATTTTCACCTGTAAATATCCCTTGCCAGGAAAGGGCCATGGCAAACTTCTTAAATCAGCAGGAGGAGGAGACTCTCCAGAACATTTTGTGCAGGTGGAGCAGAGCCTGGCTGGGCTCAGGGTGCTGGGGGAAGTCTGAGACCATTTTGTGGTTTCCATCTGTCCCCTCAAGAGGCAAAAGCTGCTGTTCCTTTCTTTTTTCTGTGGCTGACCTTAAACTTCACTCCTGTCATCTGGGAGGTCATCAGGAGTAATTAGGAAGTCCAGCTATATTCCAGAATTACTGATAATGGTATTAATATAGAGCAGCTTTCAGCCTTCAAAACATCAGGGGCTTTGGGGACCAGATGTTTGTGAGTGTCTGTTAAAGTCATCTGCTCCAAACAGAGCACAAGCATCAGGAAGCTGTGCGTGCTGGAGAGCTCCAGATGTTCCAGATGTTGGAACAGCTGTTGGCAGAATTTTTCCTATGGTATCACAAAGGTCACAATTTTTACCAGTGAGTATCCTCCTCAGATATGGGGATAATAAAAAGAATAATGCCTCAAAACCAGGTTCCTGATGGGACAAAGCATCTTGGATGTATTATGGATAGAAATTTCTGTCTGAGAGCACCAGATAAAGCCCCAAAGGATGCCAGACACTGCATCATCCTTAATGGTGGAGACCTGGAGGGTGCACAGAAGCCATAACTCCAGGTCTCACCTGAAGAGGTGCAGCCCCATGAGCACAGTTACTACTAAAAACATTATTTTCCATCACCAGATGAAAATCTGAGAGTCTTTTCCCAAGTGCCAAATGCTTGGAGGGAGATGTGAAACACTGGATGAGCTGGATGACCTTGAGGAAAGGCACTCGAGGGTGCTGAGTGAGACCAGCCACAGCTCATCTGTCACCTCCTTGCTCCAGCATCTGATGTACTTTAGAAGTAAAATTTGGATTTTGCCCTTTGGAATGATATCTGGCTCTGGAAGCTAAAAATATTTGGAGAGGGGGAATATTGTCTTCATCCCTGTTGGCTTCATTCCTGATGTTTTCAGCTCTGCTCAAGTCCAGGGGAAATTTGCTTTAAGAGCAGCTCTGAGGGCACAAAGGAACCTTCACCAGGGTCCTGATGCCCACCCTCAGGAGGGAGTCCAGCCTCTCCTGCAGGGAATTTGGGCAAAAACCCTGCACGGAGTCAGTCTGGAGGCCCAGAGGTGTAATCCCCATGCTGACATGGGACTGCCCAGCTGTGATTCCTGTTCTCTGTGACCCCACATCCAATTAATTATGGAAAACCAAATTTAACTGTAACCAAACCTTCTGCTTGGAAAGAGCTTGTGGATGTATCTGATGGAAGGAGCTCTTCTCCAGAAAAATGAGGTGCAGCCCTCCTGCAATGCTGGGACTGAACCAGACACTCTCACACTTTCACCTCAGCCCTTGGATCGCTCCATGCATTGATGCTCCGCTTTCTGAACTGAAAAAAAAAAAAAAAAAAGGAGAAAAAAAAAGGAAAAGTGTGGGTTTCCATGGAGACAAGAGTTCTGTTCTAAAATCTGAGGGCAGGCAAGCTCTGGATCTGGTGTTTTGATGCAGATGCTTGGGTTTAACTTTAGGGGAAGAGGTTGGCTCAGTCTGGAGCTGTTTGAAGGGGCTGTTTTTTTGTGTAAGGGGTGTTTTGTAGGGTTTGGGAGGATTCCACTGAAAAGGGGAAAGAAAACCCTCTTCAGTCCTTCACAGAGGAAAAGAATCCACAAACAATGGGAATGTGGATTTGTCTGGGGGACATTCAGCCCCCCAAGGTGTCTGTAATGGAAAATCCAACCTCTACCTGATGCTGCAGGGAGAAGATGTGTCCTCTCCTGGTCCTGAAGCACTGGAGAAAACATGGATGGCTTGGCACGGGTGGGAGCTCCAGGATGGAGGCAGTGGGGAAGGAAAAGGACCTTGGGCTGCAGTGTGCTTTGCTTCCCACACATCTGCTCTCCAGGCAGGAATTTCACAGGCTCTGTAATGATCTGTTGGGTTCTTCACTCCGGCTCATAAGCTCTTGGTACTTTGGGCCTTAATTGATTGGCTTTTCATGGGCTTGATTGCAGCAGCTCCGAGGGAGGAATCAGAGCAGCAGAAGGTGACAGGAAGCGTTAGCACTTTGTTTGGAGAGCCTGGCTAATGATTTGTGTTAGGGCAAAAAATGGGAATTAATTCTCAGGGAAGAAATCCTGCTTTGAGGGAAGCGAGACACCAAATGTGCTAAGGACCTGTCAAAGCAGGTGCTGAGGAGCTGCTGCCCCAGGCCTGACCCCTGAAGGGATTCTGAGCAGAGTGGTTTGGAGACACAGGCCCAAACTGAGGGCTGGGATGCCATCCCTGGAAACTCCTTCCAAAACATGTCCATGGGGTTTTCCTGTGGCTTCCCAAGGTTCAGGAAGAGCAGGCAGGTTGCCACTGAATATCAGTGAGGGAGTGAAATGCCAGCAAAGCCATGGCATTAATGAATTAGTGAATGAATGAATTTTTTTTTAAAGATAGTCTTACATTGAATAGGGAGACAGTGAAGAGAGAAGGTGGAGGGTATTTGGAACAGAGCTGGTGGAGAAAGCCCTTCCTTTTTCAACCTAAATTATTCCATAATTCTGTTCTATGAGTCATAGAACAGAATAATGGAAGAATTTAGTTTGAAAAAGCCCTCAAAAATCACCAAGTCCTATGATTCCCCAGCACTGCCAAGACCACCACTAACCCATGTCCCCAAATGTCTTGTCCACATGTCTTTTAAATCCCTCCAGAGATGGTCACTGCACCACTGTTCTGGGCAGTTTCAATCCTTTCCAAGAAGAAATTTTCCTTAATATCCAATCTAAACCTCTCCTGGTGCAACTTGAGGCTCTTTTGTCCCATCCTTTGTTCCCTGGGAGCAGAGTCCAACCTACCCCTGCTTTCCCCTCCTGTCAGGAGACCCAGAAGAAGAGATGGATATCAGAGCATGGATGAGGGCAGGAAGAGGGATGAATGCTGTCCCTCTGTGGACATCTCCAGTGTGCAACAATCCCCTGGGAGAACCTGGCTGAGAAATGGGCAGCCCCTGAGACGCTGAGTCCCTGGGAGAGTCCAAGGCCAGGCTGGATGGGATTTAGAGCCATCTGGGATAGGGGAAGGTGTCCCTGCCATGGCAGGGGGTGGGACTGGGTGAGCATTGAAGTCCCTTCCAACGCAAACCAGTCTGAGATCCTGAGATTCTCTGGGGCTGTCCCTTTTACTTCACTTATTTGTAGCTTCTTGCTGGAAATCTGGGAGTCCTCAAAGCCATCTCTGATGCAGAACAGGCTCCTGCAAAAAGGCAGCTTTGAACCCCCACTTTTATTCAGTGATCCTGCCCATCCATAGGGAAAGGTTCTCCCAGGAGGATTTACTCCTGGATTTACTCCTGGATTTACCCCTGGCACCAATCCTGAGAGCGGACCGGAGAAGGGCAGCTCTCCTGAACTCTCCCTACAGTGGGAATACGAATGTTTTGTTTCAATAACATTTAACAGCAATTGCCTGGGTGACCTCTGCCCTGCTGTGTTTAAATATTAATATTCTTCTAGTCTGGGCTCCTGCACTGCTTTTCCTCCTCTGGTTTCTAAATGAAGCTGCCTGGCCTTGGCCTTTCTTTGGAGCACGGGGATGGAGTAAGGATGAGGCAGCGCTGGATCCAACCACCCCAACCAAAGCTCCGAGCTTTGCTCTGAGCTTTACAGGAAAGAAAAAAGAGCTGGGCTATGAAGTTGCTGAACTCGGGGGAATTTAATAACACTCAGCCACTAGCAAAGCGATTAAATGCTGGCTCCTAATTCCGTAAGTGCCTCGCTGATGGTTTCCCCGGCTGCCGGCAGCGCAATGGGACTAATCTGTGAAGGGCCGCACGTTATCACATCCGCCCGGCAGGAGCTGGGATGCGGCTGGAATGAGCTGCTGGCATTTTTGCAGCGGTGATGGAGGGGATGAGGGACGAGGGCGGCAGGTTGGTGGCTGGTTTGCTGTGGGGTTTGAGGGCCTGGTTGGCATTGGGGTATCCGATGGAGGGAGAGGGGGTGTGGGGCTGGGTGTAGGATGCTCCCAGGGAAGGAGGAGGAAGGCAGAGGGAGGGCTGAGTCTGTCTGAAGCAGGGCTGTGTTCCTGCTCCTTTTCTGCTGGATGGTTTCAGCTTTCAGCTTTTGATTCAAAATAAACTCCATTTTGTCTTAAATTTCACCTCTAAGATGTACAGGTCAGAGATTTCACTTCAATCATACTTTTTGCTCCAGACAGTGCCATGTTCCTGTTACATCAACCTCTTTTCTAATTTTTTTTTTTTTTTTTTTTTTTTTATTTTAAAGTCTGAATGTGCCGGATTTGGGAATGCCTCAGGGGTTTCCTTGCTCCTTTCAATCCCTGGGCTCAGACAGCCCCGAAACTGAGCCGAGGATGCTCCCCAGCCGGCACAGCGTCCTTCGCTCCCTCTGTGCCGGCGCTGCTCCCCCGCCGCTCCCTCTCCGTGCCTCCACAGCAGATGATTTGCCCGACCTTTAGATGGGAGATGTTCAGAAGCCAGCCAGGCTGATCGGGAATTTAATGCTGATTGAGGCGGTAATGTGGCTGTTCCCGACGCGCCCCGGCGGGCTGGGGGCATTTCCCAGAGCTCCCAAATAGACTCCACTGCCACGTCCCTGTTCAGTCCAAAGGGATCATTTATTTCACTTTTGAGGATCAAAGTGTGTGAATGCCTGTGTCTCACTACTGCAGAGGCTGAAAACCTGAGCTGTTTCGGCAGCTGTGCTTTGGCTGAGGGGCTCCAGCCCAGAGAAGCCTGAATCCAAGGGACGGGAAAAGCATCCCTGGGTTGCTCTGGGTGCCATATCTCATATTTGGGTACCATATCCATATTTGGGTAGCATATCCCATATTCTTCCAGCTTACAACATCCCTGTTTCTCTGCTTTAAAGAGGCTAGCCACATCTAACGATGAGGTGAGAGCAAGATGTGCAATTCCATGGGGGAAAACAGGGAGTGCAAGGAAATTTCCTCATGGAAAGTCATGGCTGGGTCATTAGGAGGGAGTTAATCCTTTTAAATTGGCTTGAGGCACTTTGGAAAAGAAATCCTGTGCTGAAAAGGTTTGAGTGTGTTTGGTATTAAAGGGTTTGGGCTCAACGGCCTTTGGTATAAAAGTCTTGCTTGTCCCAGCCCTGCCTTGCAGGAGGAGGTGGCCATTCCCTGGAGATCTGCTCCTTTTCCAACTCTTTGGCAACAGCCGTGTTGTTCTAGCTCCAAAAAATAACAAAGTTGGGGAAGGAAAAGGACAACAAAATATATCCCACTGTAAACAAACATGTCAATTAGTGTAATCAGCTCTAATGAGGAAAGGGAAGCCAAATTCCATTCTTTGAGTGGCTGTTTGGGCTGGCTCATCTCAGGCAAGCCTGGCTCCTTCACCCCACGTGTGTTGGGGGCAGTTGGGGTGTGATGGCCACACCATCCCTGCTGGGTTTGGGATCAGTGTTGTGCCACTTTTCCTCCAGCCCCCGTTTTTTGGGAAGTGGATGGAGGGTGCATCCCTGACTCACAGCACTCAGTCACAAACAAAAGGCAATGATTAATAATTTGCTGTTATTGTGCTGCTCCTCCATCATCCCGAGCCAGCCCTGCCAGTTGGGCCTTGGGACCAGCAGAAGGAATTGCTTTGCCTTCCTTTCGCCCAATAAATAATAATAATAATAATTGACATAATGGTAATAATAAAATCCATCCATCTCCCCCACCGCCCTCCCCAGCGTGCCGAGGGGAGCCCAACTTCTGGTGTCGCTTATTTAGCGGGTGGATTGGGGTTGGTTGACTTTAACATGAGCTGTCACCAAACAAATCTCCCTGCGGCACAGTGGGTATTAAAACCATCTTTCATGGATTCAAATCTTCCAAGAGGGGCCATCAGAGAAACGAGGACCAGGACTGGAAGCTCGGTGTTATTTTTTTTCTCCATCCTGTGAGATATTAAGGACTAAGCATCTTAATTTGGTCCCCAAACCCCACCCAGGGATGTCAGGGCTGTGCCAAGTCTAGGATTAGAGGGGTTGCATGCTCCCCAGCAAAAAATTCCATTAAAATTAACAGCTGTCATTTGCTGTTAATTTTAACCTCCCAGATTTAATGATTTTCCCTTTATTAGTGGTGCTGGGTCAGTTATTGTAGGCTGGGCATCTGGGATAAGGGGAGAAAGGGGAAAAGAGGGATACCCTGGCAAAATGGTGTGAAACACAGTAAAGCCTTCCAGCAGGGCTTGGAGGAGGTCCTGGCTGTGTGGATGCCATTGGGAGGAAGGAAAAGTGGGATCAATGAGAAACACAAGGTGCTGTGCAAAAGGCTGGAATATGCTGGCTCTTTCTCATCCACAGCCTGATCCTGGCTGCATCCCTGCACACTTTGGAGCCCCCAAATCACATGAGGAGGTCTGTGGGTGGCAAGAACTGGTCTGTGTAACACAGCTGGGGGCTGAAGGGAGCTCCACAATGCAAATGCTGCATCCCAAACCTCCTCCCATCCAAGAGTCCCTTCCAGTGGTTGTTGTGATAGGATTTACAGTACCCACCAGAGGCACTGCCATCCTAAAGGGTATCCTGAGGCCTCCTGAGATGAGTCTAGGCCCTGGAAATCAGGTGCCCTGTGAACATTGAGCTTGAAAACAAAACAAAAGGAATGTCCCTGCTCATTGCAGCAGGAGTGTCCATGTCAGTGGACATGTCCATGTCCATGATCTTTGGAGGTCCCTTCCAAACTAGCCCAACCCAATCCAATATCCATTCCATTCCATTCCATTCCATTCCATTCCATTCCATTCCATTCCATTCCATTCCATTCCATTCCATTCCACTCCATTCCATTCCATTCCATTTCTTTCCATTTCTTCTTTTAAAATAAAGAATCACTCTTGGAATTCTGGCCCTCCTTACACCTCGGCTGCAAATTTTCCTTTTTTTTTTCTTAATTTTGAATTTTTTATTTCCCTCCCTTTTCCTTCCCCCTGGAGAAATGGTTTGAGGGACAGCTGCTGGATCTGCTGCTGCTCCTGCACACAGCCAAAGAGTTCCCACACAGTTCCTTTGATGGCCCAGCAACACAGAGAGAATCAATCCAACATGGAGCAGCAGTGCTGGCTTCCCAGATGGCTCCATGCTCCCCAGCGGAGCCTGGGTGATGTTTCTCTACAGATCCATCTGCCTGGGGAAGCAACGGCCAGGGGCACGTGCAGAGAATTTGTATTATGGAAAATGAATATATGGATTATACACCAGGTGCCTGCATGGTCCCCATGGGGGCATGAGGGTGATGGGTGCTTGGAGGAGGAGGGTCCGAGCTCTGGAGATCCCGTGCAGCCCATGAGGGACACACATGTCAGGTCATTTGGGATCTTGGGAGGACTTTGCTGTGAGCTGGGCTTAATCAAAGCCTGGCAAACTGTTTTCCTGAGGGTTGGTGGGACAAGCAGCAGCAAAAAGGGCCAGAACGGAATCATTTCAAAGAGAGTGGGCAAAACGTAATCATATCCAGGGAGGACTAATCCCGGATTATCATCAGGGGTTGGAAGGGATAAACCATATCTAAGCACACAGCTTTCATCCCACGGGGCTGTCAGAGCAATCACAGCCGCTCTGGGGCGCAGGGACCAGAGTCAGAGAGGGAGGGGAGACCCCTCTGCCAAGGGCATGGGGGGAGCTGGGTGGCAGCTGGAGACCCTCACTGGGGAGACACCTCCGTGTGGGTCCTGGGCTGGGCCATCCCTATGTCCTTTGTGCCTCCTGGGTGTTCCTGTGGCAGGCAGATCCATCCCTCTCTCATGGCCGGCACCGTGACCGCTGCCGGGAGGATGTGGCTGCTCTCCTCCTTATCTTTTTGGCTTCTCTCCTCAAGTACAAATTGACCTCTCAGAATTTTCTCCTTTAATGCCCTTGTTCTCAAATGTTAATAACTGGTCAGTGACAGGCTGATTAAGCCTTCCTTCCTCCCTTATTTAGATTGGTGTCACTGCAGCAGCTCGAACGGGGCTGTAAAGAACATTAACACCCGCTCGGCACTGACAGGGCGAACTATTCCCTGGGAATTGATAAGGGCTTTTTCTGGAAATGAATTTGGCGCTGGAAAAACAAACGGATGCCTTGAGCTCCATCCATCTCCCTTCCTTTAATAACTTTCATTTGTTCGGCACTATCTCCAGCACCAATTAATGTAACGAATGCCTTTTGTCCCAGCAGAGGCTTTTGCAGGAGCTTCCAGTGGGACAGATCCACTTCCCTCCTCTTCCCTCCCCTTCAGTTCTTGGCTTGGGATGAGGTTTTCTCCCCATGAACAGGGGCTGAGTGGCCCAAAATAACATCCTTTTCTCATGGCATCATGTCTGGATCCATATCTATATCCATATACATCTATACCTTGATCTAGTATCTGTATCTTTCTTTATCTTATCTTAATCTTATCTTTATCTATTCTTGTATCTGTATCATCTGTGTTTGTATCTTCATCTGCATCTGTAGCTATTTTCATGCCAGTCATATCCACATCCATATAATTTGTATCCATATCCATATAATTTACATCCATATCCATCCAACCTTTATGTATATCCATAGAATCTGCACCTGTAGCTATACCGATATCTGTCTATATATCCATATCCATGAAATCTATGTATATATTCATATCCTCAGCATGCACACCCATGTCCTGTCCATGTCCACGCCTGTGACCATTTAAATTTTGTCAATATCAATATTTATTTTCTTATCATCTATATCCATATGGACTTTATTCCTATCTGTATCTGCATCTGTTGCTGCACCCATTATTCCCATCCCTATCAGTATGCCTAATAACCATATCCATATAACCTATATCCATATAATCTGTATCTATATCCATGTAATCCATATCTCTAGCTATACCTGAACCCCTATCTGTCAATATATCCATATCTGTATCATCCATATCACCAAAATCTATGTCTATATCTATGTCCTCAGCACATGTATCCATATCCATATCCATATCCATCATGTCCATATCCTTATTCATCTCCATCTCCATCTCCATCTCCATTTCCATCTCCATTTCCTTCTCCATCTCCATCTCCATCTCCATCTCCATCTCCGTCTCCGTCTCTGTCTCCGTCTCCGTCTCCATCTCCATCTCCATGTCATTGTCCATGTCCATATCCATATCCATATCCATATCCATATCCATATCCATATCCA
>CM031877.1:7012838-7039112 GCA_018697195.1 Certhia americana
ATGGGGAGATGGAAACAGGGATGGGGAGATGGAAACAGGGATGGGGAGATGGAAATAGGGATGGAGAGATGGAAACAGGGATGGGGAGATGGAAACAGGAATGGGGAGATGGAAATAGGGATGGAGAGATGCATACAGGAATGGGGAGGTGCAAATGGCAATGGTGAAATGGAAACAGGAATGCTGAGGTGCAAGCTCCAGGAATGAGATGAAAACCTGAAGAGAGATACAAACAGCAGAGATGAGATGACAGGATCACCAGGGAGAAGATGGACATTCCAGGAGGGACATGCCAGCACCTGGCAGGAGATGTAAAGCTGGAAGTCCCAGGGGTGAGGTGGAAGTGTCAGGAGCGAGATGGGAGCACCAGGAGCTTTCCACCTCCTCCTTGGATCTGGATTACAGTTCGAGCCTGCTGCCCTTTGGAAGGTTGTCCAGAAATCCATGCTGGATCCCAGCTCCAGAGGTGTGAGGGGATGCTTTCCCCATCCCACCAGCCCCTCCCTGAGCTCACAGAGAGGCTTTGGGGCACAGCCGGATCACGCGGCTGAGACCGAGGGAAGTCTGGGCTCCGGGCAATCCTGGGAAGAGGCACAGAGATAAAAGCACCTCCTGCTTTCCTTCACAATTCACTGAAATCTGTGCACACTGAGTGCTTTGATATGGGAACAGCAATATCAAACACATCCTGGATCGGCTGGAATATGGCCAGGGGAAAAAAAGGAAAAAATAAAAAAAGAGAAAGTAGAGGTGAAAATCCCTGTGAAGGTAAAGCAAAGAGCAGCTGAGATTAATAAATTAAAAATACAGAAGTCACCTTTGTCCTTCAGCATCCTGGCTTGGACTGAGGGATGAGACAAATTCCCTGTGTTTGTGCTCAGGAGGGTTAAAAGCTGCTGATTTACAGAGCCAAAGTGCAGCTCTGCATCCCTGTAACGGCTCCCAAGGATCCAGCCAGGATGCAGAGCACTGCCGGCTCTCTGGAGTCCTTCCCAAAGGTGAAACATCCACACTTGGAGGGCAGGAGATTCCGAGGGAAGTGAATTCCACTGCATCCCTGGCTTTGGGTGGTTCATAAAGAGAGGGAAGGGAGCGGCAGCGGATCAAGGGCCGCGCATGGCCTGACGATGCTAAAGAGATTATTGAAGCCTCAGGAATTCGGTTAAGGCTGGAATTGGCCAAATCAATCACTGCAAACCAGTTCTTCGATGATCTCTGCTCTCTTTTATTTGGTTTAGGAATCACTCACAACAGCACCGGGATTTTTACAAACTCTTATGCAAAACCTTGGTGTTAAGTGCAGGATTTCTCTCTTGTAATGAGCCATTAAAAGTTCCTTTTCCAACCCAAACAAGACATTTTGGTTTTCTTTTTTGCACAGGGGAACCTTTCCTGGTTCTTTAACAAAGGCATAAACTGATATATTTTTATTGATTTTCTTGTTCCTGAAAAACAGATTTTCGATAAAAACCTCTTTTACTTGTAAGCCATAAAAAAAAAAAAGAAAGAGAAAGCGGCCAAAATGCTGCAGGGGAAAATGTTATGAAATATCAAGGAAAACAACTTTCTATCATGTTCCTGATACTTTCCAAAATGTTTCTCTTCTGCGAAGAAGCAGGAAAGGCAGTTTGGGATCAAACCTATCCTATCTATTTTTTTATTCAGGGTTTTATTTCGATTTCGGAGTTCAGCTAGGTCCTATCTCTCCTGTTCCATCCTCCGAGTGTTGAACCCTTCTGTTTCCAGCTGGAATGGGCTCTATCCTAGGTTTTCTCCCTAGGACATCAAGGAAACACATCCCACCAGGAGCATCCCAGGCTGGTAGGAACCATGTGGCATCTACAGCTACTAACTCTGGAGAAAAAGCATTTATTGCACATTTTTTTTTGCTATGATTTTGGAACAGCCTTGGCTTTGCCTTCTTTCAGGCAGGATGAAGATGCAACATTCCCAAAAGCTCTGCTTTTTCCTCCCTAGGCTGTGTTGGTTGTTTGCAAACCTCGCTGTGCTCCCATCCTTTTGCTTTTTACCCTTTGAAAATTTCAATTTTAATAAAGCATCTCATTTTTGGGGGAGGAAAACAAACAGAGGGAAAAGTGGCTGGTGACACTGGAATGCTCATCCTTTTCAAGCTGCTGCCACCAGCTGCATCCCAGCCTCTCCTGAGCTGGGCCACAGACCCTGCAGGGCTAATTTAGGAGGGCTTTTATTTCTCTGCAATGGCAAATGGGAAAAATTTGTCCTAATCCAACTTTTTCTCACATTAAGGCACGATGTTGGATGTTTCCATGTGGAATGGATGAATTTTCTGGTGTCTCCATGATGGAGGCTGCTAGGCTGGGCTGCTCCTCACTTTGAGGGCTGTAAGGAGTAAAGGGAAAAGAAAAAAACCCAAATACCTGTGTAGCCCTGAGCTGCCATGGCCAGGAGTGGTCTCTTCCATCCAGAAAATTCAGCCAGCTTTTATTTTTCTTAAATAGAATATATTTTTCATATTCAAAGTGTCCTTTCAGATGGAGGAGGGCCAGAGTCTGCAGTTGAGGACCAACCCCACAGGTCAGGCTCACCCAGAGGGTGAATTTCCTCCTGACTCCCTGTTTCCATCTCTGCTTTGGGAAAATATTTCTGTATTTTCATTAAGGCTGGCCTGGAAGCTGGGCTGAAGCACTCACTAGCAGAAGGAAATGGACAACAGGAAAAGCAGGATGGATTTCCCACCCCTCGGGTGAAAATAAGCACATGGAGGCAGATGCAAAAAATGAAAATGAAATGCAGGTATGTTCCTAAACACAGTAAAAATACCCCTTGGATCCTGCAGAGTGAAGCTTTGGGTTTTTTTTCATCAAACCAAGGCCCGTTCTCTCACAGAGGAGGAAGAGACAGGCTCAGGGAAGGCGTCATTCAGGCAAACGGCCCCGCCGGCTCCTCCTCGGGCTCTGAATAATCCAGAGCCTGCAAAGGAAACCTTCAGCAGGCGGTCACCCTCCAGCGAGCCCGGGATGGGGTCGCTGGGGCTGCACGGAGCTCTCTGAATTGAAGCAGTGGAGTGTGAAATAGGAATTACTGACAGCTCTTAAGTATATCAAGAGAACAGCCCTATTCCTTAATACAGAGCTGCTAATAGACATCTAAAGACCTATAAAGCAGACAATTCCTCTATATCATCCTAGTTAAATCAATGTACTTATATTACTCTCATCATTTTCCCTTTAACGTTTATTACATTTTGCCACTGTAATTTATTTTTTCATATCCATCAGCCGATTAAAGACTTTATTCTGAAGATACACACACAGCCTTGTGACCTACTTGAGGCTGACCGAGGCTGTTAAATAAGAGCAATTTGGTGGAGGAGGTTGGAGGGGTTTTGCCCTCCCTCTCTCCCTGTTTTTTTTCGCCCTTGCACCGGGAGCACGGGAGATGGGAACGTGGCACTGTCCCGATACCAGCACGGATGTGTGTCCTTGGGAAGCCTTGAGCAGTTTTTCCTCTGTTTTAAACAGTCCTTGTCGTGCCTGGAGACCTGGAATACCCCGAGCTCGTGGCTTTGCCTTCCCAAGCCGGGTGAGAAGGGCCAGGAGGCCGCTGGAGCTCCCAGAGTTGTTCCCCAGTTGATCCATCCTCTCTCCATCAGCCCCACTTTGGCGACAGAAGGAAGGAGCAGTTCTGGAGTGCCATCTATTGATGCTGTGCCTCACAGGTGTAGGAGAGCACCCGGAGCTGCCCAGGGTCCCCCCTGCTCCCTCCCATCGCATTCAGCCCAGTCCAGATTCCCTCTGCTCTGGCCACACCTGGACCTCCCTCCTCCTGAGCTGATCCCTGCTTTGGCCAACCTCTTTTTTTTTAATTCATTCCTCTGCCTGAATTATTTAAACGTCCCCACTTAGACTTTTACATGTCTGAAGCCACTCCTCTTCCTCTATGTCCGAATAGATTCTCCCTCGGGAAAGAAAGGAACAAATTCTTTCACCATTTGGGCCTGTGTGCACACAACACCCCCATTTTATTGGATTTATTGCCTTTTTTTTCACCTTTTTTTTTTAAAAAAAAAAGAAATTGCAAGGGGATCAGTATTATGGTACCAGTATCAGGACAAGTTTTTCTCAGTTTTCACATGATCTCAATAAGAAGAAGCAAAGCAATGGGGGATGTGGAGAACTTCAGGCCATGCTGGTACTGGGGGGGTGTTACCGACCATGAGGAAATAGAAGGAGAAAATCTGTGGAGTAAAATGATTGAAAATAAGATGGAATGCCTGAAAACAAGAAGGAATGACTGAAAATAGGAAGAACATTCCATAATCTTGCAAGGAAATAAACTCCACAAGAGGCAAGGATTAGGAAACCCAAAGCTTTCGCACTTTGGAGCTGTGCAAAATCAGCTGTTCTGAGCTTTTTAGTTGTATTTATTATTTACCATGGACATTTATGTGTTTTTATTTATTGCTGTAAATAAAGGGGAATCGATTTGACCTCTTCCCTCCACTCCCCCCTCCAAAAACACTGCCAAGAGCACCAGCACCCCTGGACCTTGCAGGACGAAAAGCATTCCTGGGCAATAGAAGGTGGGTCATGTCCAAACAGCCACATCAGGAAAGATAAAAAGCCCAAACTTCTGACACAAAATCACCCAGAGGTGGGAGACAGGGAATTCAATTCCCCCATTTGCATCCCAGGTGTGCAGGGCACCTTCTCCTAGACAAAGCCACCTCCCAGGACTGCGGCTTCCAGAAGTGAATATTTCCCAGTTTTATTCTCCTGTCCCACAGAGGTCCCCCAGCAGCTCATGGTCGTTATCTCAATGAGACCCTGAACTCCAATCCTCAACATTAGCAGGGAGGGAATGGCAGCTTGGAGGGTGCTTTGCTCCAGGAAATTATCTTTTCTCCCTAATTATTTCCATTTTGTTTGGCTCAGTGATGCCAGGATGCTCTTTGTGCCTCATCCAGAGGCCATCCAGGGAAATGACTTTGAGCTCCACAAAAAATGATGCCCTGGATGACAACGGATCCAGCTCCACTTCATTTTTAAAGATATGATTATTTCTACACTCACATGGTGATTGGAGAGCCCACAAGGATCAGGGACCTTCATGGAGGTTAAAATGGGAATGCTGCCCTGCTTTGCACCAAAACACTCCCTTTTGACTGCAAAATGAGCAAACTAAGCAAAGTTTTCCCTGTGGAGCATAACTGGTAGTTAGTTACCTTGGGAACAAGATTTATCTCTTCCCTTGTTCATGCTTAGTCCAGGGAGGGCACTTTTAATAACCAATTGATGGGAATTGCTGGGGATAAATTATGCATCCTGGGCCCAGCAGTGAGTTATGGACTTCTCCCTTCTGCTCCAGCACACGAGGACCTGGCTGGGAGCTGCGCCCGTGCCCTTTGGAAGCAGAAAATCCATTGAAGATGGAATTTTTCCTGGCAGAAAGGGCCCTTTTCACTTTCCCAGCCCAAAATCCTCAGCCTCCTTTGAAAGTAGCCGGGTCAGTGTTGGCTCCAAAGTGCAAACAGACAGGAAAACATGGAGAGGATGAGGAGGGGCTGGAATATGATATTTATATTTAACATCTATAAAATATACATCACACTCTTGCAATGAATACAAGGAAGGGTCCTCCCCTCATTCAATAATCTCAGCAAAAATCTTCCAATGTGGCTTGGAAATGACATTTTTTAAAATTCATCCCATTTAAAATATTAATCTCGCATATTATTAATAATGTGGGGCAGAAATGTATATTTTAAGTGAAGGTTTTTATCATCTGGCTCTGGCTTTAATGCACGGTTTGTCCTTTTCCTGCAGACATCCATCCTCTGGACATTGCTGGGAGATGAAAACTTAAATCGGAGTCACTCTTGAATTTTTCATCTGAGCCTGATTCTCTCTTTAATATCCTATTTTTATAAAATAATCATTGTCCAGCTCACAGGGCTGGTAAAAACAAGCCTGATGTAGATGAAAAATGCAGTCATGTCTACTCCCATCTTAATTGGCATCTTGTTCCAGGTACCCATAGGTCACAAAGCCAGGGAAGGTATCCTGGATGTCCATCACCATCCAGTGACCTAGAGGGGTGCTCAGTCCTTGTCAGTTGTGCCAGATTTGCACGCGATGGGGCAAAATTGCCCTGGATTTGAGGGTTTCCATGAGTTTATTTGGGGGGTTTCATGCATTTATTTGGGGGTACCCATGAGTTTTTAGGTGTTTCCAGAGTTATTCTCTGCTTCCAAGGTCCCTTTTGCCACCCTGTTTTTCCAGGACTTGCTCCCTTTCCATGGTAGACACAGCTGGAATCCCAAGCCGTGATTTTTGAGATGTTACAGGCTAGAGGAATACACCAACTTGATAATTTTTCAGGGAGATGCTTCTTTCCAGCATCCCTTGGATAAATTTGGGGCAGGACTGCGCATCTGGGATGGCCTCAAGCTTTCCCTGCTTTCCTGGGATGCTCAGCACCAATGGGACACTTCACCTCAGGAAATTTGTCTGCAGAATCTGGAGAAAGAAAGGTTAAACCAAGGAAATAAAGACTAATACAGCAGCTTTTTCCTTGACTTCTCTGCTTTGGCAGCAGCCTGGTCCCGCTGCTCAGGAAGCATGTCCCACCTCCCAGAATCAGGGATGCTGCCAACCTGGGCTGGCATTGCTTTTCCTCTCCCCTCTCCCTGATGTACTCCCACAGTTTCCCTGCTCTGTCCTGCACTCCTTGAGTGAGTTCTGGATATCCCACACCACACTGAACCTGCTGCCGTGGATCCATCTGGAAGCAGAGGGTGGGATCCTGCCATGCCAGGGAAACAATCGTTTTTAATTAAATTCCGACATCAGGGTTTTATCGCCGGCATCAGGCAGGCACAGCCTGGCACTTGTGGGCAGACACTGGCTTTGCCAAGGAAATCTTGATGGGATATGGGATGCACATCCACCCAGGGATGGTGGTTTTCCATCCAAAACCAAAAGGCTTTCCCTGTATATCCACATCCCTCCTTCCCTCTGCCCTACGGACAATTCTCAGGGAAAGGGGAATATTTGCAGCCCAGGAAGTGACAGCAGGAGCTGGCACTGCCCCAGTGTGAGGAGCACTGGCTTTAATTAACTCCCAGTCAAATTGGCAGGGCCTTATCTGGAGCCTCCACCAGCACATTGCAGCCCTGTCCCGCCCCACCAGGAAAACTGGGAAAGGGCAGAAGGAGCTGGGGATGGTGGTGGGGACACAACTCATGGCAGCACCGCCCGCCCAGCTGGGCTCCCACCACCCAGTGCTCCAAGCTCCAAAGCAGGAAGGCTCAGCCTTTATTTCCCCCTCCTTTAAAAAATATAATAAAAGAAATCGCATCCAAGGCTGTTTCTTTTTTCTTTTTTCCCTTTTTTTTTTTCCAGCTGCCCCAATTATCCCATTTGTTCAAAGCAAAATCTTGCAATTCGAGGCAGTTTATTTATTCTGCCCAAGCCGTGTTTACAGCGGCGCATCGGAGCACTGGGGGTGAGTTAAGTGGTGCTGGGGGTTGGGGAGGGGAAAAGGGGGGGGAAAGCATCTTTTTGGGCAAAAAATATTAAAAGAAGGAAATTAGAAAGAGCCATTTTAAAGAGGCAGACATCAAAGGCATCATTTATATTTCAAATCGTGGGGAAATAACTTTCTAATGAGGAATCATAATGGGGAAAGTGAAGATTCTGGCATTATTGCATTGCCAGCTTCAAAACCCTCCCATTGTTCTACTTGAGAGAGGAAAAATAAACCCTGAACCAGTCAATTAGAGAGAAGAGGAAAAAAGTGGAAAAAACTATTAATTTTTAAAGGAGCAGCTCCATGGTGGGAAGGGCCTCCCTAAAATTTCGGGGTGTTGTGCTCGAAGCCTCTGCCTCCCCTCTCTTTTCCAATCTGAGGGATGTGTTTAATTTATTTTATTTGAAATATATCCAAGCCATGCTAGTCCCATGGGGTACTCCAAGCATCTCCCACCATCCCCAAACCAAGACTATCACTTTTTTGGGTCAGAAGGACAGGATTGATCCCAAGGATGATGCCCTGTTCATGACACCTGGGGTGTTAAAAACAGCTCCTGCTGTTCCAGGATTAATGAGTTCTGCCTGGGAAGGACGATAGAGCTGCCAACCAGTGTCACTATTGTCCCATTCAGAGGAGTCAGCTCTGCTTATGATTGATTATTATTATTATTACAACCACTTGGGGAGCGGCAGGGGAAAAAAGAACAAAAATTCCAAGGGGTTTGTTTGGAAATTAAATGCCCAGTTTCCCCTGTGGAGTGCTTGGGAAGAAAGGGATCGTGGTATTTGCAATGCCTGAGGAAGCAGCTCTGGGAAGATAAGAGCTGGTTGGGAAGAAGGGGCTGTGGAGATGAGCTCAGGGAGGTTTTCTGGAGCTGCTCTTGGCAGAAGCACCAGGTGACTCCACTGGCTGCACGTGCTGAGACAAAGAACACCCTTGGAGCTGGGAACATGCCTGAAATCCATGGGAACATTGGGAACCATGGCCTGTCCTGCTGATGTGTGGTGCTGCTGAACTCTGCCCCTTCCACTGGCCCTTGGATCAGCACCACCAGGGGAGCTGCCAGGGGCCCCATCCAGCACTGGGAGAGCAGAGAATGGACAAAGCTCATTCCATCTCCATCTCCTGCCAAGGCCTAAGGGATTTGGGAACTCAGCCTCAATTTCATCTAATTCCTCTTGTTCTTTTTAATTGGACTCATGCATCTAAACCCCCTCGGCAAATCTCCGCTTTAATCTCCCCACGCCCTGGTTCATCATCTGTTCAATTATTAACATCTCTAATTACTATTAACCACAGCTCTCCTCCCAACTTGCCAGCTGGCTGCTCGGCTCCCAGGATGGCAGAGGGGGATTTCAAAGAGCCCAGTGGTTTTTTGTGGGGCACCCAGGGATTTCTGTGACTTTGGGAGCTGCCAGATGCCAGGATGGATCTCAGGGTGGCTTCATCCTATCCAGGGATAAAGTGCTTTAAAGAGGGGGATGAGAAGAGTTTAAAGAGCTGAGAGGGATGATAAAGCCAGATGGACAATTACCAGGTGGGCAGAAGGGAAGGGATACAACTCCTGGAACCACCTCCTGGATGCTCATCTGCATCCAAAGTCACCCTGAGTTTCCTGTGGGTCATTCCCTTCCTGTGCCTCAGTTTCCCCTGCAAAAAGTGGAGCTCATTGCTCCACCTGCAAACCCAGCACTGAAATAAAACTCCTTAAAAGGAACAAATGGAAGCAAAGATTTTCTGAGAGTCTTCTCCTTCATTTCAGATTTCTCCACAATTCTGATTCCTCTTCATTTCAGACAGGAGAGGGGGATTTCAAAGAGCCCAGTGTCTTTTTGTAAAGCATCCAGGGATTTCTGTATCCTTTGGGAGGTGCCAGCTTCAGGGATGGGGCTCAGGGCAGCTCCGGCTCAAACAAAGGCAGGTGCTGCCATAGGAAGTGATTTCAAGAGGTGAAAAGGATGATAAACCCCCCAAATTGGGAGGGATGAACTCTGTGCAGCACCTCTTGGAAACTCATCCACATCCAGGGAAGGCTTAGTCTGGAGATCAGGGAAAGGTTCTTCCCCCAGAGGGTGCTGGAACTGCCCAGGCTCCCCAGGGAATGGGCACAGCCCTGAGGCTGCCAGAGCTGCAGGAAGGGTTGGACAGTGCTCCAGGGATGCACAGAGTGGGATTGTTGGGGTGTCTGTGCAGGGCCAGGAGCTGGGCTGGATGATTCTTGTGGGTCCAACTCAGGATATTTCACCCTGAGCTTGCAATGGAATGTTTCCTTCCCATGTCTCAGTTTCCCCCACCAAAATTTGGATATTGTGGTACTGAACCTGCAAGCTCCATCTGGGAAATAAAGTTCCATAAGAAAAACAAATTGAAACAAAACTTTCCTATAGATCTTCCCTCCATTTCAGATTCCTGCCTATCCTGATGCCACACCAGCCTTTGGACCTGGGCACTTTGGTTTCTCCATCAGCACCACAAACACAGGTGGAAAACTTATTCCTCATCAGCCTCTCCCAGAGAACTTGTCAGGAAGGAGCAGGGAGATGTTTCCCCTGTATCCCACAACCCAGGAACATTTGTTATGCAGAATTGCTCGTGCTGCTCTCCTGGGAACAGCATTGGGTCTGGAGATAAACCCTTCCCTTGGCTGCTCCGTGCCAAATCTGTGCTGGAGTGGAGTGTTGGGATTCTGCCCCAGCACTGGCTGATTTATGTCACCAAGCAGCACAGTAGGAACTGCAATTTTTACAATCAAATACACAATTGATGCTGCATTTTCGGGTGCATATTTGAGCAGATTGGGAGTTTGGGAAAGTTGGTGCTGCCACCTCTGGAATTGGGGAATATTTAAGGTCGATGTGCAGCAGTGTGATGCTGCAAAGAGGGAAGGTCCTTTCCCTCAGTTTTTCACCCCAAATTCTCTGTCTGCACCTATTTCCCTGCCTTAGTTTCCCCCTTGCATGCCCAATGTCCATTTTTAGGGAAGCCCTGGGACAGGAGCCACTCAACACCTTGGAGCTGCCGGCATCTCCGTGGGCTCAGGTTTTCCCTCGCAGCAATCTGATGGATCAACACTTCCTGGGAAGTGCAGCGATGAATTTTTCATAGGAGCAAGGAAATTTGAGGCCGGGTTTGGTTGTTTTATTAAACACACAACAGGGATCCTTCAGGGGAGACATCCCGGGCAGTTCCAGAGCTGAGATTGGCGTGGTGGATAACACGGCTTTACAGATGTTAATTCCTAATTTGCTGCAGAGCTTCGCCCCAGGGACATCACGCTTGGAAAAGAGGAAATTTGTTCTGGTTCAAAAGCTCAGGAGAGACACCCCCACCACCCCTCCCTGCTGGAAAGGGGAGAAGAGTTGGAATAACTCAATTAAGCATTGTGTGCTTGGAAAAAAAGGTGTGGGGAGGCAAAAGGAAAAGGTGAGTGAACCCACCCATATCCCAGTTTTCTTCCCAAAGGGATATGCAGCAACTTGGACTCAAGCACAGGCTGCCATTCCATGGAATTGTTGATAATTTTTCTAATTTCCCATTGCAAAAACTCCATTTTAATTGAAGGGGAGGATTACAAGGCAGCAAATGAGAAAGGGCAGTCTCAGCCACTAATTGAAATTAAACTTCTCTGGAAAACCTCGGTCTCTATGTGAATTCAAATGGTTGCACTGTGATCAGTGCAAATATTCCCAAATATTCCCATTGCTCTGCAGAGAGAGGCACTTCCATGGCCAAAGAAGGGGCTTTTATCCAAAATGAGGCATAATCTTGTTCACAACATCCAGAAACTGCAAAAACATCCTCCTCCCCAGAAGAAAATGTGAGTCTGATACCTGTCCAGAGCCACAGCACTTCTGGGCAGGAGGAAATCTGGATTTGGCACAAAGGATATTTTTTTGAGAGAACTGGAGTTGCAAATGTAGGTGTATAAATGTTAAGAACATTGCTGCAGGATGATCCCAAATCCCTGTTTCCCTGAAAAGGTGATGATGGTCGAGGAGGCAGGAGCAGTGAATATCATCCCATGGAAGTGAAAGGATTGAAGGAGAAGAAGCCACCCCAAAATCTGCAGTAACACCAGAGATTTCTGGAGATAAAGCTGAAGTAATACTTTGCCAGCTGGGAACACATCATGGTCCATGTATTCTCCTCTGGATGCAGGAATGGATTCCTGGGTGATTCTCTGTGAATTCACAACTCCACTCAGCAGCACTTTCTGGGACTCCAGGATGTGCATAGTGACAATCCATGGCCACTTTCCCTTTCACTCCTGTGAAAAGTTCAGCCCCTCTCATTTCCAGCTCTCCAGTTTTCCCTGTAATCAACTTCAGGTGGGAAAAGCTCCAGGCTGAGGCACTGCTGGTGCTCCGGGTCAAAGTAATGTGAAAATTGCTGGGGTTTGCCTTAAATCCCTTGATCCAGGAGTCACTCAGGAGTCCTGGCATTTATTGAAAGCAGGGTTGGTGACTTTGGCAGGAATAAGCTTGGAAAGAGGAACTGCAAAGGGGTCAGGGAGGAGGTGAGGAATGAAAACCACCCACCAAAGGAGCGGGAGATATGGAAGGACTTCTTAAAATCATGGATCAGTCCTGACACCTCCCAGACAACCTGAGCCACTGTTTGTGCCCCCCAAAATAGAAATGTGTAGGGAAGAGGCAGACTGCTCTTGGAGTAACTCTGGCATACCCCATTTGTAGCAGGTTTTAAAGTTTAGTGGCTTTTTTCCCTCCTTCTGGCAAAATTTAGAAGATTTGCAGACCTCCTAGAATATAAATATCCACAGGGAATTGCTTCCTTTCCCAGGCTGCTCCAGGGATGCCTGTTCCTTACAGTGATTTTTGCTCCCTTAGACGTGCAACATCCCTGGGCTGCCCTTCTCCATCCTCATCCCAGAGATGTCAGCTCCACTGACAGCTGTCAGTCTCAGCCAGCTCCCAGGGCATTCACTCTCCTGGTATTTATGGAATTTATGGAATTCCTGACCGAGGCCTGGGATCACAATTGCCCATTGCCATCACCCATCCTGGGCACCACACACAATTTGTTTCCCATTATGGATCTGCTGGAGTCTGAAGGAATCAGCGGGGACAGTTTTCCATGCCAGGTGCTGATGTGGCACATTGGGGAATAATGGGAATATTTTGGGATGTGGTTCTGATAAATGCTGACAATGCCATTCCACATCCCAGACAGATTTCTCCACTGGACATCCAATGCTCAGATCCTGGCTAATAGAAATCCTATTTTATTTTATTTTATTTTATTTTATTTTATTTTATTTTATTTTATTTATGTATTTTATTTATTTTATTTTATTTTATTTTATTTTATGTTATTTATTATTCATTTAAATTTCCCCCCCCATGGATTTTAAACTGATTCCTGGGTATGTTTTCTGATCTCCCTGACCCATTGGCTGCTTGTGAGGGAATCCTATGGAATCTGGGTGCCCCACATCCTCCTCCCTGACTCAGCATCTTCACATTGTGCTTGTTGGAGCTACAGCAGCATCCGGGTCACCAAACATTGTGAAAAAGTTCCCTTTCCATTGTCCCACATACAGGGATACTCTTGTCCTCCCAAAGCTGCTGAAAATGCCCTTTGGTGTGGAAACACCACCTTAATCAGCAGATTTGGGCTCCCAAATTGTTCAGCACCCCCCTGGAAATATATAAAGAACAAACATAAATAAAGAAGGGATTTATTTTACTCTTTTCACGGCGGCATGGAAAGCTTTGGGGGGAAAAAAAATTATGTTGGTGGAGAAAGGGCTGGAAATTAAATTATTTGGTGGGGAATAAGTCCAGGGGGATTCGTCTGTGCCTCCTGGATGAGATGGACGCACTACAAGGCAGTTGAAGAATGAGCAGTTATATTAACAATGCCCATATCCATCCCTGATGGAAGGGCTGATCCCTCCCCATCATCTCCTGGTGGAGGGCACCATCCCTTCTCCATCCCCTCTCCAGGGCTGTGGCACCAGCTCCTGGGCATCTCCCAGTATGGCACTGGTTGTGTGGAACTTTTATCTCCCCAGGGAGCAAAAAAGAAAAAGCTGAAATCAAGATATTTCACACAAAACTTTAGTGAGCTTCATATGCTCCCTGCTCACAGCCACCTGCTTGCAGATGGCCAGGACACATTCCATCTGGGATTCTTGACTTTCAGATTTCTTCCTCAACACACAGGGGTGAGATGCCACCCTCTGCTCCAGAGGACAAAAGCAAAGTGTTCAAATACTGGCAGAAGGATTTAATCCCAGAGAAGTGGTCACAGCCCTGAGCTGACCAGAATTCCAGAGATGGGGAGAATGTTCCTGGGCATGTGGTGACTCTTGGGGTGTCCTGTGCAGGGCTGAGAGCAGGACTCGAACCTGGTGGGTCCCACCCAACTCATTATATTCTGTGATTCTGGAATGCCTCCTGTGCCCTGAGAAGGTGGAAAAAAAAGGAGATTTTTGGGCTTTGCCTCGAGAGCTGCATCCTCAGTGAGCCTGTCTGTTATCCCTGTGATCCAGAGCGGAGTCTTTAATAACTGGAGAGGACAAAGAGCTGCACTTGTTGTCGGAGGCGTGCAGAGAAAGGCTGGGGCTGTATCAATTAAGATAAGAACACTGTCTGAGGCAGCTCACAAAATCAAGGAAATGCCTTTAACCTCTCATTTCCTTGCTTTGGAGGCTCCCGATCTGAGCTGTGGCATCACCATCTGTGACATTCCCTGGATTGTGGTTCCTAATGAATTACCAGCTTTATTTACTGATTTATTTACCCAGTTTTCCTTCCTGGGCATGAGTAGGCCCTGGAAGCTGGGATGAAATCTCATCTGGAGGCTTCTCCCTTAGCAGGGCTTCCATGGCACTGTTTGGTGACAGCAAGTGTGGCTTGTCACAATTGTCCCCTCCCACACCTCACTGCCCCCAGCTGTAAAGCAGCATCCCATTGGGATGGAGCTCTGGGATGCAATTTCTCATGGATTTGGTGATGGAGACTTGCCTGGCTCAGCTGCTCAGGGCCACTGTGGAGTGACACATCCTTGTCCTCCATCTGGGGACAATCCAAGCTGTTGATTCAATTCTGTTTTAATAAAAACACCTTGTTTTAAACACAAACTGCACCTGCCCGGCTGGTTTTGTCCCCAGTCACACCAGCAGGGCTGGAATTACTGCCATGGGCTCAGCCTTTAAAATCAAGTCAGAAATAATGCTCGGTCCCAATTTCAGCCCCAGACCCTCCTGACTCTGCTCTGGTCTGTGATCAGTGAGGAAAAAGGATGGTCCATCTGTTAAGAGCTTCTCTGTCCAGGAGTCCTGAGCTCAGAGCAATGCCAGGAATCTCAATTATTCCTGCAGTTCTTGCTGAGGACAAACTAGCTCAGCCATGCAGTGTGTCCGTGCTCTGCAGCCGGGATTTTAATTGGGAAAAGCCAGGTTTGGGGCTGTCAGGCATGTCTGGGAGCAGCACCACAACAGCTCCATCCCAGAGCAGGCTCAAGGATTTCAGCTCCTTCTAGCCCAGCGCTGCTGTAAATTTTCCCTGATGTTCAAACCCTGACCCAAAATGAGCTGAGAAAGTTTAATGCATAATTGAAATAGAATTTCTATTTCCTCTTTGGATTATCTTACAAAACTTAAATTTAACAGAAAAGTCATTACTTCATTTGTTTTGCTAATCCTTCGGATCTGCTCCATACGGAGGATGATCTGGAGCATTATTAGAGTCACTAATAAGATCTCATTTCCTCCACAAGGCCACTTGGTAAAGTCTGAACAAATGATGTGGAGCTGCTTCTTCAGCCATGCTTTGGACACACTGGGCTGGAAGTGGAGGCATCCCAGATTTTCCTGCTCCTCATCCCAGCAGGTTTGTTGTGCTGCAGCCCTGGGATGGGACAGCTGTGGGGTGTTTGGGCAGCCACTGAGCCAGAACCCCCCCAAGTACACCATGGAAACAACATCGCCAGGCAAGGAGCAGCAATAGGAAAAGGCATTTGGGCTGGAGGAGGACAGGAGGAGAATGGGGGAAGTTCAGGCAAGGCCATAAAGGAGATGGTTGGATGGAGCCTTCCAGAGATGCTCCTGAAAGCTCCCTCCATCCCAGAAGAGAATGAAATTCCCAGGCTTGGCTTTGTCCTGCATCCCCCTGGGTCTCTCAAACAATCCATCAGGAGCAGCAAACTTTGTCCTTGTTCCAGGGAATGTGCTCCCAGTTGGTGCCATGGGGTCTCCATCAGGTAGGAGGGGCAGAGGGGACCTCTCCATCCCCCCAGCATCTTCCTGCTCCTCCCTTTCTCCTCCCAGGAAGCCCAAGTTTGAATACAGGCAGAGGACAGCCAGGAGCAATGGGAAAGATGAAGATCCTACAAAGGCTGGGACCCCTTTCCTGTGGAGCCAGGATGGGAGAGCTGGGGGTGCTCACCTGGAGAGCAGATGGCTCCAGGCAGAGCTCAGAGCCTCTTCCAATGCCCAAAGGGGCTCCAGGAGAGCTGGAGAGGGACTGGGGGCAAGGGCTGGAGGGACAGGACACAGGGAATGGCTTCCACTGCCAGAGGGCAGGGCTGGATGTGAAATTGGGCAGGAATTCCTCCCTGTGAGGGTGGGCAGGCCCTGGCACAGGGTGCCCAGAGCAGCTGTAGCTGCCTCTGGATCCCTGGGAGTGTCCCAGGCCAGGCTGGATGGGGCTTGGAGTAACCTGGGACAGTGGAAGGTGCCCCTGTCCATGGCAGGGGTGGGACTGGATGAGTTTTAAGATCCCATTTTTTAGAACCCAAACCTTCCTGGGATTCCCTGATTCCCAGACCAAAAGGGAGGAGCGAGCCCGGGGACTGTTCCTGCCCGGGGTCTGGGGGGGTTCTGTGGGATCACGGCTCCCACTAGTGGCTTCTCCCAAACGCACTCGCCTGATGGATACCTGGAATACTGCATCCTGGAATTTGGGGGGGCCACAGGCCTGCTTTCTTCTGCACAGGGATGCTGTGCAAAGCAGGAACACAGGAATCCCATTTCACCACACCTTAACTTTGCAAACTGCTGTCCCAAAAAAGGCCCTTTTGTGCCACTTTACAACCCAAGAGATGCCCAAGTCTACCAGGACAAGACCTGATCCTTGTCTTGTTGAGACCTCCCTGGGAAAGAGGGGCCTGCCTACTAAATACCAGGTTACAGGATGTCCTGGGAATGCTGTGTTTGCAGATCCTCTGGAATATCAACCCAATGTTTGCTGAATTACTCTCACAGCTGGGTCTGTTTCCAGAGGTGTTAATAAATTACACAGAATACACTGTGAGGGAGACCTGGGGAGTTTTAAGTGCCTCTGAAAGGTTAAACTGGCAGCTGGTTCTAAGAGGAATCAGCAGAAAATTCACATTTCATTGATCAGCATCAAAATAGTTGCTCCTACTTTGTGCAGTACCTCTTGGATCATTTAGCCTCCAAAATCCCCCCAAATCCATCACTTTTTAGGTAATTACTGCTCCATTACACCGAGTTTACTGTGATCTATTTACAATCATGTAATGAATTATCCCTTAAGAGGGAAAAAAAATGTGTAAGTTTGGGGGAGTGGGGAGAGAAGGGAATAAAGAGCAGAAAATAAAATCAATTCATGGCTCCATTAACACCCAACCACAAAGCTCCTCACCACAGTCCATTCCTGTACCTACAGCTCCTGGGCAGCTAGCAAGGAGCCTAAAAAACAATTACAGAATAGAATTAAAATCACCTTTTTAAGCGAAAGTTCTCGAGACGCCTCCCTGCGAAGATTTAATCAGGCAGGTATTGAGTGCCAGTGCGATAATTGATTATTAAATCACTATAAATACACATCTGTACAAGGCTCCAGTCCAATTTCCCCTCTGCAATAAATATTTCTCGGGGTGTTTATTTAATCCACGCCTGCCCACGTGAATTTCGGTGATGGATCTTTGGCTGCCTGGATGCAAAACAGAGCCTCGGCAACGCCGCCATCCATCAGCCACTAAGTTGCTGTTAATAACATTCCCCAGGGAGAAATTCCAGGCAAACAGTTATGAATTTAGTGATAGGGAGCCTCAATCTTCTATTTAAGGAGAAAAGGTGAAGAGGAGTGCAAGGAGAAGGCACTGAGCTAGGCAAGGATGGAGGGAAAAATTCTTGATGCGTTTGGGGTTGAAATACATCCCGAAATGACATTTTTTGTGTTCTCCCTTGCTTTTTAGGGCAATCAATCACAAACCTGTGGTTCCCCTTGCCTTGCCTCTCACTGGGGAGAGGATTTTGGAGAGAAGGGAAGAGCAGCTCACCAGCAAAGAGTCCCCAAACAGCTCCAATTGGTTCAGCCAAGCCCCAAAAGCACAGAAATTACAAGGAGAAATGAGCATTCAGCAGGAGGGTGAGGCTCAAAGGGCAACAAGGATATTAAAGAAGGTAAATAATAAAAAATCCAGTTCTCTTTCAAAGTCCAGCCCAAGAGTTTTGTTCCCAGAGATGCTGGCCTTTGGCTTGGAAATGCTGTTTTCATGGATCTTGGCTCCCCAGATGGTTAAAAATATCATGGTTTTGCCAAAAGCCAAAGGAGGGGATCTGGACAGACAGGGGGGCTGATGGACAGGAGCGCTGGAGATCCTTCCATCCTTTCTCCCATCCATCCGTCCTCCCATCCTCTCATCTTTCCTTCCATCCTTCCAACTTTTCATCCTTCCACCCATCCTTCCATCCTTTCATCTTTCCTTCCATCTTCCCATCCATCCATCCTTCCATCCTTCTGTACATCTTTCCATCCTCCCATCTTTCCATCCTGCTACCCTTCCATCCTTCCATTGTCCCATCCTTCCATCTTTCCTCCCACTCTTCCATCCCTGTGTTCCTGTGTAGGTTTTAGTGCCGTTCTCTTCCTCCTTTAGCTGAGATCAAAATTTAACGAGGACAAAATAAGCCCTGAATGAGGAGATTTTCCAGGCTGTTTGAAGGCCTCATGAGAACAGGGAATGTTGCATAATTAAACACATGAAGAATCCAAATCCCAGGGAAGAGGAGTGAGGTGCTCTGCCCTGGCCATGCCACCTACCCCACCCTTGCCATGACCCCAATCACTAAAAATGAGCAATTTTTTAAAAGTTTCTTTAAAAAGCCGTAAAATCTTAATTTTCCTAGAGGGAAACTGAGGCACGGGAGCTCTGGGATCACTGATGTCCATCAGACCCCTGGAAACCCCTGGAGTTGAAGGGAAGAAGGGAAACTTCCCTGTTGTGCTTAGGGTTGAAATGCATCATGAAAAAATGATTTCCTTTGATTTTCTGGGGCTTCCAAACTTTTCCAAGGGGTCACCCAAGTTGCATCAACCAACAGTTCCAGAAGGAAAATCCCTAGCACCACGAGGAAGCAGCCTGGGGGATATTTTGGGATAATTCACCTTCTTTTCCCTTTGTTTATCAATATTTCCTGGTAGGGAACTGCAAAGTTTATCATGGAAGATTCCCAGCATCCCGTGATTATGGAGCAATAGCTCAGAAGGTAAAATGAGATGCTTTATTCAGGTTTTTTTTTCTTTTAAAGGTATTTCTTAGGATTATCTCACCTCCATCCCAACTGCACCCACGCATGCATAAATCACTTCTCTGGTGTCATTTTTTGAAAGGATAAATGTTTCCGCTCCCAGGATATTTATTCCTTTTTGCTCTCATTTGACAGACAAATCGCATCATCCCAGGATTTCCCTGGCAAACTTTGGAGCAGCCAGCTTGCCCCAGGGATTTATTTCACTATCAAATCATCTCCTTTTGGAGGGGGATGTGGAATTTTGGGTGAACCTGATGAGTTTTGTGAATAGGCAGAGGTTCATCACAGGGATTTACATTCCCTGGATTGACTGATTTAATTACATGTTCAATGAAGATGGTAATGTGAAGGAGATGGAGCTGGGATGGGAGAGCAGGGGTCTCCTGGCTGCAGTTTTCCAGGTAAAAATGAAGGTGGAGATGACTTTCTACCTCAGATTGCCTTTGAAGTCCAACAACATCGATATCTACAGCTTTGTTCTGGATGAATTGGAGGGGCAGCTTTGATCTCTGCTCTCTGTGACAGTGACAGGATCTGAGGAACAGCTGGAGCTGTGCCAGGGGATGTTTAGGTTGGATTTCAGGAAAAGGTTCTTCCCCCAGGAGGTGCTGGCACTGTCCAGGCTCCCCAGGGAATGGGCACAGCCCCAAGGCTGCCAGAGCTCCAGGAGTGTTTGAACAGCACTGCCAGGGGTGCACAGGGTGGGATTGTTGGGGTGTCTGTGCAGGCTCAGGAGATCCTTGTTGATTACTTCCAACTCAGGATATTCCATGATTTTCTGACTTCTTAGAAGAGGGCGCCACCATATCTGCAGCTGCAAAATCCCATTTTCCCTCTGAAAACCCCAAGTTAGGTTTCATGAAACAGCCTGTGCAAAATGAAGGATTTATAGAATAGTACATAAAATCCTGACATGCCAGGCTGCCCCTCTGTGTCTGGACATCCCTGATTTCCCCTAATTGCAAAGGAGATTTTGGAATCAACATCATTTGCTGTAAGAGCAGGGTGGTAGAAAAGCTGAATCCTCTAATGGCTTGGAGATGTTTTACAGACCTTAATAACAGCGGGCTCACAACAACTCAGCTAGAAATAGGGAATGTAATTGTCCCCATTTGCAGGAAGAAGAAAAATAGATACACACGAATCAAATGAGGAGCTGAGTAAAGTCTTGCCAGGAGCTGGGGGAGCTCTACATTACCTGATGTCTTAAAATCAGTGCTGGATCTCTTTATATCAATCATACTCTGCCTCTGCCAGGAAGAAGAAGTGGCTGGGTTAAAAAAAGGCTCTTTGCCTCTCTCCCTCCTTCCTTTTCTTCAGGAATGTGTCTTTCGACTGAAAAATGAGGAAAATTCACTTTTCTTCAAGTAGCTCCAGCCAGACTTTATGAGATTGGCCCTGATTTTTTCAAGGACATTCCCAAGGAAGAAGAAACGGAACAGAGTTGCAAGTACCAGGCTCCAAACCCTCCTGCGTGAGAATGATCCTGGGATGTTGCAAGCAGCTTCAGCTTGATGGAAAACAAATCAGATCTTCAGGCACGACTTTTTCTCCAAATGTTTTGAGATGGGAGTAGATTTGTCCTGATTTCCTCGATGTTCCCCCTTCCCACATATCCTCAGCATCACTAAAGCACTGATATGAATCCAAAAGATAAGTAGGAAAGGAGTTTGGGATTTAAGTGTGCAGGGACACCTTCCACTATCCCAGGTGGCTCCAAAACCCTGTCCAGCCTGGCCTTGAGCACTTCCAGGGATGGGACAGCCAGAGCTGATCTGGGCAACCTCTCCCAGTGCATGTGAAACATGAGGCAAACGAGCTGTTCTTTACCCAAATTGCTGAACATGGAGTAGGGAAGCTGAGAGAGATTAGAGCCTGGCATGCAAATCCCGGCATGAATTCCATATCCAGCCAGTGCTGCCAAGGGTTTCTGTTTGCAAATTGACTGCAAACAGATTGGAGAAGTCCCCACCACATTCCTTGTTTGAAAATTTTTTGCAAATTTCTTCACGGTCTGAGGATCAATTGGAGTCCAAAATGTGATTATGGAATCTACAATTCCCAGTTGCACAATTCCCGCTGACTGAGCTGTGGCCTTTTGATGTTTCTGTACCATAAATACACAAGAAAGGAGTCCGAAAGTCAGTTTTAAAGCTGGAAGGGAACAAAATCATCCAGCTGGACTTCCAAAAAACTCTGTTGATTGTTACTCAAACTTCCCAAAAAAATAACTTTTAGGAAGAGTCAATGCCTGGATTCAGCACCTTGAAGTGGTGAAGACTTCAGTGCCTTCTGCAATTGGCTGAGCTGAGGTTTAATTCCCCTGCTGTTTAATTTGTATCTGAACATTTCTAATTCACATTCAGCTCTTGTGACAGCTTTGCTGAAGGTCCTTAGGCTCTCTGGAGCTTCTCCCAGTGTGGCTGCTGATGAACCAACAAATCTCCTCCATTCCAAGTGCTGCACTTGGATTTTCCAAAGCCAGGACCCTTCATTTGCAAATTTGGGTTCCAAATCAAACCAAGCTTGGATTGAAAGAAAGGGAGCACCTTTGCTAAAACCCATCTGGCCCACCACAAACTGGGAATTTTGTGATCAAGGAGAGGTTTTGAAACATCCTTGGAAGGGAAGATGTGAAGGAAAAGTTTGATTTCTTGGAGAATTCCTGCCAGCAGAGCTCGGCTGGCTCTGTTCAAGGTGAGTGAGCACAACAGGGTCAAGCTGCAGCTGTCTTTGGATTTAGAATAAATTATCCTCTTTCAGATGCCTCCTTAATGGCTCTGCTCTGCCGGATCCTGCTCCGACCACACGCAGCTCGGAGGTGAGCTGAGACTGCTCCTAATGATCAGCTCATTACATCCATGAATTATGCACACAGCCAGGTTATGCAAAACAAGCCTGGTATTATTGAACTCCTGACACCAGCCCAGCAGCTGGAGGCTCCCTGGCTGTCATCCTTGACTCCTGGTGAACATGCTGGCCAATATTGCCTCCGTGCAACTCTGTGCTCTTCCATCTGTCTGCACATCCCCTCTTTTTGTTTTTTTCTGTCTCAGACACCTTTTGTTACAAGCTTGTCCAGTCTCTCACAGGAGATTGGCATGCCTCATGCTGGGGTCACAAATTAGGGAAAAAATGCATTAAAACTTCATGTAGACTTTGGGTTTAAGGAATTAAAGATGTTTGCTAAGCTCAGGGGGGAAAAGTGCTGGGCATGGCACAAACTGGGATATCTGGTCCTTACAGCTGTGGATTTCCAGTCCAGACTCTCCTGTGCTCCTGTTACCTTATCTCTTCCAGCTTTTGCACCTTTCTAGGAGAAACTGCTCATGCTCCAAACTTGGATCCTGCCATGCCATGCTCTTCCAGCTCTTCCCAGGAGGCCCAGATCCTGCAGGAACTTCTACATGCTGCTGTGGTCCAAATATTATAAAAAATGAATATTCAAGGAAATTGTTTTCCACTGTTTTCTAGGCTCTGCTCAGTGCACACTCAGTGTTCAAATGACATTGGAGAGTGTGGATGAGAGGGAGAGAAGAAAAGAAGGGGGAGGGAGGGGACACATCTGGTGCTTTGAGGAACTTGGCTTGAAGCTCAGAGCTTCTTCCTCTCAACTTCTCACAGGGTTGTGCACGAAGATCCCATCGAAGAACCTCTGGATTGACCACACAGAGGGGACCTCTGACACTTTGGGAACCATGTGTTTCATTTATCTGTCACCTTTGTTTACTCTCATTTGTATACTTAACTAATTTGACTTGACACAATAAGGGCATGACCATGAGAAGCAAAAGACATTGCTTAAATATTTCATAAAATGTTTTAAAAAAAAAGGAGGCATGAGAGAGTAAAGTCCTGGCTCCTTGGTCCTGCTCGTTTTTATTAGAAAGAAAGCAGTTTGGGGGGAAATCGCCATCATTACCTCAGATTCTGCATGAATGCCTAATAAAACTCCTAAGGATATGTGAAATATCCGTGTGTTCACTAATGGGAATTGATTCAGCATTTGATCCATTTTTAAGCAGATTTAATGACGTTTCCTTGTCTGTGTCTCCCCGTGGTTCATTATTCCATTAAGTGCCATTTAGGCTGGGTGATGTGTGTAGAAGGGAACAGCTTGTGATGGCTTTTGTTTAACAAAGCCCTCCCTGGTGCTCCCGCAGGCTCCAAACCAGTGACAGGTCCCATCCCAGCATGGTGGCCGCCACTGCAGTCACATGAAAGATACATGGGATCAGCTGGGAGTCAACTGGTTTTGGCAGCTGTGCTCCTCACTGATGAATTTGGGGTGGGATTCACAATTTAAACCCAGCCCTTGTGTTAGCATTTCCCTCTCTCATTAGCAGGGTCATTCCTGGAACAGCAGCAGAAAATTTACCTTGGAATATGGTGGCAATCTGGGTTGGAAGATTTCCTGCTGGATTTGGGGTGTTCTTCTCTTTTGCTCCTTGGGGTGCTTTGCAATGTGTTGGGGCTCCAATGGCTCCAAGCTCCCAGGGCTTGGCCTTGACCAAGAGCTGTGGGAGGAACCACCAGGATGGGTCTGGCCTCATGCCATTCTCCAACAGATCAAGTTTATTCTTCCAAGGAATTCAGCCAGTTCTGAACCAAACTGATTTGCCTTTTAGGCCATTTCTTTTGTCTCACAGTCTAAATTTAGCTGCTGTTCAATCGTGGCCTTTAACTTCAGCCATTATTTCCTCCCTTTGTTTCTCTTCCCTGACATATTTATAGAGAGCAGCCTGGTCCCCTCTCGCTCTTTGCCTGGGAAGGCTGGAGGAACCCGGCTCTGATCCTTCCCCTTCCCAGGACTGCTCTCCCTTTTCAAGGACAAAGTTTGCTCTTTGCCGCAGCTGTTCCAGAGCCACTCCAGCTTTTTCCAGCAGTGGATATTAAAAGTGTCCTGTGGGTGTCAGAGACAATCTCACCTGGGGCTGGCACACCAGCAGGAATCCATCGTCATCCCGACTGGAAATCACTCCTTCCAGATGTTCCTAGAGGAAAATGCTTCAAATGGTGAGGGCTGCAAGTGGATTTTGTATTCTTTTCCAGTCATACCACACTGCAAGAAGGACACTGAGGTGCTGGGAGGGTGTCCAGGGAAGGGAATTGGAGCTGCAGCCCCAAGAGGGGCAGAGGGAGCTGGAAAAGGGCTCAGCCTGGATAAAAGGAGGATCTGGGGGGAGCTTCTGTCTCTGCACAACTCCCTGTCAGGAGGGGACAGCTGAGGGGATGTCAGGCTCTGCTCCCAGGGAACAGGGACAGGATAAGGAGAAACAGACTCAAGTGGTGCCAGGGGACATTTAGTGGGAAAATTTATTTATTAAGAAAAATTTCTTCATGGAAAGGCCTGTCCAGTCCTGGCTCAGCTGCCTGGGGCAGTGGTGGACTCCCCATCCCTGGACCAGGATTTAAAAGCCGTGTGGATGTGGCACTTGGGGATATGGGCTAGTGGGGGACTTGACAATTTTAGGTCAGCCCTCGCATCCAATGATGTTAAAGAGCTTTTCCAGCCAAATGATTCCATGATTTCAGCTGTCCCACAGGGTGCTGACCACCCAGACAGCTCCACACCTCACCTAGCACTTGGGATGAGAAGATATCAGGGCCTAGACTGTCCCCTCATTCCAGCTTCTCCAAGCCAGGCCCAATGTGGCCACTTCACCTCTTTACACAACCTCCCCAGCACAGAGCCTGCCCAAACCTGCCCAGGATGCTGCTCCCAGGGCTGCTGGCTCCCAGTAGGGCCAGAATAAAGGAGAAGGGACTGCTGTGCATCTGCTCTGAGTTCAGCAGGATTCAGACTATTGAAATACAGAGTTAATTGGAAATACTCAATGACTGGAGCCAGAGGGTGCTGGAAAGCCTGCCATGGAAATGTTTGAGATGACTCGACCCCCATGGCAGAGCCACTGCAGGTTTAGGAGAGTGCTAGTGCCATCACCCATGTAGTGCCACTCAAAGGAAATATTTAAAGGTTCTGTGGAGATTCCTGACTCAATTTTATTTACACATCTTCAACCTCAGCTCACCCCAACCAGAAAGGCACTGAGACATCCCCACATGGGCAGGGCTTGCTTTGCATGGTGTGGAATAAGAGAAAAAAATCAATATCAAAGCAAAATAAAGGCATTTTCAAAAATAAACTGAGCCATGATTCACTTTATTTCAGAACCTGTGCCCACAGCCCTCGTGTGTAACCTGCTGGCAAAGCTGAGCAGAGCTGGATCCCGGCCAGTAATTACAGTGATCAGGAGAATTGAAATGTTTTGCAAAGCTTGCTTGGCTTTTATAGGTGAGCTGCAGAACAAGACAGCTTGGAAGTCTCCTTGCCTTTAACAAAGATGCCATTTCATTATTCAAATGAGCAGGTACCGTGGAGTGGTGATTACACAGCTGGTATATGCCTTTCCCTGAGACTCCAGCTCTTTAGAGGATTTTGCTGTCTGATTCCAAGGGAAAATGGGAATAGCAGGGCAGATGATTGCTCCTCAGGTGGGCTGCGCTTGGTGGATGTGATATCTCCCTCTGGAATGCTTGCAAATTCTATGCTAGAGGAATTCAGGCTGCACAGAGAGCTGGGATGGCCCTCCAGAGCTCTCCAAAATGTCAGGCAGGAGGTTGGAAGCATGAAGTAAGTGGGAAACTGAGGCAGGGAGAGATGAATCCTGTTTGGAGCTGACCCAGTCAAGAGATTGGATGAGGGACAGTCAGATAAATCAGTCTGGGCTGGTCAGGTCTGTCTGCAGGGATGGTGCCAGACCTGGGGCATTCAAGCCCCAGTGCCTGCCCTCACCTCTATTGAGTAGCATCACAGCAGCAACCAAAAAAAAAAAAAAAGAGAGAAAAAAATGAAAAGAAAACATTATTTAGGAGAAAAAGCATTAAAAAAGAATCACTTCTTCTCCTTAAGTAACGGCAGCAGAGTCTGAATCCTGCTCATCATTTCGAAGTGCTGACTCATTTACCACTCGAAATGAATTGAGGGCTGTTAAAGGGTTTATAGAAGATTTCATTAAATATGGATTGAGCCAGCTTAAGATGGAAATTGTTATAAAAGCTGGCACCGGCTCCAAGAGCCAAATGGTTCCGTTTATTACAGAGATATTTTACTGCTGCCTCTGGCCCGAGCCCCGCGGCGGCCACAGAATGGCAAAACACAGCGGTGTGGGAAGGGAGCTGTCACATTCCAGAGTGGGAATGGAGCTGTTGTGTTCCAGAGTGGGAATGGA